>JAZKJV010003271.1:0-79963 GCA_037367405.1 Ottelia alismoides | reverse complement strand
TATGAATCATAAACCATTAATCTTTTCTTTCTATCAATCTTATTAATTATTTCAGGAATCGGTTTTTCTATTTCTTCACCCTCTTCTTCCACTTTTTCATTAATATCATCATCATGTCCAATGACCCTCCCATGGAAACTATCTTGAGAAGATGGTATGTTTGAATTAGACTTCTAAAAACAAAATGAACACATACTTAAAACTATATTTTAAATTCCATACCAATGTAGAATTACAAGATATAGAGTAAGAGATATACATGTCCAAAATAATAACTAGAAGATTGTGTTCCACATTTTTCTGAAGAATCCTCCATACCTCCATTCCCACTGTGACCTATCTCCATGATATATGAGAAAAAAAGAGTCATTAAATTGTAGTAGAACCATAAAAGGTCTATGTGAACTGACTTATGGAGCTAAATCTAACATCTAAGGTGTATAAAATCAGCAGATCGGACTGAGAACTCAGTCGGTATGGCTCTGATCTTCAATTTCCTAATATGTAATAATTTTTCTACATCAAGCATGAGCAGTTCATGCTTACCTCATTTCAATGCACTCTTATGGGAGCATAGTTGGGCTTATTAAAGATTATGATGATATTTCCTTCTTGATAACCTATTCCCCTCGTAATATTGATGAGAAATAGAATTTAGTTGCAGCTATGATCTTTTGCGCATTTAGCCATTTAGGTAAAGCTCGAAATCCATGAAATCTATTCATACCATAATTGTCTCTAAGATATTATTTGTATCCAAATGCTTGGTTGTCCTTATAATAAAATCTGGATATTATGACGGATGAGAGGACTAAGAGTGTGATTAAGGAAAAGATTGTTAGAAATTTGAAATCTATGACCTTGGGATGGTTTTTAAAAATTTAATATATCTTTATTTGCAGATGATGTATTTTAGAATCACATAAATTATTTGGATAGAATCTAAATCTTAAGATTTTAGGGTAAAAAGTGAGTATGTGGTA
This sequence comes from Ottelia alismoides, assembly GCA_037367405.1. Classification (NCBI taxonomy): domain Eukaryota; kingdom Viridiplantae; phylum Streptophyta; class Magnoliopsida; order Alismatales; family Hydrocharitaceae; genus Ottelia; species Ottelia alismoides. Next base: position 78,980 of record JAZKJV010003271.1, on the reverse strand, counting down.
ATACCAGTAGCTGCGGGGGTGATGGAGAGATGCTGGCGACGTTAGTGAGTCTAGAACTGATGTTGTTGTCGACGGCGTGGGAGAGCAGGAGTTGGTGGTGGGGTTGGCTACCGGAAGGGTGGTGTTGTCAGTGGTGGGAGCGGGCATGAGTGGGAGACTGGAGTCGACGGTGTTGGAGAGAGTGAGCAAGAGTGGGAGGCTGGAGCCGACGGCATTGGAGAGAGCGAGCACGAGCAGGAGGCTGGAGCCAGCAATGATGGAGAGAGTGAGCAGGAGCGAGAGGTTGGAGCTAGAGGCGTTAGAGAGCAGAAGCAAATGTTAGGATTTGTTTCTCTTGAGTGACGAGGGGAGAGAGGGACTTTTAGAGAGTAAAGAGGGGGTATGGTTTATGCAATGGGCATCCTAAAATTAGGACGTTTAGAATAAGATGATGAAAAAATTTATTTATTATATTAAGTTGTGTATCATGTGTGGGGATTTTACAAAATATATACTACATTTATTTACATATATATAATACTTCATACCATATCATATATGTGTGTATATCGAATCGAATCGAATTATTATCGAACGAATCCGAGTGAATTCAGATTCGATTCATTTGTGAATCGAATCCAAAAGTTAAATTCAAATTCAGTTCATTTGATTTCGAATCGAACTTTTTTCGAATTTTTATCGAACGAATCCTAATTGAATTCGAATGATTCAATTCAATTAGCAGCCCTAGTTCTAAATATAATAGATTCAAACCTCTGCTAAAAGTCTATAGTATGTTTAAACTAAACCTCCTATAAATATGTATCAGTTCAAACTTCGAAGCCCTCCTATATAGCAGGTGTTTGAACCTATTATATGGGGGTTAATGGTGGTGGTAATATGTATGAGTATGAGTGAACATGTCAGCCAATATTTTCCAAAATAGGAAAACAAGTTAACTGAAATACTATTTGGATGGCCACGCGTGACGAGTAACATTTTGAATATCTTTTTAAGTTTGAGAACCATTTCCCATTCTAGCACCAACAGTTTTCATGAACAGCATTTGCATTAGTAACCACATGTTCCTTCCATTATTACACTCATCCATATCCCAAACTGGAGCATTTTGTGGATCTGTACAGGGTTCGGATCCTCTGTGTAAAACAACTTTTACCTAGAAAGTTTAATATGATTTAGATAAATGCCATGTTATCTCACATACATATGGCAACCATCTAACCTATAACGTTTAGTCGCTTGTGGTTGGGGTATTAATTACCCATCTTCCTCTCCTCCTTTCTGGATTATTTACATATTTGGCACTCATATTATTTAATATTTATCATTATCATTATTATTATCCGTTACTTCATTTTTTTTAAATTGCAATGAATATCATATTCATCACTGTATTCCTATCAATGAATCATATAAACAATGGTTATCCGTTGATTTTTTTCGTTTAATCGTTAAATTTAGCAACGACTGATACAAATTTTAACCAATAAGTCAACGGATAAATCATTGCTATATGAACCTTTAGAAAGATATGTGTTGCTATTTAAAGAAGAAAAGTAAATTTTACAACAAGTAATATTGGTACAAATATATTTAATATTAGAAAACATGACAACAAGTATTCAAATTATATATCAATTTTCTTGTAATGTTCAATTTTGATTGATTACGAATATGGTTATCCGAATATCCATTTATCAGAAACTTCCATATCTATAAAAGATTAATCATATGCGAGAACAATTTTGGTTGATTGGGAAAAAAATTACGAAAACGTTATGTCATATTATACATTTTTGTATCTTCAAATCAAAAAATAACTACTCTGTAAAAAAAATATCCCTATCTCATATATCTTTATATGCATCGAGTAAGTTCTTAAAATATGATAAGGAACTTTTTCTTATCCATGTATTCTATAATAATTTAACTATTTTATGTAGCCAACCAAATATATAAATATAGATAAGAATACTTCTATAGATTCTGATTGTTTTCGATAACATATAGGTGTAATATGATGTTCAGATAATTTTTCTATATATATGAATACTATGAATACTTGACGTCAACAAAAAAAATATATTTTTTTGTGATAGAGATACTGGATAAAAATACTTGGATATGATTATTTTTAAAGATATGGAATTTTTGTTATACATGTACATGTATACTATTTTGATCATCTTTTGCCGATACAAATAATACCAATATATGTCCTCAACCAAAATATGGATCTATGTCTAATATTGCTTCTATCTTCTACCAATTGTGTTTTCGATTCAAGTAAAGATCATATTGATAATGATAATTATTAAATAATATGGATTGTAAATAATCCAAAAAGAGGAGGGGAAGATGGGTAATTAATGCCCCAACCACGTGATGAAAGGTTATATGCTAGATGGTTGCCACATGTCCGTGAGATGATATGGCATTCATCTAAAATATGCTACCCTCTTTAGGTAAAAGTTGTTTTACATAGAGGATCCAAACCCATCCGTAGGTGCCATCGCCAAGATTGGCAGTGAGTCCAATGAACACGGTTGAGATATTTATTTATCACCGTACTATATTTACCGTTTATGTTTTCTTTGGGTATCACTTATGTAATTAACCCTTGGTTTCTCTCCTATATAAGAGAGCCATGGGATCTCTTTTTCTCATATGAATGAATTTTATCCCATCATGGTATTAGAGCAGCGGTCCTAGACCGGGGTTCTCGAACCAAAACTCTAACCCTAGCCCCCCCCCCCCCGCCTCCGCGCGCCTCCACGCCCTTCCAGCGCCGCCGCAGCCCACTCCTGACGCTGCCCCTTCCCCCCAGCGGCTGCTGCCGCCTCGCAGTGGCCCAGCAAGGCTTCGGCGACCCCCCCCCCCACCCCAGCAGCTGTTGTCGCCTCCTTTGCGACGCTGAGGCAGCTGCAGGGTTGTGGCCTGATTTGCAAGGCATCGACGCACCCTTGGTGACCTCGCGGACCCCCTGTTCACATCAGGCGAGGTCTGGACAGATCTGTGCGGGGTGAAATATTCTAATTTCTCCCTTCATTTGCGGCCCTCGATCACAAACACATCATTAGAGATGAGTGTATAAGTCTACATATACACATCATCCCTCATTTGATGTTGTAGACAAGTTTTTGCGGAGATATTCCCCTCTTGTTCCGTATTTTGGCCTATTAAAGAATGCCAGAAGTCAAGGGTGATGTATTCTCCTCTTCTGGTGCCTTCAAAGGACCGGCACCTATCGTAAAGATGGACGGGACCAACTACGAGTTATAGTCCATATAGTTTCGTACCCTGATGCAATGCCACAACAAGGAGCATATTCTAACTTATACAGAGCCAGCGGACAAGACAGGGGCCAGCACATCATGGAAGAAACAAGATGATGCATATGCTCGTATATGGCTCTCTGGGACACTTAGTACAGAGATTGCTAATGATATTGTCAACCAGCCAACTGTAAAGGCCATGTGGGACATATTGGCCGCTACCTATGGACAAGCGAAAAATGAAAGCAAGATACTCCAACTTCAGTTCGACATTTTCTCGACCAAGCAAAATGGTCGACCTCTACATGCACATTTTTCACATTTGAGAGGAATGTTTCAGCGACTCCACAGCTTCATGCCTATCACTATCAGTGTGGAACCACAGCAGGCGTATCAGAACGCCACTATGACTGGAGTTTTTCTGTCCTCTCTTGACTCGGAGTACGATATCGCTCGTACTCAACTACTGACTGGCGAGACCATACCACCAATGGAGGAGGTATACAAACGGCTGAGCGGGATTACTACCACACCTACATCCACGCCACAGCCAACTTCCTCGGCTATGGCTGCTTCTCGTGGACGAGGCAGTGCGTCCCAGTTCCGTGGTCGTGGACCTCGTGGTAGAGGTGGAGGCCGTCAACGTGGTCCATGTTCTTATTGTCATCGTCCTCGTCACTCAGAGGAGACATGCTTTCACAAGCATGGCTTCCCGGCGTCTGCACGTGTTGCCAAGCAGACTGACTCTTCACCTGCACCCACTACTGATGCACGTTTGTATGATCTTGTCTCGAGACTTCGAGAAATGGTGACCACTCCTGTGACTCAGACTGCAAGATCATCAGATGCAGCAGCCACCGCCAAAGCACTACCTAGTTCATCAGGTATTTCATATGTGCTTACCAGTACCAGTAGCAACAGTTCCGATGTGACAGATTGGATTATGGATTCTGGAGCATCTCATCACATGTGTGGAGATCGGACCTAGTTTTCTTCATACAGGACTATTCCTCCAGGGCGTTCGTAATCATAGCCAATAGAGTTCGGCTACCCATTGTTAGTCAGGGAGAGATTGTTTTAGCCCCTTCTATACGCCTACAAAATGTTTTACATGCTCCAGACTTTCAAATGAATCTTTTGTCTATTGGCCAGACTACAAAAGATTTAGACTATCGTGCCATTTTTGACCCATCTTCTCTTATGTTTCAAGGCATACTAACTGGCAGGATGATTATTCATGGCCGTGAGCAGAGAAGATTATACAAACTTGCAGTTCGATCATGTGCTGGGGTGGCCTCTATTCTCTCTGGATCTGCTTCGCCTTTTCTGTGGCATCTTCGCTTTAGCCACCTTCCTCTCCAAAAGATGATACGTGTTCTCCCGCAACTATCTACTCGTACTACTCTGGACTGTGAAGCTTGTCAGCTTGGGAAACACCATCGCTCCTCCTTTCCTAGTCGTCCAAGTCGTAGTAGTAGTCGGTCCTTTGAGTTGTTTCATTTTGACATTTGGGGTCCAAGTCGTGTTCCTAATCATCAGGGGAATAGATTTTATATGGTTATTGTTGATGATTATTCTAGACTTTCTTGGGTTTTCTTGCTTAAACATAAATCTGAAGCATGTGCTATAATTAAGACTTTTCTTATTGAGATCAACAACATTTTTCCTGCTAAAGTTAAATACATTCGCACCGACAATGCTTTGGAATTTTCTACTCTTCATTTGGCAGAATTTCTCCAGTCTATGGGTATAGTTCATCTGACTTCCTGCACTTCTACATCACAACAAAATGGGGTTGCAGAACGCAAACATCGTCACCTCTTAGACATCACGAGGACCTTGTTGATTCACAATGGTACACCTCATTCTTTCTGGGGGGATGCCGTCCTAACCGCCTGTTATTTGGTAAATCGCATGCCATCTATTATTCTTGGAGAGAAGAGTACCTTCTCCATTGCGTTTCTCGAAAAGGAACTCTTCATACTTACACCTCGTATTTTTGGATCGGTAGCCTTTGTCCATGACTTTACTCCTGGCCGTGACAAGCTCTCACCTAGGGTTGTCAAATGTGTCTTTGTTGGTTATTCTCGTACCAAAAAAGGGTATAGATATTTTGATCATGTTGGGAGAAAATAATATGTCAGTGCTGATGTTACTTTTTTCGAATATATTATGCATTTCTCTCCTATAGGTGACAGGTTGTCTACTACTGGATCCAGAGAAGATGTGGCGGTTCCTCCACCTCCATCTGCTCCTTGTGATGTCCCGAGGTCTTCACCACCTATACCACCACCGCCGCCGCCGCCGCCACCTCCACCTCCTCACAAAGAATCTACATTCTTACCCCATGTTTAACTCGCAGGTCTTCTACTCGCCCCTCTGCTCATGTGCCTACCACATCATCCACCATGCCTCAGGTATGTCAGGAACATATTATTTCTATTGATGGCACTAGAGATTTTATTGATGAACAGGAAGAGTCAATTCCAGAGGATGGTGAGGCTGATGACCTGGAGATACTGATTGCTCTAAGGAAACCTCGTCGCCAATGTGCTACTTGCCCAATGGCTGCACATGTTTCCTTGGATAATCGGTCAGAGGACTACAAGAAGTTTATAGTAGGACTTTCTGCTGTTATTATCCCACGAACGTATCAGGAGGCGCTCCAGGACAGTAGGTGGCACCTTGCTATGGAAGAAGAGATGACGGCTCTGCGATCACGTGACACATGGAGCATTGTTTCACCTCTACCAAGAGTGATGCAAATGAGGAATTGGGCGTTGGCGAAAATAATTTTTTTTGTGGATTTTTAGTAGAAGAAGAAATTGGAAGGATTGAGAAAAGAAAACTCGTCGGAGAACGAGAGATTTGAGGAAGAAGAAGCGCGGAGATCACGTGGGAGAAATAGAGAGACGAGAGAGGGAGAGAGAGATAAATCTCAATGTTTGTAATAACGGAACTGTCTAAAACAATAGACCGCCATCCCTTTATATAGAAGGGATGAGTTTACAAAAATAGAAATCAAATTCAAATTCAAAATGACCTATCCTAATTTGACTGACTAATTGATTTGAAATAAATTCAAATCTCTAACCAACTACTTTGAGATCACCAGGCGATCTTGATTATTTAATTAAAATTACGATGACGTAAATAAACGTAAATAAAATTAACGGATAAAAAGTAGAAAAAATGCGGCCCTATGTATCCATTTCACGTTGTATCAATTCTCCTCCGCTTGAAAAATTCGTCTCCCGACGAATTGCTTGATCTTCGAGGCACTGTGGGAGAATTCAATATTGAAATTGTAGCTTCAACTTCCCCAATTAGATTCTCCTCAACGTTACGTTTTTTATTTTGTCCAATTGGAGGGCGTCTCTGCAATTTTTGTACCCCTTCATTTAAACAAATTTTGTAAGGGGTTTCCTTCCTTATGACCTTCAAATAAAAACTTTTATGAAGGTGGGTTTGCCCACAGTTTTTCCAATTCATATCCCTGAGAATAAGGGATTCGATTAAGGGCACCATGGCTAGTTTTTCTCCCGATGGATGGTAGCGACGCACATGTGGAGGCTCGTGGCGGTGGCACGCGGCTAGGGAAACGCGGTGGCGGCCCGCAAGAAGGGGAGCGGGGCGGTAGTATCGGTGAACATTGACAAGGAGGTTCTCGGTGTAGGAGAAGGAATTGACACGCGGGGGGATGGGTATCGTGACGAAGAGCGGGAGGGGAATGGCTAGCATTGGGGGCAAGTAGGGGGAAGGGGCGGAGGTGTCAGGGTTGTGGGAGCACGGGCTGGGGTTGGCGGGAGGAAGGGGGTAAGAGGGGGGGTTGACAACGGGGGTGGCGGAAGGGGTCACTGGGACAGGGGGATTCGACGGTGCGGGTGCAACGAGAGGGCTGACTGGGGGTTCGGGGGTAGCGATCAGGGGAGGGGCCAAGGGTACTGGCGCACGAGGGGAGGGGGGAGATGGCCGAGCATCAGGGAGAGAGAAGGGATTGGTGGCGGCAGGCGTGTGAAGATAGCGGGAGGGGGTGGAGGCGCCTGCGGGGCTGGCGGCAGGGGTGGGGCAACAGGGGGTGCCGTAGCGGTTTCAGGGGTTGCGGGAGGGATGGTGGGAAGGGGTGCTGAGGGGACGAGGGTTGCGACGGAAGGGAAGTTTGGGACTGGAGAGTATGCGGCATGGGGCGCGGGGGTAACGGGAGGTGCTATGGCTGGAGCTGGGGACGCGGATGTAACGAGAGGGGGGCCTGGAGGCGTGAGGATGGTGGAGGGGGTCCGCGAGAGGGTCACGGAGGGGCAGAAGGTCGATTCCGACGGCTTTTGCGAATCTGAATATACTTGGACATCATGCGTTTCGTCACTTTTTTCTTCTGGAATGGCCTGGACAGCGAGCAGGTCGGCGTTGACGGTGATATTTTCGTGCTTTTCTTCATCGTGGGTCTGGACAACGGCTTCTATGATCGAAGACTTTGATTCGGCGGTGAGTAGGGTCTCGAAGTCAGCCATCCAATCTCGAAACTTTGACTGGAAATCAAGCAGTATACCCATCATCTCCTTGTAGTAAGCTTCTTCGGCTCGCTGTTTACGCTCCGACGAATGATGGTGGTGTTTCGTCGCATATCGGCGCGAATATATGGACGGATCGTCAGATCGTGAGGACGATCTGTAGGCCATGCTTTGATACCAAATTGATGCAACCTAACTGGAGTCGTTAGGACGTGAACTAAATTGCAATCCTAAAAATTTGAGCTAAAGGACTAAATTACTGAAACAAGTAAAATGGCATGCAATGCAAAACTCCGGGGGTCGAAATGCGATGAATTAAAACTTTGGCGATGAAAAATGATGCCTAAAAATCAGCAACAAATGTCCACAATATACTCGAGTTCTAGCACAGATCTCACCACAAATTCAGGGCAACCCAAATAGTTAAAAGTTCCTGGGAAAATATAGCAATGTTGCAACAACTAGGGATCTCAATACATCACCAAACCAAGCAGCAACATAACAGTCCACAATACTAATGTTATGTGGCAGAATAATAGGCAAAAGGGCGCTCATACCACAATCGGCGAGGGGCTTCGGCGTGCTTCAGACCTGGTCGATGGCGATGGGGTGTGGGGCAGCTGCAGCAGCTAGTCTGGGAAGGGTCCGGGTGCGCGGTGAGGGCGGATCTGTGGCAGCGTCGCGGGAGAAATCGGAAGCGATTTAGCGTAGACGATCGGAGGAAGGGAAATCCGAGAAGGGAAAAGGGTGGCGGGAAGAGAGAAACAGGAACAGATAGGAGGGTTCAGGCGGTGGGTTGGTGGTACGGTACAGGGGCGGCACAGGAGAGTGATGAGGGGGAGGCAAACTGGGTGGTGTCGCACGGGATTTTGGGTGCGGGAGGGGTGAGGGTTGAGGGTGGCGGAGTGGGGAGACGGAGAGGATGAGGGGGTCGATGACGCGCGGAGAGAGGCGCAGGCGAGTTCGGGAAGGGAAGAGGGTAAAGGGGTGACGAGGAGGATGGAGAATCGGGACTTGGGCGGGGCGGCGATAAGGAAGGGTTAGGGTTCGACGGGTGGAGCCGAGAGAGAGAGAGGGAGAGAGAGAGGGAGAGGGAGAGAGAGAGTAAGTGATGGGAAAAAATATTTTTCATTCAATAATCCAACCCTTTCCAGTGGGGTACTTTTATAAAGGCCGAATCCCCCCCCCCCCAACAAGCAACTACTCTACTATAAATAGAAAAGAAAAGATGATAAGGCCTTATATAATGAGCCTTTTACATAAATAAATAAATAAAAAGGAATAAATAAAGAAAAAACAAATGTCCGACTAAAAAGAAAGAAAACACCACATAGCATCATGCTGCATCAAAGAGCATCTATTGTAAGCTGCAAATGAATATTCACGGTCAAGCAAAGGGCCGATGGCAATATCGATCGATTCAAAGCAAGGCTTGTGGCTCGAGGGTTCACCCAAACCTATGGGGTGGATTATAAGGACACCTTCTCTCCAGTAGCAAGACATTCTACACTACGCATTCTGCTATCTGTTGCTGTTTCCAGAGACTGGCCTCTGTATCAACTTGATGTCAAGAATGCCTTTCTCTATGGGGATCTCCAAGAGGAAGTATATATACAACAACCACCAGGATTTTCTACTGAGGGGGAGTCTCAGAAGGTGCGCCGCCTTCACAAGGCGACTTATGGCCTGAAGCAGAGACCGAGAGCTTGGTATCAAAAGCTATTGGAATTGATAGAGCAAAAAGGGTTTGTGTGGTCTACTGCGGACCACTCATTGTTTGTACAGAGGACACCTAGAGGTATTGTGGCTATTCTTGTTTATGTGAATGATATTGTCATGACAGGAGATGACGAGCATGGTATTCTTACCGCCAAGGAGTTCCTTAGTCAGCAGCTTGTGACTAAGGACCTTGGAAATCTTCGCTACTTTCTTGGATTAGAATTCGCCAAAAATCAATGTGGACTCGTGATGAATCAAAGGAAATTTGTTATGGACCTCCTATCTGAGACAGGCATGACAGGGTGCAAACTTGCTTCTACTCCTATGGATGCAAGCATGAGATTGTATGATGAGGACACCGAAGAAATTGACAGAAGGAGATATAAAGAGCTTGTTGGGAAGCTCCTATACGCCACTATTACCAGGCCGGATATTGCTTTTGCAGTTGCAAAGTCAGTCAGTTCATGGAGCAACCCAGGAAGGTACATATGGATGCAATTCACATGATCTTGAGGTATTTGAAGACGCCACCTGGCTCTGGCCTTATGTTCAGTAGGGATGCATCACTTGAGGTGACAGGATGTGCAGGTTGTCCCAGGGACAGAAAGTCGACTTCTGGTTTTGCTATCTTTGTAGGCAGTTCACTTGTTTCATGGAAAAGCAAGAAGCAGACTGTGGTGGTCAGATCTAGTGCTGAGTCTGAATACAGGGCCATGGCACAAGGATGTACAGAAATGATGTGGGTCAGATCAGTATTGACCAACCTTACTGTTGAGGTTTCTGTTCCTATGAATCTTTTATGTGATAATCAAGCAGCTCTATTTATAGCCAATAACCCTGTTTTTCATGAGCGGACAAAGCATATCGAGGTGGATTGTCACTACACTAGAGACATGATCCAGAAGGCCTTATATCCACCTCTCATGTTTCCATATGAGATCGGACTGTAGATATCTTCACAAATGCACTGGCCGAAGGTTCATTTCAGAGATGCTGTTCCAAGCTGAGCATGATTGATATTTAATCTCCAGCTTGAGGGGGAGTGTTGAGATGTTTATTTATCACCGTACTATATTTACGGTTTCTGTTTTCTTTGGGCATCACTTATGTAATTAACCATTGGCTTCTCTCCTATATAAGAGTGCCCTAGGATCTCTTTTTCTCATATGAATGAATTTTATCCCATCAAACACGATTTACAGGGGGCAACTGCCTGACCAAACTTGCAAGCAGCTCTTCTGCAATCTGATATTGTAGAGATAGATATTATTATGCTATGTACCTGTTTGTTATTTCTTTGTTTTCTCTAGACTACTTTGTACATTACCCTTAAGGTCTCTCCCTATATAAGAGAGCCTAGGGTTTCTCTGAATAATCAATCTCAGTTTTTCTCCCAACATGGTATCAGAGCCCAAGCCCTAGGGCTCTCTCCCTCTCCCCACCTGCCTCCCTGTCTCCTCTCTCAACCCGACGTTGCTGCCGGCTCGGTTCCCAGCGCCGCCCGGTGGTTGCCAGCCCCCTTGGTGGTTCCTCAGCGCCACCAACCCCCTCGGTATTTCCAGCCCGCCGCTAATCCCCCCGGCGGCCCCCTAGTCCTGCCGCTGGCGTGCCCGTACTCGTCTGTTCCTCCGGATAAATGGATTTGAGTGCGTAACGTCTACATGCGCACTCGAATCCTATGTAGTTTGTGTAGACATCTATCACTTTGTCTACAAACTCTAGTTCTTCTCCAGTGGCAATATGTCAGAATCGAAGGTTGATATGCCCTCCATAGGCGCATTCAGAGGTCTTGCGCCAATAGTCAAGATGGACGGGTCGAATTATGATCTATGGGCGATGCAGTTCATGAGCCTCATGAAGTCGAATGGTAAGAAGCACATTCTTACAGAGGATGAGCCAGCAGAGAAGACAGGGATATATGCCTCGTGGAAGGTTGATGACTCCTATGCAAAGGTCTGGTTGTCAAGTACATTGACGATGGAGATTGCCAACGATGTCCTCCATCAGCTCACTGCCAAGGCGATGTGGGATATCCTAGCTGCTACATATTCGCAGGTGCGAAATGAAACCAAGATGTTACAGCTTCAGCATGACATATTCACGATGAAGCATCATCGATCGACCTTTCCTAGTCGTCAGAGTCGGAGCAGTAGCTCCCCGTTCGAGTTGTTTCATATAGATATATGGGGTCCAAGTCGTGTACCCGATCATCAGGGGCACAGATTTTATCTAGTGGTAGTGGATGATTTCTCTCGTGTATCTTGGGTCTTTCTTTTAAAGAATAAATCTGAAGTAGGAGATGTGATCGAGAATTTAATTAATGAAGTGCAAAATGTGTTCTCTTCTACTGTCAAATATGTTCGTACAGATAATGCCCTAGAATTTTACACATGGTCCCTTTCTCAATTCCTTTCATCAAAGGGCATTATTCACCAAACCACTTGTGCGTACACATCTCAGCAGAATGGTGTGGCGGAAAGAAAGCATCGTCATCTCCTTGACATTACTCGAACCCTACTGATTCAGAGTTGTGCTCCTATTTCTTTCTGGGGGGATGTTGTTCTTACCGCGTGCTATCTGGTCAATCGTATGCCATCCTCTGTTCTTGGTGAGAAAATACCTCTCTATCATTTTTCCTGACAAGGAATTATTCTCACTTACTCCTCGTGTCTTTGGTACTGTGGCATTTATTCATCTTCTGTCTCCAGGACTTGACAAACTCTCTCCTAGAGCTGTCAAGTGTGTCTTTGTTGGTTATTCTCGGACTCAGAAGGGCTATCGGTGTTATGATCCCATAAACAAGAAATACTTCGTTAGTGCTGATGTCACATTCTTTGAGTCTGTTATGTATTTTTCTCCTGCAGGTGACAGACGGGTACCATCCACTACCAATGATGATGACTATGTTCCTCCACCTCCTACTTGGAGTTTACCTGAGTCTCCTCATGTTCCTGCCCCTACATCAACTTCACCACCACCACCTCCACCTCCACCTCTTCCACGACCTCCCATTCCACCTCTACCAAAATTCTATACGCGTCGGTCAGGTCCTGCTCAAGCTACACATCAGCCACCCATCACGTCTCAGGTATGTTCAGATGTCATTACTACTGACGGGTCAGATATGGTACATATGCAGGATTCTTCATTGCAGGAGGAAACTACACCATCCAGTACAGCAGAAGATGATCTTGATATTCCTATTGCTATCCGGAAGCAGAAGCGGATGTGTGCCTCTTATCCCTTTGCTTCACAGGTGTCGTTTCACCGTCTCACTGGTGTCTTTCAGAGATCTGTTGCAGCCTTGTCTTCCGTGGATATACCACGGACCTACCAGGAAGCTATGAAGATTGATTGCTGGAGATTGGCTATGGAAGAAGAGATGCATGCATTGCAGTCTCGTGGCACCTGGTCTTTGGTTATTGCTCCTCCTGATGCATCTATTGTGAGCTGTAAGTGGGTATTCACAGTTAAATATCAAGCAGATGGAAGTCTAGATCTGTACAAAGCATGTTTGGTCGTGCGTTGTTTTACACAAACCTATGACGTGGACTATATGGACACTTTCTCTCCAGTGGCTCGACATTCTACCCTTCGCATTCTCTTATCTGTGGTTGTGGTCCGTGACTGGATTATATCTCAACTGGATGTCAAGAATGCTTTCTTGTATGGAGATCTGCAGGAGGAAGTCTACATGCAGCAGCCACCAGGGTTTACTGCTGAGGGAGAGATGCATATGGTGTGTAGACTTCACAAGGCAATTTATGGCCTCAAACGGAGTCCAAGAGCGTGGTTCCAGAAGCTTTCCAATCTTATCGAACAACAGGGATTCAAGAGGTCAAATGCAGGCCACTCATTGTTTGTTCAGAAGTCATCGGCAGGTACGGTTGTTATCATGGTCTATGTTGATGATATTCTGGTTACAGGAGATGATATTCAGGGCATAGAAAGGACGAAGGCGTTCCTAGGCCGTCAGTTTGTTACGAAGGATCTTGGAACCCTAAGATACTTTCTGGGGTTGGAATTTGCCAGGAATGCACAGGGTTTGGTGATGACCCAACGGAAGTACATTACAGACTTCTTGATTGAAACATGCATGGTTGTTAGCAAATCATCAAGTATTCCCATGGATCCAAGCATGAAGTTGTATGATGGTGATACTGCTGAAGTGCATAAAAGGAGATATAAAGAAATGGTGGGTAAGCTCCTTTATATTACCATAACTCGACCTGATATTGCCTTTGCAGTAAGCAGGGTGAGTCAATTTATGGAGCAGCCAAGACAAGTTCATATGGATGTTATACACATGATACTGAGGTATCTGAAGTCTTCTCCAGGTTCAGGGTTGTTGTTTCTGAAGGGCACAGATTTGTCTTTCTCAGCATGTGCAGATGCCGATTATGCAGGATGTCCTAAGGATCGAAAATCCACCTCAGGATTCACAGTGTTTATTGGAAGCTCTCTGGTTTCTTGGAAAAGCAAGAAACAAACTGTTGTGGCAAGGTCCAGTGCTGAATCCGAATATAGGGCCATGGTGCAAGCCAGCACGGAGATGATGTGGGTTCGATCTGTACTAGAGGATCTACATATAGACGTTCCTTTACCCATGCAGCTTCAGTGTGACAATCAGGAAGCCTTATTCATTGCCAACAATCCAGCTTTTCATGAAAGAACCAAGCATATAGAAGTTGGCTGCCATTACACTAGAGACTTGATCCAGAGAGGATTGATATCTACAACTCACATGAGCTTAGGGGATCAGACTGCGGATGTATTCACCAAGCCGTTGCTCAGAGGACCTTTTCAGAGATGTTCATCCAAGCTGAGCATGATAGACATCTATGCTCCACCTTGAGGGGGAGTGTAGAGATAGATATTATTATGCTATGTACCTGTTTGTTATTTCTTTGTTTTCTCTGGACTACTTTGTACTTTACCCTTAAGGTCTCTCCCTATATAAGAGAGCCTAGGGTTTTTCTGAATAATCAATCTCAGTTTTTCTCCCAACAGATATGATACGAAGTCTAGGAAATCAATGATGTATAAGGTATTGAAGAGCAGATGCTTTCCAGCTGAATGAAGGGAAATTATAAATGCATTCAAACAGTCTGTCGAGATACATAAATCCAAGTAGATATTAGATATGTTTTCTGATGCCGTTTCTCCTAAACGTGGTGCATCTCTATTTAGCATCCGAGTCGATACATTTGCTAGAAATATTGGTGTTTTCCTTGAGCTTGTTTGTACACAAGATACGAGTAGTTCTAAAAGATTTGGACTTGGGTCGTGCATCGTGTCTATAAAGAGAGGTGAAGACAGAGTACAAAGAATTGTACTTCTAATCTTCATGGAGTAACATGAGCTCTCTATGGCTAAGACTTCATGATTGCATCTTAATTGAAGCAAAATATATCCGTTTAACAGTCGCTTTACATGAACAAAGGTTGCAGCGAAGGATGGAAAAATTCAGTTTACAAAGCAACAGAGTGCTCAAGATCCAGCAAATATGACAGATCATTTTACGGAGAATAATGCCCCTCTATGCACCAATTTGTTAGCCTAATCCTTAAAAAATACAGGTGATGATGATCATCAGCATTGACCAACTATGGACAGATCTGGGCATTCAGTTTTTCTTCAAAATGGGTTTCCTCCTCTTCCAGTTACAGGATCGGAAGTTGACAAGATGTTCTGATTCTTAAGCTATAAAGTTCCTCCCTCCTCTAAGAAATAGGTTCTAGTACCCAGCTGCTAGGGATTGCCCGAACTTCCATTATTTAGCAACAATTTTCTTGAATGGAGCTACAAAAGCGACGGTAGTGCAGAGTCAAGAACTTCTTCTCAGGAAGTAAAGACTGCTCCCTCCCAAACATTTCATACCTAATGAGCATGCCATGCTGGCTATCAACATTTATGATTTGTTACTTCATCAAGTCAAATAAAATTGACCACCTGATGCAAGGTTCATAAACAATTTCTCGTTATGTACTCATCCGGAGCTTAATTTACATGTCCTGCCTCACAACTGTAATAGCACCTGCAATGACCATGTCTCCATTCCCTATATCAACTAGATCCTTTCTTAGTTCAATAACATCTAAGGTTTCGAGTAGGTTGTCTTCCTGTTATCCTTCTCATAATTATCTCCTACTCAAAGGAAGAATATAAACATGCGCCACTGCTTTACCTATAAAAGTAGGATGAAGTACTCTTTGATGAATCTCAGCTCCAGATTGACAGATCTTGCATCTACCACACCTAAAAATTCACAATCTACTTTCGATTCTCAATTAATCGGACCTCAAGCATAGCAATGGTGTTATATAAAGAAAATTACCAGATCTCTGTTATTAATCAAGAACTATGTGATCCAAACTTCATCTCAATCTTTATTCTAAAAATCAACCCAAGATTTCTTTCTACTAATTATACCTTGGTGAATCTCTCTTAAACAATAGTTAATCGTAAGGGTTCAAAGTAAGGAACCAGACATGCAGTTCTCTAGGAAAACACTAACGGCTTACTGGAATTTCAAGGATAAATTGATAATACAAGAGAATGTGAAGAAATTAGATAAGAATAAAATATAACAACAAAGCCTTTTTCCACATTAAGTAGGATCGGCTAGATGGATTCTTTGTCTCCATTCAAATCTATCTTGGGTCGTTCTCGGGCTTAGATCCAAAAAAATAAGATCCCTTCGGATAGTCTCATTTCAACACTTCTTGGGCCTTCGTCGCCTTCTCTTACCATGCTCAACATCCCAAACCTCACATTTTCTAACTGGTGCATCAGCCGACCTCCTTTGCAAATGACCAAACCACGTTAAACGTTTTTTCTCATCTTCTCCTCTATCGAAGCTACACCAACTTTCTGTCTGATTGCATCATTCTGAATCCGATCTTTACATGTATGATCGAACATCCAGCTTAGCATTTTCACTTATGTTACAATCATTCTCTGCACATGTCCATGGTTCACAGGCCAACATTCAAATCCATAGAGCATAGCAAGTCTCACGGATGCTTTGTATTGATTTTCAAAGGAATATTCTTATCACATAGAACAGTAGAGGCTCCTCTCCACTTAGCCAGCATGCATTTATTCTATGAGTAACATCTCCATTGATTTCCATATATGTTGCAAAATAGATGCCAAGTATCTAAAAGAATCTTTCTTCTGAATGTTAACATCACCAATCTTTACCTCGATTCCTTCACCACAACCTCTATCAAATGTGCATTCCATATATTTAATCTTAGCTACTTATATGAAACATTTAGTCTTTAATGCATTTCTCCAAACCTCAAGCTTCTCATTTATCACATCCCTAATCTCATCAATCAACACGATATCATCAGCGAAAAACATACACCAAGGTATCTCATCATGAATGTGACTAGTCAACACATCCTTGATCAAAGTAAAAAGGAATGGACTCAGATCTGAACCTTGATGCAGACCAATGATGTTGTCAAAATAGTCAGTCTTCTTAAACTGGATACGTACACAGCATGAAGCCCCATCATACATCTCCTTTATAAGGTTAATGTATAGAATAGGTATTTGTCTCTTCTCCAAAACTCTCCACAATATCTCATGTGGGACAGAATTATAAGCATTCTCCAAATCAATAAAAATCATATGAAGGTTCTTCCTTTTAGCTTTATAAATCTCCATTGTTCTCCTTAACAAGTGGATAGCTTTAATAGTTGAGCAAACTGGCATGAATCTGAAAAGATTTTCTTTTACTTTAGAATCTGGCCTCAACCTTCTTTCAATCACGCGCTCCCAAATTTTCATAGTATGACTCATCAGCTTGATACCACTATAATTTAAATAATTTTGAATGTCTCTTTATTCTTGTTAGAGTATGCATCACTTATTTGTATAGATGTGTAAATGGATCCTTCCAAGATCCATTTACCACATCCCAGTGTTTAGTCTAACATCTACCAGTGGTGGGATATGGAGGTTCTGTGGAGGCTATAAAAAAAGCCCCAGACCTCCTGCATCCGGTGAGAGTGCAATGCAACATATGATCCTTTGAAGCCTTCTCCCGAGGTTTCATTTCGCTCCTTAGGGAGTAAGGTTCCACGTAAAGTTCTTTGTGTTCCAAGTTTATCATTCTGTAGTTTATGCTCTATTTATCAATTCGCTTCCGCATTCTTATTTTCTAACATTGTATCAGAGCTATGTTATTTTCTAACATGGTACAGAACGGGTTCAATTCTCGAGAAGTTTATGTTTTTATTATTTGAGATTCGATTTAATTATTGTGCATTCTTGAAGATCTTCATTTTATGAAGATCATGTTAGTGATTTGTTCAAGTTTAGAGCAGGTTCTAGATTTTCTTTTTGAAACCATAATTTGATTCTAGGATTTTTCTTCGTCTGCTCCAACCTAATGATCTTCCAACGGTTGCGCTGCCATCCTCCTTAGCGGTGGATCGGGCACCGCCAGCCCCAGCCCGCCACTACAGATCTCCAAACAGCAGCAGGCGGCCGTACGACGAGCAGAGGCGCATCAGCTCACCTCTAGGCGGAGGCCCTCCATGCAGCATCACCTCTTCTCTCACCTCCAAGCAGAGGCCTTGCCTTCGTGCCTCCATGCAAGGGTGCAGCCCAACCGCGCACAATCCATCAACGACAGCGCCCCTCGACGAGGGTGCTCCTCCCCTTTTTTAGGCTATCGGCAACTTCAAGACGACGCATCGCATCACCCTTCCAGGTGGCGAGGAGCCTCCACATCCCCTGTGGTCTGACTTGCTGGCCCCGGCTCCTTCGCGCGACTCCCTCGTCAGCATTTTCACTTCTGTTACAGTCATTCTCTGCAAATGGCCATGGTTCACATGCCAACATTCAGATCCATAGAGCATAGTAGGTCTCATGGATGCTTTGTATTAATTTTCAAATGATTTTTCTTATCTTATAAAATAGTAGAGGATCCTCTCCACTTAGTCAACCTGCATTTATTCTATGAGTAACATCTCCATCAATTTTCCCATTATGTTGCAAAATAGATCCCAAGTATCGAAAAGTATATATCTTCTTAATGTTATCATCACCAATCTTTACATCGATTCCTTCACCACTGGCTCCATCAAATGTGCACTCCATATACTTATTATTAGCCCTACTTATACGAAATATTTAGTCTATAATGCATTTATCCGAACCTCAAGCTTCTCATTTACTACATCCCTAATCTCATCAATAAACACAATATCATCAGCGAACAAGGTATCTCATCTTAAATGTGACTAGTCAACTCATCCATAATCACAGTAAAAAGGAATGGACTCAGAGTCAGAGTTGAACCTTGATGCAGACCAATGTGATGTCAAAATAGTCAATCTTCTTAAACTGGATCCTTACACAAGATGAAGCCCCATCATACATCTCCTCTATAAGGTTAATGTATAGGACAAGTAGTTGTCTCTTCTCCAAAACTCTCCACAATATCTCATATGGGATGGAATCATAAGCATTCTCCAAATAAATAAAAATCATATGAAGGTTCTTCCTTTTAGCTTTATAAATCATATGGCTTCAATAGTTGAGAAACATGGCATGAATCTGAATAGGTTTTGTTTTACTTTGGAATCTTGTCTCAAGCTTCTTTCAATCACACGTTCTCAAATTTTTCTAGTATGACTCATCAGCTTGATACCTATGTAATTCAAATAATTTTGAATGTCTCCTTTATTCTTATGAGGGGAAGAAAATTAATTCGGAAGAGAACTAAGATTGAGAGAAACGGAAAGAAGTAAGATAAGAAAATAGAAAAGGAAAGGAATCAAGGTTCCTACGGGTGTGCGGCTCCATGTGGCACTATGATAATATGTAGATGTTCCTCGTTGGCAGGTTGGTTTCTGAAGATCTCCAACACTTGACTTTGATGATCATGATAAACAAGATGTTGCAGTTAAAATGTCTGCGTATCGGAGATGGGTTAGGCTCTGGGAAGTTTGCAGATGCTCGAACTGATTTTGCACATAGACCTCATCCCCAAGGTCACCGAGAAGCTAGAGGACTCCCTCCCACTTCGCCCCCTCATGTGCTGCCTTCGGCAATCCTCTTTGGAGTCCCTCATATCTCGCCAATATCCCTCATGTGCGTGGAGCACTTGCGAGAAGAAGAAGATGATGATGATGATGATGAAGAAGAAGAAGAATGAGAAGAGAAGAAATGGGTAGGAGGTGGGAGGCGGAGGAGGAGGTCAGAGGAGGTGGGGCGGCTGAGGAGGGGGTTGGAGGAGGTAGGTGCGGAGGAAGTGAGGGTAGTGAAGGAGGGGATTGGAGGGCTTGTTGTGGAGGAGGACGGGGCCAAAGGACGAAGTGGGAGGAGGTGGTGATGTGTTTAAAGAGAACGACATAGATATGGGATGTGGACTGGATGCACGACAACTAACCCAAGAGGCACAATCGATAAAACTGGAAGAAGGTAGAGGCACGAGTGATCTTCAAAAAAAAGGAGGGCATAACTGATATTGCATAAGTTAAGGACACAAGTGATAAAAATTCAAAAAAAAATGACATGAGCTAAAAATCACAAATTTGTCACAATGACATGAAAAGGTAGATACGATAAGTACCGAGATTTCAAGGCATTAAAAATAAAATCCGTATAATAAATTTTAATCCTCTTCAAAACAACATAAACAAGAATATTCATATCATGAGATTTTTTACCAAAGCTACCTTCATGAGAAAAGGAATTCCAACCAATAATGCGGTAAATCATTTTAGCAAAAAATTTAAAGTGTTTGCAGTGTAAAGTTTCACCATACGCAATATGGTAAGTGTTAGAGAATGTAATAGGCGGGCAATTGGATCTCTCCAAGATCCAATTACCCCACTCATGTTTAGTCCCACATGGATGAGCGGTGGGACTCCGGCCTGTCTGTGAGGCTATATAAGGAGCCCCACACCCCCTGTACTCATTGAGAAATTCTAATAGAATATCCGTCCCTTTGAGGCTTCTCCCATGGTTTCATCCCGCTCCTTAGAGAGTAGGGTTCCACGTAAATCTTTGTATTCTTATGTTTATTATTTTATTTATCATCCTGCTCCTTAGGGAGTAGGGTTCCACATAAATCTTTGTGTTCTTATGTTTATTATTTTATTTATCGATTCCGCTTCCACTTCTCAGATTTCAACTATCAGATCGGGTCGATTCTCGAGGATTTTTTTCTTTTAATTTTGTTCGAGATTCGTTTTTGATGTTCTAGACAATGTATTCTTTGAAGACTATCGATGTATGGTTCAAGTTCGAGTTTTAGGGTTTCTTCTTTGAAACCCTAATCCTGTAATCAAGGGCTCCATTGAAAGGTCCTAATCCAAGGGTCCAGTATGGTGCATGCCTTCATGTCCTTCCTAGCGGACCCTAATCTTGCATCACATACTCCAGGCGCCCTAATCCAGTGCATCTCCAAGCTTCCTGGCGATCGACGGCAAGCAACTCCTCCTTTGGATCGTGCTGCTCCAGGCGGTCGCATCTCGCGGCACTCGATATCTCCAGTTTTGCGGCAACATTGTTCATCCAGGAAGAACCACTAGGCGGTGGCTGGTCTCCAGGCACACAGTCGCCTCTTCAGGCGGTGGTTGGCCTCCGCAAGATCGAGCCCTTGCCGGTCTCCTTACTCTATGGGGCTCCTCGCCAGCCTCGTAACATCTTCGTGCATCTCCAGATCCTCCCAAAGGCACGCACACTTCTCCATGCAGCCGCATCTTCAGAAGCAGCGTGCCCCAGATCTCGACGGCGACAAAAGAGGTGGCGTCATGCATCTTTCTCCCTCGCATAGGCAAGGTCTCCTTCAGAAGCATCAGGCGGCGGGGTAGACCTTCAGAAGCACCAAGAGGCGGCACGTGCGCGAGCATCGCCACCACCAGACTACTGCATCGCCGCCCAGAATGCCATGCTTCATACACGGGACTCGCCCACACCTCCATCCCAACCTCCAGCGAGCTCCCGATGTCGCACCTCTCTCTTTGGTCTCCAGCGGCGGCGCCTCCTGCGCAGGCAGGCGACATGAGATGGGAATACCCCATTGGGCGACGGCAACTCAAATGAGGGTTTCCACGATGGGAACCCTAGCGGGCATTAATAAAAAAGGAGCAGGGGTTGTCACATTAAAAAAAGGAAAGAATTCTGCTAGGGCCCAAGAGGGCCTCATGTTGTTCGGCCTTAAGAAGAAGAAGAAGAAATTTTTGGCCACATATTCCAGCCGAAATGGGTTGTGTTTTTGGTTTAAAAAAATGATGAATTTTTTAAAAAAAAATGCAGCTTTTTGTATGGGTCCAAAATTAGACCGAAAGATTTCTGGTTAAAGAAAAAGAGAAGCGCGTACAAGAAAAAATCGTACGCAAAATATTTAAAAAAAACCGTATGAAAAAAAATATGAATTGTGCGAAAAAAATGAATGATGAAACACAAAAAAAGAAAAAAAGGATGATTAAAAAAATGCATGTTATTCATTTATTTCTCCCATCTTGATGCTATATGCTCCTATTCTATCAAGTATGGGAGAAAGGGTGAGTTAGCCAAATTCTTCAGGACATCTGCACGTCCACGACTGACAGACCGACACTCTAGATTTCTACAAGATCATCCGTCTTCACCGAGCATCATCTTCTTCGTCGAGGCGTCTACTTCTTCTTTTACGACCCGATCAGTTTACCGTGCTGGACTTCTTCTGCAGCGATTCGTCTCCATGCATGATAGAGATATGTTCCAGTGACCTAATATCGTAGCGGCTCTACAGGCATGGCAGAGATACGTTCCGGTGACCTGAAAGCCGCAGACCCGTCCTCGTGCTAGGTCTTCTACCTGCAGTGGACATGTGTTCTTGTGATGTATCGTATGATGTGTTGTATACTTTCTTTCTGTTGCAAGCTACAGCTTTCTCAGTTCCACTTCCAGCTTGAGGGGGAGTGTTAGAGAATGTAGTAGGTGGGTAATTAGATCTCTTCAGGATCCAATTACCCCACTCATGTTCAATCCCACATGGATGAGCGATGGGACTCTGGCATGTCTGTGAGGCTATATAAGGAGCCCCACATCCCCTGTACTCATTGAGAAATTCTAATAGAATATCTGCCCCTTTGAGGGCTTCTCCCATGGTTTCATCACACTCCTTAGGGAGTAGGGTTTCACGTAAATCTTTGTGCTCTTGTGTTTATTATTTTATTTAAATATTCCGCTTCCGCTTCTCAGATTTCAACAATAAGATTTGAGAAGTTCAAGACAAATAGCAACATCAATGGTAAGACTCAGATCATGTTCCTTAAGCTCAGGAATAGTAAGCCGTGAATGATAAATGCCTAAAAGATTTGTAAGTAAAGCACGACTAAAAATGAACTCATTGTGATTAATTGTGGTTGTTAATGCTTCAATATGGTGAGATTATTCAATTTCAAATAGAAAATATGAGTAGGTCCTTTATAATAACCATCATAAAAATGTGAGTTAAGAAACTCATTTAGTCCTTAATGAGCAAAGAGGTAAAGAGGTCTTGAAGAACCAGTAAACATTCAGTACAATGATCCCATTGAATATGACGAGATGGAATCACACGATATGGAGCAAAAGATGCATATCGTTTCTTGTCTACTTCAGAGTAAAGTTGAGATTAAGGTTGCATACGTGGTAGTTGGTACTTGGTCGGTCGGGTCACTGACTAAGGATTAATCGGCAGTCAGGCGACTGATCGGATTTACTCGGCCTTTGGTTGGATTTTAATTTTTTTATTATTTTATATATAAACTATTTTTATGCATATATTCTTATGCATTTACAGTGATTTGTACATTTTCTATACTATCAATAATGAAATAAATGAAGCAATTGAATTTAAATAAGACAATAAGCATATTAGAATAAGTACGATTTAAAAAGATAGAAAATATACAAAACCTCTGTGCAAAAATCAGATGACTAGTCAGGTCGAGTAGTTGGCTGACAAACTATTAACTGATTGGTCAATAGTTAGTCAGCCACCCTACCAACTCGACTAGTCGGACCGACTAGTCTGCCTAGTCGAACGACTTCTACAATAATGGTTGAAATCTAGGGGGACGAGAAGTAGAATTGCGAGAAGTGTCACATCAGAACATGGTTCAAAAAGGTAGCGAAAATAACAAAGCAGACTATTTTTGCTACAAATATACTGATATATGTACCGATAAACAACACCGGAACATAAATAGGGTTTGGAAAAACTTGATTTTGACTCCAAAGATTTGAAATAGGTGCATGAATGGATTTGAGGGGTTTTTAGACAAATTTGTACAAAGAAAAACACAACATTCAACACAGACAACGAGATTTAAGATCAAAACTAAGAATAACATAAGAAAATTATGTCCGGAGACTGTGAACAAAAGCCTTCCTTTTGAAGTGAAATTTTATGATTTCGGTGCCAGTGAGGATATTTGCAGCAGATTCATTCGTAAAATCTATGACATTCACACCCAGTCAAATCTAGTGTGTGACACACCCATTCTTTTACATATCAACATTCTAGAAAGACATCTACACAATGATGCTGCAATTTCTTGATTTTATTCGCCGGTCCTAGGGGATGGCTGCTTTTTTGCATTTTTTACAGATAATTGGACTGATCGAGGGATGGTAGCATCTTGCTTTCCACGCTTGTTTTCCTTGGCCTCACTAGTGGCAGAATGCTGAGAGGATGGATCATGGCTGTCTATGCAGATTTCTAAGTCCACCGGATATACAACTAACAAGGGACTGCTGCCTAATCGGAAGATGCTGACCCCACTTAAATACCTTGTCGTAGATTTTGCAACATGATATAACGGTTGTTGATATTGTTCAGCTGGGAACTTTTTTTTTTTTGAAAAAGGTTCAGCTGGGAACTTGACTTTAAACTTCTTTGTCATCTTTGTCCACTTTTGGATTCGATTATTGCCTTTGCTTCAACACTCATCTTGGATATGTTTCCACCAATACAAGCTAACCTTTCAGTTTAATGTTTATGAATTGGACCAGGTAACCTTTCTAAATGAAGCAATGATTAATGTAATTCATCCCGTCAAGGAGAACATCAATCACTTTCAACTTGGCAATCCCAACAACGGTCTTGCTTAAGGGGTAAATTGTCGTCCTCATCTTGAGGTTGATCCTAAATGGTTTTGGTTCGAAATCAGAAATCGAAATATTAGATTCAGAAGGGGATGAAGAAGAGGAGTGGTAATGCCGATGATACAAAGATTGATTACTCGAGAACTGATTGTATCCTTGAAGATGACCTCTACCAACCTTATCCATAAGGATAGCCATTTGACCTCTCAAGTTATCAATGGCTTCCTCCATCATATCCATGTGGTTAGGTTGATCTTTTTCTAAATTTAACACACAAATAGATACGAATCACAAAAAACTATGATGCGTGGAAATATACAAAAACAAATGTCAACCTTTTCATAAGCACCTAAGCGGAGACGAGCACAAGCTAGCCCTATGGCCAAAACTCCCACACTTAAAACAACGCTAGCTGCGTTCGTGATGTGAGACAAACGTCCAGCCCCCTTCACCCCTTTCCGCTTCTTGTTTGGTAGCTCTCCTCACCTTCATCTCTTTGTTGATGGCAGACCTCCTCCAAGTATCCTCTCCTCCTCCAACCCACCAACACAAACTCTCACTCTTCATCCTCTCCATCGTTCAGATCACCTAATTCCTGATCCAACCATTTCTGCATTCATTCAAAAAAATGCTTTCTTGAATCTAATGCCGTGAGAAAAGATAAGAAATTTTACACCGAAAATTGATTCTTGATTCCTTGAATCCAATGCATTTACTCCTTAGTATGAGTCAAGCAAAAATGTTATTTTTATTGAAATGTCTAGATGCATGCCCCCTACTTAGATCTAAATGTAAGAGTATGTTTTGTAAACATGTCTCATCTTCGCTTTTATTCAATCAGGAAACATGAAATTAGTCTTGCAATGGCATGGAGTTATGTTTTTTTATTAAAGCTGTTTAATTTTTAGAACGTACACAATGTAATTATGATTAATTATCATGGTTTATTATTTTTTCTTTTGCGGAATAAGGCTTACGCCTCGAGGTGATACTGGAAAAATGCCTCGATACGCCTCAAGTTTTTAAAACCTTGACCGAAATATCCGTCAAATTTCTTTAAGTTTTGACCAAAATGCAATTCCAACCGATCACCGATATGTTGAGAAAAACTGACATTTAATGGCTTGCAACCAACTCCACCATGTCTCCCAACTTATGACGATCGAGGTTGATATCCCGAGGGTGTTTTCTGCTTCTTCCACACAAGTATGATGTTACCACCAAAAGGTTCTCCTGTTGACGACCTCTGAAGCAAGCACCTATTGCGTCACCCTTCATTGATCATTTAAGAAGATGACAACAATATAGAAGTCATGGCTCGAGTACTCGACGACCATTATGGCAAGGGCATGAGTATAAGATGGCATCATGCATACTTAGGAACTCCCGTGAAATCACATTGAAATTGACGATAATGGCATGCATGTAAAGTTGGCAAATGCAAGTTATGGGTTTACCAACAACAAAAAAAGGATCCTACATAAGGTGGACATACCTCTCTTCCTCAAGTTCCACACCCATAACCAACTTCCCAATGAAATGAATCACTATGCCATCTGATGTCATGCAAATTGCACGTAATTGGAACTCATCATTTTGCCAATGGAGCTCTATCTGCTCTTCTTGATAGGTATAACTGTAGGTTTATATGTTTTAGTGTGATGTAGACACACCTCTCCTACTTGAGAGCAAGATCAATGATGTTGTTGTATCGTTCAATATGGATACATTTCCTTCCTCGTCATGTATGAGTTAGGGTTTACGTCAAATGCCTTTGAAGCATTTGAGGACTTTTCCCTAGTCTACATCCTCAAGGAAAGGGAGTGCTTGATGGACTCTTTTAGCCCGCCCAAGCTTCTCATCCACCCTCCTCTCTACACACACCTTGTTCCAGGCTCGTCCAGTTCATTGCACAACCCACCTTACTTTCAAGCTTGTATAGCTTGAAGCACCGCACATTTCCTTCCAAGCTCGTCTAGCTCCAAGGTATGAATTCCACCTCTGAAGCTCTCCTAATTCCTTCGCGAGATCCACATTAATGGCACCAACAAGGTTGGAGAAAGGGGGAGAATATAAATATGAGGAAGGAACAATATATTATGTAAAATAAAAATAAAATATTTTATATGAACAATTAGATAATCTATAGAAAGAGTGTTTCGTTACATTAACATGTCATTGGTTAGGTTAGTGGGGTAAGTTGACGACATGTGTATATATGTTAAACATAGTAAGATTATATGAATTGTGATCGAATTTCAAAAATCATTGGGGTTATGGTGTAATTGAACTAGTTTTTAAGGGCTTCTGATGTAAAAATTCCATATCTTAACAAATTCCAAATCATATCATTAAATGGGAAGGCCACTACTTGATGCTCAATAGAGAGGTTAACCTATGATGAGAAGGTTTGCACAAGGGTACGAGAAATCCGATGTCTAATAAGGGTGGTGGGTTCATCGTCGAGACATGAATGGGGATAGCACTAGTCCAATAGAACAAGGTGTCGATGAAGGGAGGCGGGATAATGGATTAGGACGCATGGACGGAGGTGATGGCAGGATAGGATCTGGCATCGAGGTAGCCGAGGCATCCCTTGATTCACATGCATATGTTGTCTAATAAAAAGTACAAAAAAGAAAATACATGTCGAGGCATTCATTGATTTACCATGATCTAAAAATAAATATTTATATGTAACATTTATATTCATGCTCTCGCTTATTTTGCTAATTGTTGGTACTACATCAACTTAGGATAATGGCTTCAAGACTATAACAATGGTCTTTCCATAATCCTTAAATTCTTGTATACATAAAGTGAAGAATGATATATATCCTCTATTTATTTATTTATTTATTTTTGTTGATCCTTTCTTTCACTTTTAGCCCCTTTCATTTGTTTAAGTAACAAGCCCGCCTACTAGGCCAAAATAGAATACAAGTAAAGGAAGAGGGGGTGGGGTGGGAGTGGCCTAGTCTTCACCATACGATTAGGTTTTTTTAAGGAACCCATCGCCGTGCATCTAAAGATGGATTGCCTCCATGGAAGTCGTCGCACGGAGCCACGCGCGTGATGGAGGTGAGGACCCTAGAACATCGTCACGGGGGGCAGTGTCGCCATGCGAGTTGCAGCCCCCAGCTCCAGCGAGCTTCAATGCACAGAGGAGTGATGCCATGATGGTGATGCTTGAGTTTCCGTAGGAAGGTTGGCGGCACTCAGGTGGTTGTAGTTGCGCAGCCGTCGCTCCAAGATCCCAAAGGAGAGCGTGCAAGGAAGATCTGCGTTGCATTAATGGTTGGGAGCTTTTCTCCCCTAACAACTCTTGATGCTCCTCTAAGCAGAGGGCTAGGTTGATCTGTGGATAAAGGGCTACGACGGCATGGCACGAAATTCCACCGAAATTCTCTGAAATTTCCATTTCTTTAGGTCACCGAAATCGAAATGCTCCCTTATTTCTTTTTCCAGGATTTTAATGAAATGTCAACGAAATTTCATCGAAATTACATTTCGTTTCGACGAAACAACAAAATAAGGGAATCTACTCTTTGGTTTCATCGAATTTTGCATATATTAATGAATTTTCACTTATTTATTCGCTAATGTGTTGTACTGTTAGAATGATTTACATTATTTAAAGAACTTTCTTTAGTTAGTTTCTATATTTTTTATCTAAATCCAAACCAAATCAGTTAGACAGGAGATTTAAGAGTTAAATTTAAGTTTTAACTAAAGATATTTATATTTTTTATTTTTATTTATTTTGATATATATGTTTTAGTTAGTAGTTATCATATTTATCACCTCATTCTTATTGAAGAGGTCATCACATGTCACCATTCTCTTCCTGTTCAAGAGGAGAAACCAATGGCTTCTAATTACAGCTCCAAATCTGATTCTGAATCTGAGCAGCATACTACTCTTTTTACTGCTGGGACAATTGGATGGAAATTTAATGTAACATATCATATTAATATCTTACTATTAGGAAAAAATATCTTTATATCTCATTTATTGAGCTAAAGAATATTAGAAATCTTTATTTAAAAGAAATGAGCTTTCAAGTAATTTCCTCAATTTCCAACCATTTCACCGAAATTCCATCGAAATTCCACCGAATTTCTCTTTCCAGGATTACCGAAATGAAATCGAAATGACATTTAAAGGCTTGTACGGCGGAGGGTCCATTAGAAATGCTAGAGGCGAAGGCGGCTGGCCTCTAATCGTGGGTCTCGAAGGGGCTTTGCATGATGGGGACCGTGTAGGAATAGGAGGGGGCACATGAGTTCCTCGACAATGCGGCTAGTGGGTGTTGCCTGGAGGTGTGCCAGGAGAAGGTGCAGCCTAGCATGTAATGCGAATCGAGGAACATCACTGCTAGAGTGTTGTACGTGAGGAGGATTGAATCTAGGGTTCCATGAGCAAACCTAGACATCGGTACAACAACAACAAATCCTTCTCCCACTTTAAGTAGGGTCGGCCACATGGATTTTTTGCCTCCATTAAGATCTATCTCTGGTCATTCTCGGGCTTAGATCCAAAAAACTAAGATCCCTTCGTATAGTCTCATTCCAACACTTTTTGGGCCTTCCACGCCCTCTTTTAGTTGGCTCAACATTCCAAAACTCACATCTCCTCACCGGTACTGTGTAGAAAACCCTCGACATCGATACCGTGCAAAAAACAATTTTTCTTGAAACTTGTTGTCAATTTTTGGAACTTCGAATAGATCCCAAACAGGAATAATTTACATAATAATAATAATAATAGAACTTGAAAACTAGAATCAAATATCCTCAAAACTGACTCGCCGGATACCAAGTTGAAAATAAATAAGCGGAAGCTAATTCGGTAATCAGAAACATAAACATCTTGGGATTTTATGTAGAACCCTATTTCCTAAGGAGCGAGATGAAACCACGAGAGAAGGCCTCAAAGGGTCGGATCTTCTATTGAAGTTTCTCAATGAGTACAAGGAGAGTGAGGCTCCTTATATAGCCCCACAGATAAACACGAATCCCACAGATAGTAGATGTGTGACTAAACATGAGATCAAATTACATACTCCAATGCTCTCCCTCAAGCTGGAGCTGAGAAAAATGCAGCTTGCAACAAAAAGAAAAGTACACGATTCATCTTCACTCGATACATCTGAAAAGAATATATGCTTGTTGCTGGTAAAAGACCTCGCACGATGATGGGTATGTGATGCTCGGGTCATCCTGACGTACCTCTGTCGTGCATGTAGTAGTCGATGTGATATCAGGTCATCGGAACGTACCTCTTTCATGCTTGCAGAAGAGTTGCAGTAGAAGAAGAAAGTCTAGCACGGAGTAGGAGTAAGGGATAGAGACACCGCGGCAAAGCGGTCGATGCTTGATGAAGACTGTTGATAGCAATATGAGTTTGGAGTGTCAGTCTGTCAGTCGGAGACAAGCAATAGAAGTCCTGCGGTACATTTCAAGAAGAAGAATATGCCCTCTCTCACTACCCATGTCTCCCATACTTGATAGAATAAGAATATGGATCGTCAAGTTGGGAGGAGAAACCAAAACATGCATTTTTTGCTTTTTTGTTTCCTTTTTTGGCATAAATTTTTTTGTAGCCATCCCCTTTTTCGGTTATTCTTTCTCTTTTTCTCATACAGATCCCTTTGTACGATGCCTTTTTAAAAAAAACACTTTTTTATTACGTTATTCACCCTTCTTTTCTTGGGCCCCTTCTTTCCTTTTTCTATTGAAACAGGCCAACATCCTTTTTTTTCTTCTGGCCTTGCTTTTTTTAACTTATGCAATAGTACAAGGCCCCTTTCTCTCTCTCTCTCATTGTTTTGTCGATCCTCTCTTTCACTTTTAGCCCCTTTCATTTTTTAAGTAACAGGCCGCCCACTGGGCCAAAATAAATAGAATACAAGGAAGAGGGGGTGAGGCCGACCTTATCTTCCCCACACGATTAGGTTTTTTTCACATCGTCGTGCCGTTAAAGATGGATTGCCTCCAGGGAAGTTGTCGCGCGGAGCTGCGCACATGATGGAGGTGAGGGCCCTGGAGAACTTCGTTGTGGGACAGTATAGCCATGTGAGTAGCAGCCCCCAGCTCCGCCAAGCTTCAATGCACAGAGGGGCAATGTCGTGATGGTGATGCTAGAGTTTCCTTGGGGAGGTTGGCGGCGCTCGGGTGGTTGTAGTTGCACGTCCATCGCGCCAAGATCTCGAAGAAGGGCATGCAAGGAAGATCCATGTTGCATGAATGGTTGGGAGCTTTTCTCCCCTATCAACTCTTTATGCTCTCTAGGCAGAGGGTTGGGATGATCTGTGAAGCTAATTTGTGGATAGAGGGTTACGGTGGAGGGTCCTCCAGAAATGCTGGAGGCAAAGGCAGATGGCCTCTAATTGCGGATCTCGAAGGGGCTTTGCATGATAGGGGACCGTGTAGGAATAGGAGAGGGCGCAAGAGTTCCTCGACAATGTAGTTGGTGGGTGTTGCCTAAAGGTGTGACTAGAGAAGGCGTAGCCCAGCCTGTAAATTAGATTGGGAAGGAACATCATCGCTAGATTGTTGTGCATGAGAAGGATTGAATCTAGGGTTCCATAAGCAAACCCTAGACATTGGTACCGTGCAAAAAAATAATAATTTTTCTTGAACTTGTTGCCGATTTTCGGAACTTCGAACAGATCTCAAACATGAACAATTTGAATAATAATAATAGAACTTGGGAATAGAATCCAATCTCCTCAAATCGACTTGCTTCGATACCAAGTTGAAAATAAATAAGCGGATGCTAAATCGGTAATCAGAAACACAAACATAAACATCTTGGGATTATACGTGGACCCTACTACCTAAGGAGCGAGATGAAACTACGAGAGAAGGCCTCAAAGGGTCGGATCTTCTATTGAAGTTTATCAATGAGTGCAGGGGGTGTGAGCTCCATATATAGCCCCACAGACAGACAGGAGTCCCACAGATAGTAGATGTGGGACTAAACATGTGTGGGTGGTAATCGGATCCTGAAGGGATCCCATTAACCCTCTATTACATACCCAACACAGTGAAAAATGATATATTGCCATTTAGAGACATATCTCGGCTACAGATTAACATGTTAATTAGTGTTTTTGTGCCTAATTAACTCAACATGCTTTATAGCCACATGTCATGGAACTCTATTATGTACGAAGGATGTTTGTGTTTCCCATTTTCCTTCTTGGAAGGGTATTTTTGTTATATCTGAGCACTGGTCTTGCTCGGCGTGTTTTCGGTGCCATCCATTTGGAAATCATTTATTAGCTAATATATCAGTTACTTGAAGAGCATGGTCCTGAGAGTTTTTGTGGGAACAAATGGGTAGTCTATACACTATATCTAAAATAGAGGACAAAGTTCTGTGTCAGGTGTTTGTGGTGGTAACAAAGTGTTTGTCATCTTTTCCAAATGGCCTTTCTGAAGCAGAAGTTGTAAACTGCCCATTGTGCTAGGTGAGATTCACCATGTAGGCAGTAAGTAATTCTTGATGCCAATTTCATTAAAAAAAGCTTGATGAGAAATGGGCTCTCAGTGGAAATCTTATTGTTCAACTGTGTCATGAGATGAGGCATTAATATTTTCCTGCCCACAGAGGCAGAGAATTAAAACCGTACGTATCAAATGATGTTTACCTTAAGCCGTGGACAAGGGGACACGATTTCAATAGTCAGTGTACCTTTTACCTTGGCTTGGGCCCACCTTACCCTCATAACTCAATCAGATAATAGAAATCCTTGCAACCTTTTTCATAGTCATATAGGCCTGAAGGAATATAATTTCATGTGTCCTGTCTTAGTTAATTTGGATTATCTGGGTAGCATTAAGCGAAGATCCGAAATGTGGCATAGGCAATCGCAAGTGGTCACATATGCATATTCAGTACCCTAAATCAAGGCTCATATGCCTAATGTCATCATTATGTGGTCCGATGACATGTTACATGCATTTCCTAGGTCGTCATCGGAGACATCCTTTGTCAAGGTAACAAAGGAGGAGGTCGAGGACAGCGGGGCTAGGCAGAGGAGGAGCGAGGGGGTGGGTTGCTTTTTACAAATTTACCCCTCTCTTAACCATGCCATGGTTTGAATAAATCATGGTCTAATTCAACTCATTGACAGCCAAACCAACGGAAAGGTACAAGTGATAATGATGCAAGAGGTTAGTGGAACAATTGATATTGCAACATCTAAGAGGGGCACAAATGTAAAAAAATCTTTTTTCTTTTGATAAGAAATTTCTGAAGTTTACTTTTTCAATAACTCATCTTTTCGCAAATGGAAGTTTCCCAAAATTGAAGAACCTGCCAAATTAAAACCCGAAGTGTAGTCACCTCCCACTGACCCAACCTTTCTAATGTTCCTCTAGTTATTATAAAACTTAACCTCTAGAATCTTACTTCCAACAAGATTAGTATTGGACCCCTTCTGTGACAACCGAAGGACATGCGAATCATGAGATGTACTCCGTAATGTCATTTATTATGCACTGCCAACAAGAGATTTTTTGATACCAACGGGCAACAAGAGATGTACTAAAGATTTGAAGAACACAGCATTACACGGAGAGGCTTTGAAGAACAAATGATAAGCATGAATAAAAGGAAACAAACAAATCAAAATGTGCATGCCTATCTTATACAAACTTGTACTTGAAGAGAAAAAAATAACAAACTAAATACTAATATAAAGTGGAGTGGTCTTCGAAGTCACAGGTTGCTTGAATCAAAGTCAAAAAACGATGGTCTTTAGGATGGAGTATTTTAGAAGATCATGCTTGATGACTTCCAAGGTTATAATAATCCATCAATCTTTGTTGGATTTCTCTACGGAGAAGAGACGTTTTTTTTGCTTAAAACAAAAAGGAGAATTATTTGTGATTTGTGTGAGAATTAATTGTGATTATGTACATATTATAACTTTTGGAGTTTACTTGATTTTTAACAAGTGGAAATGAAAGATGAAAATTCCTAAGTAGTGTTCCCAGAAAGCATTTAGATTCCCTAAGTAATCTATTGTTTTTCAAAGCAGCTGTGAGACCTGCTATGCTCTATGGATCTGAATGTTGGCATGTGACATGTGCAGAAAATGGTTGTAGGAGAAATGAAAATGCTAAGGTGGATGTGTGGACACACATGTAAAGATCGGATTCGGAATGATGCAATCAGAAAGAAAGTTGGTGTATCTCCGATCGAGGATAAGATGCGAGAAAACCGCTTAAGATGGTTTGGTCATTTGCAAAGAAGATCAGCCGATGCACCAGTTAGGAGATGTGAGTGTTGGGATGTTGAGCCGACTAAGAAGGGGCGAGGACGACCCAAGAAGTTTTGTTATTTTTAAAGTGACTATACGAAGGGATCTTGATTTTTTGGATATAAGCCCGAGATTGACCCAAGATAGATCTGAATGGAGGCGAAGAATCCATGGAGCCGACCCTACTTAATTGTGGGAAAAGGCTTTGTTGTTGTTGTTGGGAAGTTCCCTACTTGTGATGTGTGCACTGCCCGAGTGAAGTGAAAAATTGGCAAAAGTCGTTACATCGTTGCCTGGATGTAGTTCAAAATTTGCAAGGGTTCTCGCATGAAGAATGTATACAAGTAAATAAGTAAGTTCCACTGCATCGTCGCCCAGATGCGGTCCAAATTTTGCAAGGGTTCTCGCATGATGGACGCATGCGAGTAAAGAAGTTAGTCCAAAAGAGGTTGCAAAGGAATTTACGGATAGGTAGTTGGAATATTGGCACTTTGACTGTCAAATCGATAGAGATAGTAGATACGATGGAAAGAAGGAACATTCGGATACTATGTCTCCAAGAGACAAAATGGATTGAAGAGAAAGCAAGGGAGATAGAAAATACAGACTTTAAACTTTGGTATTCACGTAAAGACAAGGATAGGAATGGAGTTGGAGTGGTTGTTCATAAGGATATAAAGGATTGTGTGGTTGAGGTGCAAAGATTCGGGGATCGGATTATTTTGCTAAATTTGGTGCTTGAAGAATAAATTCTAAATATTATCTCAGTTTATGCACCACAAATTGGTTTAGATGAAAAGATTAAACAAGCTTTTTGGGAGGATTTGGATAAGATTTTGCAAGGAATCCCACAAAGAGAGATGATTTGCCTGGGTGGAGATCTTAATGGACATGTGGGGAAGGATGCTTCAGGGTATGCTAGTGTTCTTCGGAATAGAAATGAAGAGGGAAAAGTCATTCCGGATTTCGTAACGGCTTATGATCTTTTCATAGAAAACACTTGCTTAAAGAAGAGGGAGGAGCATTTAATTACTTTTAAGAGTATCCCGACTATAACACAGATAGATTACTTTGCGTTGAGGAGAAGAGATCGGTGGTGTTGCAAAGACTACAAAATAAACTCAGGAGAGAGTTTAACACCCAACATCGCTTGTTAGTCATAGATGTGCAAATAAATGGGCTGGTAAAGAAAAGGAGGGTTTCCAAGATCATTAAAACTATATGGTGGAATCTTCAACTAAAGTAATCAAGCTTTAGGGAGAAGGTTTTAGAAGACTTATCTTAGGATTGTAGCGGAAGTGCTAATGAGATGTGGGAGGAGATAGCATCTTGTATCCGATGGGTAGCCAAAGAGATGCTCGACGAGTCAAAGGGAGGAGCTCCAAGCCAAAAGGAGGCTCGGTGGTGGAGTGGAGGGGTGCAAGAGAGACTCAAAATTAAAAGAGCATGCTTTAAAGCTATGTATAGGATAGAACAGAGGAAACTGTCACAAACTATAAAATAGAAAAGAAGGAAACAAAGAAGGCTGTAAGCGAAGCTAAGTCAAAAGCTTATGAAGTTTTATAAAAAAATCTCGACTCTAAGGAAGGCAAGAAGGATATATTCAAGTTGGCCAAAGCAAGCGAAAGAAAGACCAAAGACCTTTCTCAAGTGAGATGGATTAAGGATGAGGAAGGTCGCGTGCTTGTTACTCAGAAGGATATAGAGATTAGATGGAAGCTGTATTTTCATAAGCCTTTCACTGGGAAAGAATAGAGAGATCACTTTGGGTGATCTAGCCAGTAGTGAAAGTTACTTGAATTATGCAAGCTATAGACGAAAAAAAAGAAAGGAAGTAGAGGAGGCTTTGAAGGTAATAAGACCTGGAAAAGAAGTAGGACCAGATGACATTCCTATAGAAGTATGGAGAGTTTTAGGTGAGCGTAGTTTGACTTGGCTTACAAATTTATTCAATGTTATTTGGCGAAGCAAGAAAATACTTGAAGATTGGAGAAGTATCGTGATGCCTCTTTATAAGAACAAAGAGGGCATTCAAAATTGTTCAAATTACAGAGGTATTTGTTGGAGTATTTGGTTGTGTGCCATATGAGTTGTAGATGGGTAAATGGATTAGTCCCACATCTACCAGTAGTGGGACTTGGAGGCTCTATGGAGGGCTATATAAGGAGCCTCAGACCTCATGTATCCATAGAGAAAGCAATGAAGCATATGTCCCTTTGAGACCTCCCTGTGGTTTCATCCCGCTCCTTAGGGAGTAGGGTTCCACGTTAAATTTTTGAGTTCATGTTTTATATTTCTAGTTCATGATCTGTTTATCATTCCGCTTGCGCATTCCTATTTTCTAATATGCTATCAGAGCGGGTTCGATTCTCGAGGATTTCATGTTCATTATTTTTTTATTCGAGATTCGATGTTGGAGTTCTTGTTCTTGAAGATTTCTATTTGAAGATTATTTTGTATCATTCAAGTTCATATATGGTTCGAGATTGATTTCAGTTCTAGGGTTTTTCAAAACCTAGATCTTCCACGAGCAGCCTTCACGCAAGGCAACGCATCATCTGATCATGCAAGCATCAGATTTCCTGGCTGCGGTGACAAGATGGGTTCCACGATTGGAAACCCTAGTGGCGCACTGCTTCTTGCTGCAAGATCGTGCTCTCCCTTGGTTGCGCTCCAGTCCACAAGCTCTCTCCAAGATCTTCTTCGAACCCTCGCCAGCTCAGTCGTTGTTTCCATGCTCCTCCATGCGAAGGAACTCTATTTCGCGAGGGGTACAGGAAGGGCATCTCGTAAGGCTCCAGGTGGAGCCCAACTCCAGAAGCGGCAACACCGCCCAGATGACTTAAGTCAATCCCCTTAGCGATTCGAGAAGAAGAGCAACTCCCTAGGCACCTCCGCGGCTTGCAGGCGCCGCGTGGCAACTCCACGGCAGCACCATCCGAATCGCGGGCAGCAGCGGCACCTCCAGCAGTGAAAACACTCCTCTAGGTGACGCTCCCCCGACAACTCGCGCAACTCCTCCATGCTCAGGCGCGCAAGCGGTGCTCCACACAGTCTCCCAGGCGGCAGCCGAGCGGCGCCTCTACAGCAAGCACCAGGCGCTTGCGCGATATGCCCTCCTCCAGGCATTCCTCGATCTCCAAGGTGGCGTGCCCCCATCTTCCAAGCATATCGGGGGCAACAGGGCTTCGACAGAAGGAACCCTAAATAAAAAAAGGGGCCCAGTTGAGTCGTCAGTGTTTTTAAAAAAATTGAGTTGCATTTGTTTAGGGCCCTGCGTGGTTGAAAAAATGTTGTAAAAACCTGGGCTACGGTTGTAATATTAAAAAAAAAGAGGAAGGAGACCCTGCTGCAGTCGGCCCAAGTGCAAGAAAAAAAAGGAGAGGCCGCAAATTTCAAAAAAAACTTTTGAAAAAGTCGCGTACAAAAGAAAAGCCATGCGTAGAAAACTTTGCAAAAAAATGATGAGTCCGCTATATAAAAAAAGGAAATAGCCAAAATGATTCGAAAAAATTGATTAAAAAAAGAAAAGAAGCCGAGAAAAAAAATTAAGATCAAAATTTGTGATATTTTGTCTCCCCATCTTTATTGTCTTTTCCCAACTTTGTCGATGCCATTGATTTCCGACAAGTATGGGAGACTGGGGGAGTATATGTAGAGTCACAGGTCTATTCAGATTCTCCAGATACATATATTCCAAACCAGCCAGTTGTTCAAACTCTACAAGTTATCAGATTATCCATGCGCAATTCCATATTCGACGTTCAGATTCCGAGCCCACAGTTGGTGGGCAAATTCAGACTCTACATTCAGATTCCGAGTCTGTAGTCCAAGACGCACGAGTGTGCGATCGTTAGTTTCGTGGTCCCCATCATTCTTGTTGTTTCGGCCAAAGTTTTCATGTGGGCCATAGGGACTCCAGGGTAGAGGATCACTCCCTATGTCATGTGGGCAAGGGTTTTCATGTGGTATCATAGGGACTCCTGAGTAGAGTACCATTCTCTGAGCCAAATGGGAGAGACCTAGAGTACTCTGATGAGGTGACTTATTTCCAGTTGCAGTGACTCTGACGGACGCAGTATAGAGCACATGCTCTCCGACGAGGAGATTCAGTTGACTCACACTCCAACCCATTCGTCCTCCTCACTTGCACGCATGAGAAGCAACATCCTCGACAACAGCTGACAGTTGTGCGCGTTGAGTTGATATTGTCCCGTAATGTCATGTAACGTGAGTGGAGCTTCTTTCTGTTTGTTCAAGCTGAGCATTGCATGCTCCAGCTTGAGGGGGAGTGTTGGAGTATTTGGTTATGTGCCACATGAGTTGTAGATGGGTAAATGGATCACTCCAGGATCCATTTACCACATTCCAGTGTTTAGTCTCACATCTACCAGTGTAGGACTTGAAGGCTCTACGAAGGCTATATAAGGAGCCTCAGACCTCCTGTATCCAGAGAGAAAAAGCAATGAAGCATATGGCCCTTTGAGGCCTTCTCCCGTGGTTTCATCCCGCTTCTTAGGGAGTAGGATTCCACGTTAAATCTTTGAGTTCATGTTTTATATTTCTAGTTCGTGCTTTGTTTATCATTCCGCTTCCACATTCCTATTTTCTAACAGTATCAAGCTGATGACTCATACTATGAAAATTTGGGAACGTGTGATCGAAAGAAGGTTGAGGCAAGTTTCCAAAGTAAAAGAAAATAAATTTATATTCATGTCAGGTCACTCAACCATTGAAGCCATCCATTTGTTGAGGAGAACAATGGAGATTTATAGAGCTAGAAGGAAAAACCTCCGTATGGTTTTTATTTATTTGGAGAAGGCTTATGATTCTGTCCCACGTAAGATATTGTGGAGAGTTTTGGAGAAGAGATAAGTACATGTCCCATACATTAACCTCATAAAGGATATGTATGATAAGGCTTTATCTTGTGTAAGGATCCAGTATGGAAAGACTGGCTATTTTGACATTAACATTGGTTTACATCAAAGTTCAACTTTGAGTCCATTTCTTTTTATTTCGATTATGGAAGAATTGACAAGTCACATTCAGGATGAGATATCTTGGTGTATATTATTTGATGATGATATTGTATTGATTGATAAGATTAGAAATGGATTAAATGAGAAGCTTGAGGTCTGGAGATAATGCATTGGAGAGTAAAGGATTTCGTATAAGTAGGGCTAAGACTGAATAGATGAAGTGCACTTTTGACGGAAGCAATGATGAAGGAATCGAGGTGAAGATTGGTGACGATAACATTCAGAAGAGAGACTCTTTTAAATACATGGGATCTATTTTACAACATGATAGAGAAATTGATGGAGATGTTACTAGTAGAATAAATCCAGGCTAGCTAAAGTGGAGAGGAGCCTCTGTTGTTTTCTGTGATAAGAAAATTCCCTTGAAAATCAAATGAAAGTTCTAGAAAGCAGCCGTGAGACATGATATGCTATATGGATCTGAATGTTGGCCTATGAACCATAGACATGTGCAGAGAATGGCAGTAACAGTAATGAAAATGCTAAGGTGGATGTGTGGACAGGCACGTAAGGATCGGATTTGAAATGATGCAATCAGAATGAAAGTTGGTGTAGCTCCGATCGAGGATAAGATGCAAGAAAACCGTTTAAGGTAGTTTGGAAATTTGCAAATAAGGTCAGTTGATGCACCGGCTAGAAGATGCGAGTTTTAGGATGTTGAGCCGGCTAAGAGTGGGCAAGGAAGGTCCAAGAAGTGTTGGAAGGATACTATACGAAGGGATCTTAGTTTTTTGGATCTAAGCACGAGAATGACCCAAGATAGATCGGAATGGAGGCAAAGAATCCATGTAGCCGACCCTACTTAATGTGGGAAAAGGCTTTTTTGTTGTTGTGTTCCCGTAAAACAAAATTCCCCGAATATAGTTGAAAATTTTTTAATTCTCTGACTAGTGTTGTAATATTGCATTTTTAAATGTGATATGTGTATCGCATTTTAAAAATGTGACATAAGTGCGATGTATTCTCTTAAGAAATATCACCACTTAATGGGAAACTCTGCAAAAATTCTCTTCAGAAACATCACCTTTTACAAGGAAAACTCTGCCGAAATATTCTTAAGAAACATTATCTTTTAAGGAGAAAAGAGATCGTATCTTTAGATAAGCCAACAAAAACATGCATAAACATGGACTAGCAGATTCCATACATTAATTTCCTTTCTATATTGGTGGATCGAGATACACTTGTAAGAGACATAAACATCAAATTGAAGGTGAGTGGTCTTTCAAGCACAAATTTCAGTATTCACCATATTTTGACCACTAAATTTAATGCTATAGCTTCTTGATATCTTTAGATTACACAGTTACCCTAAAGCTCGAGCTTTTAATGTCGCATTTTAAAGATGCTACTTTATCTATTTCCATATTTTTAGAAGTCCAAGCATATTATTATAAAGCATATGTCATATTTTCAAAATGCAATATATATATATATATATATATCACATTTTTAAAATGTGATATTAGAAAGTTTTCGACCGTATTCAGGGATTTTGTTTTTCAGGAACACTACTTAGGAATCTCTCTCAGAAGCGAAAACTCTTCAAAGTTTCTCTAGCCCTTGCACGTATTGCAGGAAGTGCATATTGTTAGCGAGAACTTTTAGCTTTTTCTTAACACAATGCAAATGTGCAGAAACTGAATATTTCATAGAGGGTTTAAGAAATTTATGTTGTTTTAATTAACTCCATTTAACTTTTTGTATGATTGTGCCATTATTAAAAAGGGGGAGTTTGTTAAAACATATGCCCTCAAATATTTCTCTTAAAGTGTTTTAATTTATGGACAAAAAATGTCTATGTACTTGAAGTCCTAAGTTCTTTTTTAAAGATATATCAAAAAGTAACTACGTAAATAATTGTTTTATGCAATCAACAAGTTACAAAGCGTCTATAAAGCATCTTTTAGCTTTAAGATCCATTGGAAAAAGAAAGACATGAGTTTAGGGATCATAATAAGAGCCGATGATGTATTCAAAAACTTCAACGTCTCTCATCTGAAGACAAATCAACTACAAGCATGTCGTTCTTTATTAATTGAGTTAGTTTGTATTAACTACAGATTTAGTAAGTGCATTGTATAAACCTTACTAACAACTTGCACACACATTTTTTTATTGTTATGTCGTTCATGGCAATAAATTTAGCCAGATTTAGGTCAAATATTGATTTAGACAAGTAATTGGAATCAACACTAAACAATCAACATTAAGGGTTTAGGGCTGTCGATAAAAGGGCTGGTGACCAATATGGCCGAAATAATGACTAAATTTTGGCCGAAATTTTGTTTTGGATGGTCACAGATATGTTGGTCGAAGCCAACATTTAAGGCCTTGATGTCGATCCATAAAGCATGTATAGCTATATGTTTGAATGTACTTATCACGCATAAGTTTAACTCACCACCAGTTCATCGGTCACTACCCTCCGCACCAGTACATAATAGCGACATGCACCGATACACCTTGGTATATTGTTACATACCTTGATAACGTTCATTTTACTTTTATAAGTTACTGTTGCACCGGTACATCTTCGTGTACACCAATACACTTTCGAACATTGGTCATTTTAACTTAGTCATTTCAACCAAGATTTAAAAAAGCGCGAGATGGCTAAGGCATTTTTCTCGAAATTGAGGTGAGGCGTAAGCCTCGAGGCAGCCGAGGTGTAAGCCTCGCTTTTTGAAGAAAAAAATAAAAGCAAAATACATTAAAAAGTATATAATAATATTAAGTTTTGCCAAAGACACATTTAAAAATAATTTCACACAAATAAAAGATACAACACATAAGCGATGAAAGCATTGAATTTCAAAAAAAAATAATATTAAGCTTTATATACTGAATATCCAGTTTCAACTCCAACTTCAACGATTAGTATTAACTAAACTCGATACAATAGAACCCATAATTTTTAATGATCAACAACAACAACAACAAAGCCTTTTCCCATAATTAAGTAGGGTCGGCTACATCGATTCTTCGCCTCCATTCATATTTATCTTGGTCAATACCGGGCTTATATCCACAAAACAAAGATCCCTTCGTATGGTCTCTTTCCAATACTTCTTGGGCCGTCCCCGCCCTCTCTTAGCCAGCTCAACATCCCAACATTCGCATCTCCTAACTGGTGCATCAGTTGATCTTCTTTGAAAATGACCAAACCATCTTAAGCGGTTTTCTCGCATCTTATCCTCGATCAGAGCAACACCCACTTTCTTTCTGATTGCATCATTCTGAACCCGATCTTTACGTGTGTGTGTCCACACATCCACCTTAGCATTTTCATTTCTGCTACAGCCATTCTCTGCACATGTCTATGGTTCACAGGCCAACATTCAAATCCATAGAGCATA
Source organism: Ottelia alismoides (assembly GCA_037367405.1). Lineage (NCBI taxonomy): Eukaryota > Viridiplantae > Streptophyta > Magnoliopsida > Alismatales > Hydrocharitaceae > Ottelia > Ottelia alismoides. The sequence goes on along the minus strand of JAZKJV010003271.1, from coordinate 36,695 downwards.
GCAGGTCTCACGGCTGCTTTGTAAAACTTTCCTTTAATTTTTAAAGGAATTTTCTTATCGCAGAGAACAACAGAGTCTCCTCTCCACTTTAGCCAACCTGCATTTATTCTATTAGTAACATCTCCATCAATTTCCCCATCATGTTGTAAAATAGATCCCAGATATCTAAAAGAATCTCTGTTCTGAATGTTATCATCACTAATCTTCACCTCAATTCCTTCACCATTGCTTCCATCAAAGGTGCACTCCATATATTCTGTCTTATCCCTACTTATACGAAATCCTTTACTCTCCAACTCATGTCTCCAGACCTCAAGCTTCTCATTTACTCCATCTCTAGTCTCGTCAATCAACACAATATCATCAGCAAATAGCATACACCAAGGTAGCTCATCCTGAATGTGACTTGTCAACTCGTCCATAATCAAAGTAAAAAGAAATGGACTCAAAGATGAACCTTGGTGTAAACCAATGATGATGTCAAAATAGCCAGTCTTCCCAGACGGGGTCCTTACACAAGATAAAGCCCTATCATACATGTCCTTTATGAGGTTAATGTATAGGACAGGCACTTGTCTCTTCTCCAAAACTCTCCACAATATCTCTCGTGGGACATAATCATAAGCCTTCTCCAAATCAATAAAGATCATATGGAGGTTCTTCCTTTTAGCTCTATAAATCTCCATTGTTCTCCTCAGCAAATGGATGGCTTCAATAGTTGAGCGACCTGGCATGAATCCGAAATGGTTTTCTTTGACGTTGGAAACTTGCCTCAACCTTCTCTCGATCACACGCTCCCAAATTTCCATAGTGTGACTCATCAGCTTGATACCTCTATAATTTGAACAATTTTGAATGTCTCCTTTATTCTTATAAAGAGGCACCACGATATTCCTCCAATCTTCAGCCATTTTCTTGCTTCGCCATGATAATAATTTTTAGTGATCAAAGTAAAAAAAATGTTGATATGCCTTGAATCCCAACCACTTGTCTTGTTGGACGTAGTTGGAGAATCGTTATATGCATCCCCTCCTGGCATATCATACCCCAACAAGACGGGGTCTCGTTGTTTCCAATAATAGTTCTATTTCTATTCGGTTATTCACAATAACACACAATAATTATTTTACTTCATGTGTTTAGTTTCAACCTTGCTTCTTCATATATGTGATAACTACTCTAAGATTCACAACTTATACAATCAAATAACAACATCAAGTTGCAAACATGAAATTAATATGAAAATTTTATTACAATTCAAACTCAAATATGTGTGCAATAGAACTAGCCAGTGCAGATGTATGATAATTGAACATGATATATACAAGCTCATTGAGCTTCGCTTGTTTCAGGCGATCTATTCTCTTTGCATGGAGTTATATATAGAAATATGCAAGGTTTAACATGGAAACAAAATACAAACATAAAATATATATAATGCTTAGGGAAAAATAAGGTTATGTGCAAAACACATAATCAAAAAGTTAAAAAATGCATCGTGCCCGAGGCTTACACCTCAGCCTCGCCTCGAGCGCCTCGCGCCTCGAACGCCTCACGTCAAGTCAAGGCATATGCCCCACCTAAAGGATCCGAGGTGTGCGCCTCAAGGGAATTTTAGCACACCACGCCTCGAGGCGTACAACTTTGCGCCTCGAGGTCTGCTTTTTAAAAAAATGTTTTAATGCACCTACTTTTGTAATTGAACATGCACCGGCACAAACTCTTTGCACCGATACATCTAACTGTTTAACACTATTTGTAGTACATTTCACTATTGTTGTACTGGTACAAGTCTCTTGTGCACCAGTACACAAATAAGCTTACTGCATACTTTTCTTAGCCATTTTGCTTAATAGATTTTGAGATTTTTCTATTCTTAGGACTCTCTTATGCATATATAAGGATACTAATCTCTACCATTGAGACACACACCAAGAGCACAAGTTCTCCATTCACTATTACTTCATCTATTCTTGTGAAAAACTTTTATGTGCATAAGAAGAGTTGTTGCTAGAAAAGTGCTTTCGGTTCTTCGTGACTCTCGGCTCTCAAATCGCCAAAAGCCATATACTTCAAAGTTATTCTCAAATTACATTTAAATTGCGGCATGTTTTCAACGCTTTATTAGAATATTGCATTTATCTTTATTCATAGTTAAAAAGCGTTATGTGTGGAATGCTTTCTTCCTAAACAGAAGATAAACCCTTGGTGAGGTTGTGTATCTTGTCCTTGTTCTGTGTGAAAGCATTGTGTAGAAGATGAATTCGCCTGAGCTTGTAAACCTCGAGGTATTTTGTGTGAAAGCATTTCTTCTTGTGTAGAAGATAAACTTTGGTAAGTTGTCTGCTTTGTAACAGGTTTGGACTACACCAGCAGTAATTTTATTTATTAGAGTATTTACAAGACCGGGGTAGGCCAAGCTCAGGCACATGATGTAACTCGATAGTGGGTGTATAAAAAATCTATGCACTATGGTTCTACTTGTTTTGATTTTTTATTCGAGTTATTTGTTTTAAATTGATAATTCGCATGAAAACTACTCACCCTTTATTGTGCTTCTTCACTATGAGGAGCTCTAGCACATAGGATATGTGTGCGGATCCCGTCAACAAGGACTACATTGTTGACGGTGGATTTATTGGCATTGGCTTCCTTGAGGCTCCGATCGATGAGGGACATGCACCGGGTGAAGAGGTCCATGTTGAGCTCCTCAAACTTGGCAGCATTGATGGTACACTGAAAGTCCATTAGTGCTTGATACAAACAAATTAACTTGCATTAACAATTTGAGTGAATCGTGCAAGAAGTCCCTCCGAGAAGGAAGACTCCAATTGTAAATACCACTCTGTTGCGAACCCCACTTCCTTGTAGGAGTTTAGCTTCCCTCGTGAGCCCTGTATCCTTGCGAAAACCCCCAATTGGCCATTGGAGGTCGATATTCTTTACAACAACGCCAACCATATTGCCATGTGTGAGCTCTACCGCCCTAGTGAGCCTCTCTACCTCGTGAGATCCCCCTAGTCACCTATTGGAGGTCAGCGTTCTTCACAATGCCAACCCCACCACCTTGCGAGAGCTCCATCGATGAGCCCTCATCCGGTGCCAGAGGGATGAGAGCTGGAGGTGGAGCCAAGTTTGATGTGTTGGAGGCGTAACCAAGTTGGGAAAAGAAAGAATATTCACTGTTGGATTATAATTTGATCTGTTGTTTGACCCCTATAGTTAAATTAACTCAAAGATGGCTGCCTTTGTATAGAAAATAAACGGCAGGGCCATATATTTAAGATGGCACAAGATTGCTGAATTATGGAATAAATATATAGATTATTAAGGATATGTTGTAATTGCAAAGTTTACAAAGGTCATGGTGTAAAACACCCTAATACTAACCAGTGATGATTAGGAAGAACTACATAATATTGATGAGTTTCTAAAGAAGACATTTGTGATAGATGACCTTGGACACTAATACTACTTCCTCGGTATTGTAGTATATATAAGGCTAGATGGGAAGGCACCATTTTGGAGGAATTAATTTATGGATAATCTGGAATAGACGAATGAATGTAGCACCAAATCCTCTTCCATTCATGGTGCGCCTTGTTGGAAGAAAGGAGTAGATTGTTTATTCCAGAGAACCCTAGGCTCTCTTATATAAAGAAATCCTATGGGTAAATTACATGAGATGGAAAAAAGAAACTAAACATAACAGAAGAGTATACAGAGTCTAGAAATATCTCTGCACTCCCCCTTAAGATGGAGCATAGATGTCAATCATGCTCAGCTTGGAAGAACACTTCTGGAATGGCCCTCTGAGCAATGGTTTGGTAAAGATATCTGCAGTCTGCTCTCCTGAACTGACATGGGAAGTAGAAATCAAGCCCTTTTGAATCATATCTCTAGTACAGTGGCAGTCTACCTCAATATGCTTTGTTCTTTCATGAAATACAGGATTATTAGCAATGAATAGCGTTGCTTGATTGTCACATTATAGTTGCATGGGTAGAGGTACATCTATATGCAGATCTTCTAACACAGTGTCACAGTTTGAACCCACATCATCTCTGTACTTGCTTGTGCCATGGCCCTTTACTCAGATTCAGCACTAGATCTAGCCACCACTATTTGTTTCTTGCTTTTCCAAGAAACCAAAGAACTGCCAACGAACACTGCAAAACCTGAAGTAGACTTCCGATCCTTAGGGCATCCTGCATAATGTGCATCAGCACATGCAGAAACTGAGATATTTGTTTCTTTCCTGAACAGTAGTTCTGCACCTGGAGACGACTTTAGATATCTCAGTATCATGTATATGGCATTCATATGTACTTGTCTGGGTTGTTCCATGAACTGACTCACCCGACTCACTGCAAAAGCGATGTCAGGTCTAGTTATAGTAATATAGAGAAGTTTTCCCACCATCTCTCTATATCTTCTCCTATCAACCTTATCTGTATCATCATCATATAACTTCATGCTAGGATCCATTTGAATAGTCGAGTGTCGACAACCAATCATAAATGTCTTAACAAGCATGTCTGTAATATACTTCCTTTAGGTCATCACAAGACCGTGCGCATTCCTAGCAAATTCCAATCCTAGAAAAATATCGTAGGGTACCAAGATTCTTAGTAATAAACCAATGGCCTAGAAATGTTTTTGTCATCTTTATCCCATGTATATCATCTCCCGTAATAAGTATATCATCAACATAAACCATGATAACAACAGTACCTCTGGGAGTCTTCTGAACAAACAAAGAGTGATCTGCATTTGATCTTTTGAACCTTTGCTTCTGAATTAGGTTAGAAAGCTTCTGAAACCACGCCTGCAGGCTTTGTTTGAGGCCATATATTGCCTTGTGAAGTCTACACATCATCTGACTCTCCCCCTCAGCAGCAAACCCCGGAGGCTGCTGTATGTAGACTTCTTCCTGTAGATCCCCATACAAAAAGACATTTTTAACATCAAGCTGAAACAAGGGCCAATCGCGTATCACAACAACTGAAAGGACACATAGAGTGGAGTGACGCGTAACGGGAGAAAATGTGTCCATACAATCCACGTCGTATGTTTGAGTAAACCCACGTGCCACAAGCATTGCTTTGTCACGATCAAGGCTGCCATCTGCATGATATTTGACAGTAAATACCCATTTACAGCTGACAACAGAGGCTCCTGGAGGAGCAGAAACCAAGCTCCATGTAACCCGTGACCTCAAAGTAGCCATTTCCTCCTCCATGGCAGAACGCCAGCAGCTCTCCTTCAATGCATCCTGATAATTACGTGGTATTTCTACGGTAGATAAGGCCACAGCAAGCCACTGAAACTCACCAGTGAGGCGATGGAATGAAACCTGTGAAGCAAGTGGATAGGATGCACATGTACGCTTCTGCTTCCGTAAGGCAATAGGTACATCCAAATCACTATCAACCGTACTTGTCGGTATGCTAAACTCCTGCAAAGATCCATGAACTTGCACATCGTCAGACCCATCATTAGTAATGTTACCTGGACAATCCTGAGGCGTGGTGGATGATTGACGAACTCCATGAGCAGGGACATGACAATGGGTATAGAATCGCGATAAAGGTGGCACAGGTGGATGTGGAGGTGGTGGTGGTGGTGGTGATGGTGGTGGTGGTGGTGGTGGAACAACAGGAACTGGTATGGGAACGGACAGACGCATAGGAGGAGGTGGCACATAAATCTCATCATCAGTAGTGGAGGAAGTCAACATGTCACCTGCAGGGGAGAAATACATTACAGACTCAAAGAATGTGACATCGGCACTGACATAATATTCCATGTTCAAAAGGCCATAGCATCGGTAACCCTTCTGCGTACGAGAGTACCCAACGAATACACACTTGACAACCATAGGTGAGAGCTTGGAGAGAGCTGATGGATAAAAAGCAACCGAGCCAAAGACACGAGTAAGGGAGAATAATTCATTGTCAGGGAAGACAACTGAAAGGGGAACTTTCTCACCTAAGACAGAGGATGGCATACGATTCACCAGATAATATGCCATAAGCACAGCATCACCCCAATAGGAAATGGGTGTGCAACTCTGAATAAGTAGAGTCCGAGTGATATCAAGGAGATGGGAGATGACCAAATCGTAGATGCCATGTGAATGGAGACTGGTCCATTAGACTGAGACGAGATACCAGCATAGGGAGTTCGGACCAAACGATAAAGACCATCCTGCTCACAGCCACAACCAATCACCCTGCTCGTAAGAATGTCCTGAAAAATAAGAGACGATGGGTAAAAAATAGCTCGACAGCGCAAATCCTTCGTAATCTGACTGATAGATAATAAATTCATCAAAAATATAGAGCATGCAAGACATTATGGAGACGCATAGAGGGTGTCAAACTGATCTTCCCCTGTCCAAGGATTGGGGAATGGGTCCCATCTGCTATCATTACAGATCGCCCGGTGGAATCTCCATGTAGGATGTAAGCTTATCTTTGTCTCGACAAAGACGATATGTCGCACCGGAGTCCATAATTCATTCTGAAACATCAGATCTATGATAGGAAGTAAGTGCATAAGCACTATCTGAGGTGTTAGCGGTGGTCGGCGTACTGGCAGAAGCTGAAGCAGCTACGTCTGAGGAGCCTCCCGGAGATTCAGTAGAGGCAGGAGGCATGATATCTCGCAGCCTGGCAACAAGATCCTCAAACCGCTGGTCTGAAGTAGATGTCTATGGAGATGCAACATGCTTGGCTACCTGCGCCGATGCCGAAAACCCATGCTTAGAATAGCATGTCTCCTCCGTATGACCTGGGCGATGACAGAATGTGTAGGGCTGACGAATGCGGTCACCTCGACCATGAGGTCCACGGCCACGGAAAGAAGAAGAGGCTCCTCTGCCTCTAGAAGCCGCCATCGACGAAAGAGGCCGAGTAGTAGCAGAAGACGGGACTGTAATTATGTTGAGCCTGCGATACACTTCCTCCATTAGAGGAATAGTAGCATCTGCAAGAATCTGCGAGCGAGCAGCATCATATTCAGGGTCAAGTATCGCTAGTAAGATCCCTACCATGGTAGCATTCCGAAACGTCTTCTGCTGCTCGGGAGTCGCCGTAAGGGGAATGATGTTGTAGAGCTTCTCAAACATCCCTCGCAATGATGTATATAACGAATGCAGAGGCCGACCATTCTGCTTCACCGTAAATATGTCGTGCTGGAGTTGAAGGATCTTGGTCTCATTTCGCATCTGTGAGTATGTCGCGGCAAGGATGTCCCACATCGCCTTAGCAGTGGGTTGATGGAGTACACCATTAGCAATCTCCATCGTCAGTGTGCCTGAAAGCCAAACTTCGACATACGAATCATCGGCCTCCCATAAGGCATAAACCCCAGTTTTCTCTGTCGGCTCATCTTCGGTAAGAATGTGCTTCTTACCATTTGACTTCATGAGACTCATGAACTGAATAGCCTAGAGCTCGTAGTTCGTCCCATCCATCTTGACAATGGGCGTTGGACTCATGTCGACCTTGTTTTCTGACATAGTTGCCGGAGAAGAAGAACTAGGGTTTGTAGACTAAGAATCAAATGTCTACATAAATATCCTAGGATTTGAGTGTATATGTAGACTTATGCAATCAAATCAAAAGGAGAGGGAAGGGAGGTGGGTTGGCGGTGCCGAAGGCTAGAAAGTGGGAGGGAAGGGGTTGGCGGCAAGAAAGAGGGAGGAAGGGGTGGGCGGCGGCGGAGAGGTAAGTGGTGGGGGAGAACGGCGCCGGCGGTGGAGAGAGAAGAGAGGTGGCGTGGCCGACGGCGGCGACAGGAGGTGGCGAGGCTGGGGCTGACGGTGGTGGTGGGGATGGCGGCTAGGGTTTTGGTGGTGGCTCTGATACCATGTTGGAAGAAAGGAGTAGATTGTTTATTCCAGAGAACCCTAGGCTCTCTTATATAGAGAAAGCCCATGGGTAAGTTACATAAGATGGAAAAAAACTAAATATAATAGAAGACTACACAGAGTCTAGAAATATCTCTACACGCCTAAAAAATACGTAAGGCCACTGATGATCCACCATACGAGAACACACCGTAGTACAATGATAGTGTTGGTAAGCTACATTATCTTGCGATAATTATACCTTACATTAATTTTGTTGTCAATTACATAAACTAGTTCATGAATAAACTATGCTATAGTTGTGGAGAGAAAATAATGAGTTGCTTATTCATGAGGCCCTAGGGTTCTCTTATAAAAACATGTTGAACAAATTACATGAAGTAGATAGAAAGAAAAAGAGAATACATAAAAAGGATAAAAGATAACTAATATCTCTACACTCCTCCTCAAGATGGAGCGTAGATATCAATCATATTCACCTTGAAACATCTCTGGAATGGCCCTCTGGCTAGGGCCTTGGTGAACACGTCTGTTGTCTGTTCTCTAGGGCTGACACAAGAAGTGGAGATGAAACCCTTCTAAATCATGCCTTGAGTGTAGTGGCAGCCTACCTCGATATGCTTGGTCCTCTCACGGAAGGCTAGGTTGTTGATAATTGAAAGAGCAGTCCGGTTGTCGCTTTGGAGGTAAATGGGAAGGGATAGGTCAGTAAGAATAGATATAACCCACATCATCTCTGTACTCCCCAGTGCCATGGCTCTAAACTCGGATTCTGCACTAGATATGGTGATCGCAATATGCTTCTTGCTCTTCTATGACACCAAGGAACTCCTTATGAATACTACAAAGCCAGAGGTAGACTTCTTATCCTTGGGATATCTCGAATAATTTGCATCTACGCAAGCTATAATGGCAAGGGATGCAACTCTGCTAAATAAAAGACCAGTGCCAGGTGAGGTCTTCAGCCTCAGAATTATATGGATTGCATCCACATGTGCTTGTCTAGGCTGCTCCATGAACCGACTCACTTTGCTCACTGTAAATGATATATCTGGTCTGGTGATGGTCATGTATATGAGCTTCCCAACGAGCTCCATGTACCTCTTTTTGTCTACCTCCTCAGTGTCATCATCGTATAACTTCATGCTCGGGTCCATGGGAGTAGTAGCAGACTTGCGATCTACCATGCTCATCTCGGAGAGAAGATATGTAGCGTACTTCCTCAGGTCATCACAAGACCTCGCTAGTTCCTGGCGAACTCCAGTTCAAAGAACATAAATGCCAAGATCCTTGGTTACAAACTGTTGAATAAGGAAATCCTTAGCTGCTTGGATGTCATGCATATCATCCCCTATAACAATGATATCATCAACATAAACCGATATAGCAACTTTACCCCTCTGAGATCTCTGAATAAATAGTGAATGATCTGCAGTCGATCTCATGAACCATGCTGCTCTATCAAATCCGAGAGCTTCTAAAACCATGCTCTTAGTCTTTGCTTAAGGCCATAGATAGGCTTATGAAGTCTACAAACCTTCTGACACTCCTCAGCAACGAAACCAGGTGGTTGTTGCACTGCATGTAGACTTCCTCATGTAAGTCACCATAGAGAAACCCATTCTTAACATCAAAATGATATAGGGGTAAGTCCCATGTCACTACAACAAAGAGAAGAAACTGTATTACAGAATGTTGAGCCACTTGAGAGAAAGTATCATGATAGTCCACCCATATGTCTGGGTGAATCCACGAGCCACAAGCCTTGCCTTGTAGCGATCCACGCTGCCATCTGCTTGATGTTTCATCGTGAACACCCACTTGCATCCCACAACAGATGCTCTTGTAAGAGTTATAACAATGCTCTATGTGCCACGTGTGTAACGCGGTCATCTCCTCCATGGCAAGATGCCACTGACTGTCTTATATCACCTCCTGATATGTTCGTGGTATTTCTATAGCTGACAGTCCCACGACAAACCTCTTGAAGTCCTTTGAGAGTCGCCCTAAAGAAACATGGGCTACAAGAGGATAGGTAGCACAAGTATTTCTCTGCTTCCACAAAGCAGTAGGCGCGCCAAGATCACTTGCCTCCTCAAGATGTAAACAACCCTCCTGAGAGGGCACCTACTCATCTTGTAAAGAATCATGCCGCATGGACAAATCACTAGTGTCATCATCAGAAACAATGTACTCAGTATATACCTATGGCATGTTGAATGATGGGGAAGGCCCATGAATACGGGAAACCGTGTGAGGCATGCGAATATAGAAATGTGGCAACAATTGGGAGACCTGTAGTGGTGCTGGCAGCATGAGTCATTATCTCCCTCGGACAGGAGACAATGTCATTAAATCGCGAATCTGCAGTAGTCGAACTATCATGAGACTCAATATGCTAGGCCCTCAGGCGAGATATCCATGCTTCTGATAGCATGTATCTTTGAAATAACCCATGTTGGGAGAAAACTTGTTTATTCTGAGGCCCTAGGGTTCTCTTATATAGAGGAGAGATCCATTGGAAAAATTACATAAAGAGGACGGAAGAATAGAGAATACATAAAAGAAACAAAAATAACAAATATCTCAACAATCCCTCTCAAGCTGGAGCATAGATATCAATAATGTTTAGCTTGGAACAACATCTTTGGAAAGGTCCTCAAAGCTAGGGCCTTGGTGAGCATGTCTGTTGTATGATCTCCTGAACTAACATGAGTTATGGAGATGAAGCCCTTCTGAATCATGTCTCAAGTGTAGCGACAGACTACCTCGATATGCTTGGTCCTTTCATGGAAGGCTGGGTTGTTGGCAATTGAAAGAGCAACCTGGTTGTCGCTTTGGAGGTGCATGGGAAGGGGCACATCAATAGCTAGGTCAGTAAGAACCGATATAACCCACATCGTCTCTGTACTCCCCAGTGCTATGGACCTATAATCTGAATATGTACTAGATCTGGCGACAAATGTATGTTTCTTGCTCTTCTATGACACCAAGGAACCCTTATGAATACGCCAGAAGTAGACTTCATGTCCTCGAGACATTCTCCATAATCTACATCTACACAAGCTGTGACAGCAAGGGATATACCTCAGGGATATACCTCTGCTAAATAGAAGACCAGTGTCGAGTGAGGTATTTAGATATCTCAGAATCATATAGATTGCATCCATATGTGCATGTCTAGGTTGCTCCATGAACTGACTCACTTTGCTCACTACAAAGGATATATCTGGCCTAGTGATGTCACGTATTGAGTTTTCCAATGAGCTTCATGTACCCCTCCTTGTCTACCTCCTCAGTATCATCATCATACAGCTTCATGCTCGGGTCCATGTGAGTAGTGGCAGGCATACAATTTGCCATGCATGTCTCAGAGAGAAGATCTATAATATACTTCCTCTAGATCATCACAAGACCTCACTGGTTCATGGCAAACTCCAATCCAAGGAAGTAGCATATACTGCCATGGTCCTTGATCACAAACTACTGACCTAGGAAATCCTTAGCATCCTGGATGTCTCGCTCATCATCCCCTGTAATAATGATATCATCAACATACACAAATATGGTCAGTGTACCTCTCTGAGTCCTCTGGACAAACAGTGAAAGATCGGCAGTCGATCTCATGAACCCTTATTGCTCTATCAAATCCGAGAGCTTCTAGAACCATGCTCTTGGACTCTACTAAGTTCATAGATCACCTCATGAAGCCTGCAAACCTTCTGACACTTCCTCTCATCAGTGAACCCAGGATGCTACTACATGTAGACCTCCTCATGTAGGCCACCAAAGATTAAATGCATTCTTCACATCAAGCTGATATAGAGGCCAATCTCGTGTCACAGCAACAGAAAGAAGAATACACAATGTCGAATGCGGAGCTACTGGAGAAAAAGTATCCTGATAGTCTGCCCCATATGTTTTGGTGGACCCACATGCCACAAGCCTCGCTTTGTAGCGATCTACACTACCATCTGCTCGGACTTCACCGTAAATATCTACTTCCATCCAACAACAGATGCTCATGCAGGAGTAGTAACAATGTTCCATGTGCCACGCGACTGTAGCGCGGCCATCTCCTTCTCCATGGCAAGATGCCGCTAACTGTCCTGTATGACCTCTTGATATATACGTGGTATCTCCATGGCTGATATCGCCACGACAAATCTCTTGAAGTCCTCTAAGACTTGGCACAAGAAAACATGGGTTGCAAAAAGATATATAGCACGAGTACACCTCTGCTTCCGTAGAGCAATAGACGCATCTAGATCATCCGTCTCCTCATGAACATGTAAACTACCCTCCTGAGATGGCACCTGATCATCCTGTAATGAATCATGCTGCATAGACAACTCACTAGTAACATCAGTAGAAACAATGTGCTCATTACATACCTACGACGTACTGGATGATGAGGAAGGTCCATGAGCAGGGGAACTGTATGAGGCATGCGAACAAAAACACGTGGGAAGAACTAAACCCAAGGTTGGCAATATCGCGATATATCGATATCGATGAGATGTGGGTACCGATATTCATATAGATATCCTTTTCCAGGATATTGGCTGATATTTCGCGAGATATCGACAATATATCGTCATATCAAGCCATATCGATCAAAAATGATTGGTTTTTGTATAAAATTTATCGAATATCAATCGATATTTCACCGATATCTATATATATATATATATATATCAATGATATTACCCTTGTAAGCTTGATTTCACTACTTATTTTGCTACCTCTTAGTATTAAAACACATCACGAATTATATATTTTGTTTGATAAACAACAGTCAAAATTAACAATGATATGTTTGATATAACCGATATGTGTGATATATGGGGTATAAATAATCAATATATGTGATAAAAGTGTGTGTTTGTAGGTTATCTGTTCTTTTAATATTTTGGATAATCTTAGTTTCTAAAAACGGCAAAAATAACTTTTTTGAGCCATTTCCGACATTCCCACTGATATCGTTAATATATCCCGATATATCGTTTTCTGGGGGGGACTGATACAATATCGACATTTCCTACCTTGACTAAACCAAGGTACTAGATGGTGGTCCAGAGGTAGGTAGATGAGAAAGTGTAGATACTGGAGGTGGTGGTGATGGTATAGATACTGGAGGTGGTGGAGGTGGTGGAAGTACTGGAGGCGACGTAAGCATAGGAGGCATGTATACCTCCTCACCGGAGTCAATTGGAGTCAACTTGTCACATGTAGGAGAGAAATACATAACTTACTCAAAGAAGATGACATCAGCACTAACAAAGTATTTCCGTCGAAGCGGATCAAAACAACGGTACCCAGCTTACAAAGATGGACTTGATAGCTCGAGGGGAGAGCTTATCAACACCAGGCATCAGATTATGAACAAAGGCAACACAGGCAACACTCGAGGTGTAAGGGAGAACAGGTCCTTCTCGAGAAATGCAATTGAGAAAGGAACCTTTTCTCCTAAAACAGAAGATGGCATGCGGTTCACCAAGTAGCAAGTAGTGAGGACTGCATCACCCCAAAAAGAGTGTGCACGACTCTAGATCAAAAGGGTTCAGGTCACATCAAGTAAATAACAGTGTTTATATTCGGCAACATCGTTCAGCTGGGATGTGTAGGCACACGAGGTCTGGTATACGATGCCAAGAGATCTGAAGAACTCAGATAGTTGTAATGTGCAGAACTCTAAGATATTGTCAGAGTATAAAAACTTGACATAAGTAGGGAAAATGTTCTTTAAAGTGATTTAATAACAGACCCATCTTTAGATTTTTTTACCAGAAAGACCCACAAAAGTTTGAAGTAGTCATCCACAGCAAAAGATAAAAATAGTGTCCCTGGTGATCAGGAACACGGCTAGGACCCCAAATATCTAAGTAAATAAGCTCAAATAAGTAAGTACTACTACAGCTCTTTGACTAGGAAAAGAAGAGCGATGATGCTTTCCAAGCTGGTAAGCTTGGCACCGGAAGAAAGATCGTGGGGAAATCCGTGGGAGGATACGATGCAGCTTCTGCAGAGGAAGGTAGTCAAACCGAAGATGACATAAGTATGATTAGATTGGTCTAGTAGAAATAGTAAAGGCACCAGCATGAGGAGGTTGGCCCAGTCTATAGAGTCCGCATTGCTCACGATCACATCCAATCACCTTGCTCGTATGTATGTCCTGAAATACAAGAGAAGAGGGGTTAAAAATAGAATGACAATGCATATCCTTTGTACTCTGACTAATATAATGTAAATTCATCTGAAAGTCAGAAGCATATAAAACATTCTACAAGAGCATGGATGGCGTCAAATGCATCTCTTCCTGTCTATGATGGGTAAGTAAACCTCGTTCGCAATGACGACCCATCTACCATGGGGTATAGATCTGTAAGAACGGAATTGTGTTATGTCTTCAAAAATGATGAGAAGCACCAGAGTCCATGATCCACTCTATCATATCTGCCCTGCTACAACTGGTAAAAGCATATGATATACCTGAGGAGCTCGAAAAGGCTCTAGCAGCTATTGCAACATCTGAGGAACCTATAGTGGTGCCGACAATATGAGTCATTATCTCCCTCAGATGGGAGACAATATCATCATGGCGTAATCTGCCTGAGGAGCCGAAGTACGAAGGCTCAATCTGCTCTGACACACAAGTAGATACGGGGTATCTATACTTTTGATAGCATGTGCCCACAAAGTGACATGGACGACGATAGTAGGTGCAGAGGTCGCGTTGACGTCCATATCCTCTACCATGGAGACCACACCCTCTGAATTGTGTAGAACCTCCTCTATCGCGAGATGCAACCATCGTTGAGGAGGTTTGTGCGGTGGTCGTGGGTGGGATAAGAAGCCTGCTGAGGTGATTGTAGACATCCTCCATGGGAGGTATGGTCGTACTTGTAAGAAGCTATGTGTGTGCCACCTCATATTATGGATCCAGGGCAGCCAAGAAAACTCCAACCATCGTGGAGTTTCTATATGCCATCTGTTGCTCCGTGGAAGTGGTAACATGTATGAAGTTGTGAAGCTTCTCGAACATGCCTCGAAGTGAAGAATATAAGGTATACAGAGGATGACCATTCTTCTTGGTCGTGTATATATCAAACTGAAGCTGAAGAAACTTGGCCTCATTCTTCGCTTGGGCACACATAGTTGTCAGAATATCCCGTATCGCTTTGGAGGTGGGATGGTTCACAATGTAATTAGCAATCTCTATAATAAGAGTCCCAAAGAGCCAAACACGCGCATACGTGTCATCTAGCTTCCATGAAGCATTATCCCTAGTCTTATTCGTCAACCCAGGCTCTGTCAAAATGTGCTCCTTGTTATTGCACTGCATAAGAATCATAAACTGCATGGATTATAGCTCGTAATCGGTCACATCCATCTTCACGATGGGAGCCGGGCCCTTGAAGGCACCGGACAAAGAGAACGTCGCCCTTGTTTTCAGATATGATAAAGAAAACATCGAAACAGAATTTGACTGGGAAAGTAGACAGATCCTAGCGAGTTTACACGATTATATAGAGGATTGGTTGTACGTATAGACTCATACAACCATCCCCGTCAATCCTCAACCCGTGCCATGGTCGGAAAACGTGATTTATAGGTCTAAATCACATTTTCCGATCAAATCAGACTGTTTCATACTAATTTTGCAAAGGAGTGGAGAGAAACCAAGCCCGGGGGCTATAGTCGTCGATGCAGTAGAGCTCAGAGGCCCTTGGTGGCATGTGGTCGTGCGTAGTGGGGTGTCGACGACGACTGGGGGCCGCGCAGAGGGTCCCGTTGACGGCTAGAGTCCGCACGGATGGGTTCGACGACAGCTGGGGGGTCATGCAGAGGGTCCGACGGCAGTTGAGGGGCCACATAGAGGGTGTCGAAGGCGGTCGGATTCCCCTTGGGGGTTGTGTACGAGGGGTGGGAGCGGCGCACAGTGCATGTGAGGGTGGTAGGTAAGGGCTAGGGCACGAGTGGCGTACAAGAACTCAAGTCTAAGACCGTTGCTATGATACCATGTTGGGAGAAAATAATAACTTGCTTATTCACGAGGCCCTATGATTCTCTTATATAGAGGAGAGACCCGTTGGGAAAATTACAGAAAGAGGATGGAGAGAATAGAGAATACATTAAAGAAGCAAAAATAACGAATATTAGGTGCAAGGACCACGCTGACGTTCACTTCCTCTAGCACGAGGACCACACCCTCTTAACTGAGTATAGCCTCTCCTATTGCGAGATGCGACCACCACAAAAGAGGTCTATGTGGTGGCTGAAGGTAAAACAATAATCCTATTGAGTCGACTATATGCTTCCTCTATGGGAGGAATGATCGCACCTGTAAGAAGTTGTGTGTGTGTGTTGCCCCTACTCAGAATCAAGAGCAGCCAAGAAACGCTAACCATCATGGAGTTCTAGTACGCCGTCTACTGCTCAGTAGATGTGGTAACGAGCATGAAGCTGTGAAACTTTTTGAACATGCTATGAAGTGAAGAATAGAAGTATGCAGAGGACGACCATTCAGCTTAGTCGTGTAGATTTCGAAATGGAGCTGAAGAATCATGGCCTCATTCTTCGCTTGGCTATATGTGGTTGTCAGAATATTCCACATCATCTTGGCGGTAGGTTGGTTCATAATGTCATTGGCAATCTCTGTGGTAAGAGTACCAGAGAGCCAAATACATGTGTACACGCCATCTTGTTTCCATGAAGCATTCTCTCCAGTCTTATCCGTCGGCTCTAGCTGTGTCATAATGTACTCCTCATTATTGCACTACATGGACCACAACTCATAGTTGGTCCTATCCATCTTCATGATGGGAGTCGGGTCTTTGAAGACACCGGACGAAGAGAAGATGTCACCCTTTGTTCTCTGACATGACGAAAAAGAGGTTGAAACAGAACTCGACTAGGGTAGTAGACTAATCCGAGCAAGTCTACAAAATCATATATGGGATTGGTTATACGTGTAAACTCATACAACCATCCTCGTCAATCCTCGGTCCATGGTAGGGCCAGAAAAGATGATTTATTGGTCTGAAAATCGCCTCTTACAATCAAATCATATCATTCCATATTGTTGGGCGGCGACGGAGAGGAAAAGAAGTGCCCTAAGGGGCTGGCAGAAGGCCTATGACAGGCCCTTAGTGGCTTGCGACGGTGGCGGAGGGCCTACAGCCGGTCGGTCCAACGGTATCGCATAAGGCTAGGTTGTATCCTGCGACGGCCTAGCGACGATGCGCGGGGAATGGACCCTTTGTGTCACAGCTACCCTGGATAGGGATGTGCAGTGCACGTAAGCCCTTGGGAGGGCTGGATGCATGCACAAGGGGCCCTGGAGTGGGCGGCGATGGTGCGCGAGGGGCCTTACGGTGGTCGGTAGCAGGCGCGATGAGAAGAGGGGCAGCGTGTGGGGTATGAAAACTCCAGTCTAGGACCGTCGCTCCGATACTATGTGGAGAGATAATAATGAGTTGCTTGTCCATGAGGCCATAGGGTTCTCTTATATAGACGAGAAACCTCTTGCGCAAACTACATAATGTAAACAGAAAAAAAAGAGAATACATAAAAAGGATAAAAGATAACTAATATCTCAACAACAGTCAATTGATAGGGACATGGAGAAACAATGAACAAGATATTGTTGCTCGATCAAGTATAAAGGTTGACAATGCCTGAGGTAAAATGATTGACGTGATATTGGTGTTTCATCAAGCCACATGTGGCTGTATTCTGTACTAATCGACCAGCTACTTCTATGGACTCTAATAATGTAATGAAATAACAAAAAGCACATAGACGTGAACTACGACGCTCTTCAAGGCACGGCCATTTTGGAAAAAAGAACTGCACCTCAAGTTCCATCTGACTGTGTGCTTTGGTTATGTCTATTCTTTATTGTACTCCTTTTATATTTCTCCCACATGATCCTACATATAAGAGAGGTTAATATTTTCATCATGAGTTAAATGCAATAAATTTCTCTCCGGAACCTTTTTAATGGTCTAGTGGTAGAAGCAGTAGCTCCCACTTTAAAAAGGATCAGGGTTCGAATACAACCCCCCCCCCCAACTAGTAAAAGAATAAAAATAAAATTCTCGTCAGTTCATGTTGTCCATTGCATGTTTTGGGGTTATATATGCCATTTCCAATTCCTTGCAGTCCATATATGCCATTTTTCCTTCCAAAATGCTTGGCATACTGTACTGTAAAGAGACCACGAAATCCTTTTCCATGCAATCTAATCGGAACAAATCACAACTAAGGATAATGCACCATGATCATTGTAATGCATGAAAGAGCGATCAAAATATTTAAGCATGATCTAATTAATGAATTTTCATAACAATATAACAAGAAGCTCCTATTATAAAGCCAAATGTATGTTATTTTCAATGTCAAGAACTGGAATCCAATTTCACAGGACAAGATTGCATAGTAGAACTTTATATTATTGAGATCCAAACAGATTAGGTCAATAAGTGACCCATTTGATCAAAACACACATGGGGTAGCCTGATACCCTCAAGCTCCAGTCGAAAAAGAAATAATCAGCAGCAAGAAAATATGTTAACCAATATTGACAAAGATTTGAATTCTAACTTGTGCTGTTTGAGATGGCATTTATTCTCTGCCACACTGGTGGTCTGAGTAAAGAGAAACTGAACTGTGCAGACAGTTGTTTGAAAACACAAGATTTCCTTTGCACAGCAACAGCTTGCCCAATCAGGTATTCTAATCTCCATTTTGGAAGCACAAATCTCGGAGGAAGCAATTTTTGTAATTCATCCAAGAGCTTCATGCGGGCATGTAAAATCTTATTACTTTGAAGACCACCTAACCCACGAAGGGTGCGTTGAGAGGGCAAGCAAGTTCATGAATCCATTTTTCATTTATATCTAGTGGCGTTATCTCTGTTCTTGTTGGGTAGAGCATTTCAGGAGTAGCATTCAGATGCGGGCACGCTCTCAGTCACATAACCCCCGGGTGTTGTTTGTCTTAGTTTTCTGGAACCCTTGAGACGATGCTATGCCGTTTGTTGTTGTCCCTGTGCTCTTTCTTGCATAAGATCTTCTAAATGATTTGAATATATATATATATATAGATCACTCAAATAAAGCACCTCAAACAATGGTAGAGCTCGGAAATCTCTTCTCAACACTTCAGACAATGGTAGGATAAGACACCACTACCCAACAATGGTAGAGCAAGAAATGCTCTACCTAACAGTTCTCAAGACCTCCAATGCTTTCATCGCCTTGTTATCAACCAGAAGCTCAAGGAACTTCTGCTTTAAAATCAAGAAATAAGCAGATTTTGAAGTTTCCTTATCTGCAGCACCAACTAAATCCCATGTGTCCATGCTCTCGTTCCATTATCCGTCATGTATCTGCAATCTAAGAATATCAATTGCACCACAACGCAGCTTTACCCCGGATTCCTCAATTTCCTCTTCTAAACATGCTCTGCTCTCCCCGTAACCAAGAAAATAGAGAGCCTCAATTATGACTCTTATGAGCTCTATCCTTCTGACAACTCCTTTAACTCCAACAGTATCTTCAAAATCATGAGCGGCTGAACCTCGGGCCATCGATCCTTTCAAAGATGGCAAAGCTATTTAGTCCAGCAATCACCACCAGAGAAGCTTCTTGGATAAATGTTCAAAAATTTCTATGCGAGAAAAAGAACCAACTTTTGAGAAGATCAGATTCCCTAATTATCAACTACAATATTCCCGTAATTTAATCAATGCATCAATCAATTAAGACGATGGATATTTTACTACCCTTAAATATACACAAACAGACACATATACTAAATTCAATTATCTGGTTTACGTATAATTTTTTTCAGCAAACTTTCGGTTTAAATTTATAAGAAAAAAAAGAATGTATGCTCTAACTTATTCAATCATCCTTTGCTCAAAAAGGTGCCTCTTGGAACGAGTGATATTCTTCCCGAAGGTAACGACATTGATATTCCCAACATACTGGTTTCTTTCTCCCAAAGCGCAACTATTTTTGCATAAAATTAACTGCAGTCAAAATGCTAAATATACAGTAAAAACCAATTCAATTATCAGAATTGGAAGATATTATTATTCTTAAAGAATAGAACAGAACTTTAGGTTCAGGGTATAAGAATCGTAGAAAATTCCTGAGATTCCATGATACATTCATAAAGATAATGCCAACTTTGCATCCAAACCCGTATTCATCCGAATTTCATATTACCAACAAAGATCCGATCAAACGGCACACAACGCAAGCACTCAATCAACCAAAAGTAAAAATCCAGTAAAAAACCCTAGAAAGCACCGGGGGAGGTCAATAGCGGGAAAAATCGTGGATTTTTGGAAGCAATTGCAATGCACAACACGAAATCTCTACAAAAAAGAGCTCACAAATCGAGAGGATAGCACACCAAGTCGACGAGATCGAGCTCAAGAATGGTCGCGGGAGTGGAGATTGGGAAAGCGGGGGTCATTTTACAGAAATCACCTCTTGATTTGACTATTGTTTCAATAAAGGAGGGACGGTCACGGACCAATTCAAAAAAAAACGGACGAGGGCACGAGTGCCACAAGAGGGCTAACTTGGAGGTGATTATTGCAAAAAAATCCACCGAGAGCCAAAGTTTGTGCCTCTTTTTTCCTCGATCAAAATCAAATATTCATCCGTATATATTGAAAGTATGTAATATAGATTATGAATATCAAATTTCAGGTTGATCCAATACCTATAACTTATTTGCCAAAGAAGATCAACATTCATTGGACTTCAAAACAATGTTTAAATATAGTTCGATATAGGTGTCGGATGAACCCGAATGTTGACATGCATATAGGGCAAGACACATACTTCCAATCGAATACAAGAGATTTTCTATTTAGATTTTGCAAAAAAAAAGGAGAGCCCAATAACCTCTAATGTTGGTCAACCCACAGCAGAGGATCCGCTCCACATAAGGTATCATAAAGATCACCCCGCATTCAAATATACTAAAGGAATGAGGTCGGTGGTGTTAGCCAATAGGCCCCTTACGCTACTTGTCGATCCTTCTGAGTCAAGCTTAAATGTAATGCCGAAGACATAATCATACATGAATAACTCGCAAAAAGTGAGCAAGTTCAGTACTTGACATGATTTGAGCTTAAGCATTTTAAACGGTGACCTTGGATTCAATCGAATCCACACCAGACTTGTTTGGATCAATTTCTCCAATGGCAGTTCAGGTCTAGACCCACAAAGTTATGCTCACTCACCTAATATGAGAGCCTAGAGAGAGAGAGAGAGAGATGTCTCAGCAAGAATCAAACCAATATTACAGGTATAAACTATGACATTCATTATTATCTTTCTCTGTCCATACAAGAATAATAAATAGACTTTTGTTCCTGTTGCATGAAACAATAGAAAAAGCTTTCCAACGGTATAAGCTCACTCTAATCCCCTCCACCCCACCCCACCCCCAAAACAAAACCCCCTTTGCAATGCACGTATACATCTTTCTTCTCCTACAAAGTAGTCAGGAGCAGTTAGAAGGTCTAATTCTGAACAAATAATCCGCATCTATCTCATGTATCTCTGTCTGACAGCATGCACTGAAACAGATGGTGGAAGTTTCGGAAACTAGGATGATCCGTATCCGTTACGATGAGATTTCTGCCAATTCCATGCAACCCGGAGGCTCTCTTCGAGATCGGTATGCTGGGCGGTCCACTTCAGCTCTTTATTTATCTTTGAAGGGTCGCTATAGACTTGAGCATAGTCGCCAGGTCGTCGACTGAGATATTCGACTTTGATGTTGATGCCAGTCGCTTTCTTGCATGCATCCACAAACTCCTTAACCGATCTACCTGTTCACGAGATACAACAATATCGCTATTCAGCAAGACAGACCATTTCTCGACAAGAAGCTTCAGCAATTTAACTGTATCTAGAAAATTCTCGTGTAAAACACAGAATTGCGCAGCAAAAAGTTAATGTCTCCGACAATATTAATTCAAAAAGCGGTGCACTACTAAGGCAAGTTTGGATCCCTTGCTGTGAGTGATAATAACATGGCAGGCATGTTATGCTTATCCCAGACATCCATCAAGAATCCATGGGAGGAGGTTGTTTTAGGTGATATATCATTCTCTTCGGAATGAGTTTTTCATTCTGCAAATGAGAATCCCGTGTTAAAAAAATGCAGTTCATGGTAGCATTGCGCTTCTAGAGGTAACAAATTGTGTAAATTGGTAGAAGAAATGGGTTTGCATCATTTGGTAACTCGATGTCAAGGATGGTGAGAATGTGTATCGTCTGATAAGGTAACACGGCGCATCCCGTGGCCAAGGTTTGAAAAAACTAAAAACGGAATGAGGTGGTTTCCCTGGAATTGAGGTGAGGCGTAGACTCGAGGCGGTCGAGGCGTAAGCCTCAATTTACAAGGATAAATACCTATAAAAACTACAATAAAATATATATACTAATGAAATTATATATATTCTGACTAGCATATGATATATATAGGGATGCAAACGGATACGGATATATCCGTATCCGATCCGTCACCGTATCCGTTTTATATAGATTTTGACATCCGTATCCGTATCCGTTTTAAAATGGATACGGATATGGATATCCTTTTGATATCCGCAAACATCCGTATCCGTATCCGTATATCCGTTTTCATATATAAATATAGTCGTAGATTTATTTTTAATCATATATAACATAATTCTCTACCTCCTTTTACCATATCTATATATCTTTTATGATAGAAAACACACTTAGTAAATTAATATCATGTGTTTTCCATCCAATTCTTATATATTTAAGTCAATTCTCTGGAGTATTTCTAACATCACTCGTGTACTATCAGTATCCGTTTTACATCCGTATCCGTTTTTTAAGGATATGGTAAGATAGTTTTAATATCCGTTAATATCCGTATCCGCATCCGTATTCGTATTAGAAAACGGATAAGGATATGATAATACCTATATCCGTATCCGTATCCGACCGTTTGCATCCCTAGATATATATCACTATAATATATGATGAAATTATAAAGATAGGAACACCGAAAGAAAAGATATAAAACTGCATGTCTTTTTACTAATTTCCCATCCAATCAAAACAAATATGTTGATATTCCACTGAATTCCAACCATCTACCCCAAGTTGAAGAACCATCATGTGCGCGCCCTCCTGCCATAGCATACCCTAACAAGATAGGGGTCTTGCTACTCGATCAGCGAGCCTAGGAGGGGAGGGGGGTCTAGGGGGGAGCACGTGCACTCCCCCTTGCTGGGTGTGGGGTCAGCACCCCCAGCAAAATTTTTTATAGAGGATTTTATTTCTATTCAAATATATGGATATGTTTGTATGAGAGTAGTGCATAAACTCCCCTTGAATTCAATCTTTTTGTCCTTCTCGATATATTACATAGCTCATTATGTGACAAATACATAAAAATAAGTTTACAGGTAATGTTTTTTACGATATTTGTGGATTCGTATGTTTAAGGGTTTAATTTAATAGCCTTTTGACATAATTGAGCATGCTTAATGGCAAATATGAACATGAAAGCTGTCAAATTTAAGCATTCATCTTGTATAATTATTCCTAAACAACTAGACCTTTATAAACATCTAAAATTGCTAATAGGACAAATGATTTACATAAAAAAATAATTTAAAAATAAAAAATGCCTCGAGGACCGCCTCGCCTCCGCCTCGACCGCCTCGAGCAGATGAGGCGGTCGCCTCTCAGAGACCTTATGGGATAGCCGTTAGGGCATTTCCAGACCGTCTCGCCTCGAGGCGTATGCCTCATGCACCTCGAGGTGCATTTTTCCGAACCATGCCCATGGCATCACTTGAAACAACCAGACTTATGGACTCAAGTCACCCAAACAACCTCGCCTCCGCCTCGCCTCCGCCTCGACCGCCTCGAGCACATGAGGTGGTCGCCTCTCAGAGACCTGTTGGGATAGCCATTAGGGCGTTTCCAGACCATCCCGCCTCGAGGTGTATGCCTCATGCACCTCGAGGTGCATTTTTCTGAATCATGCCCATGGCATCACTTGAAACAACCAGACTTATTGACTCAAGTCACCCAAACAACCTCTTCCCTTGGATCTTTTGATGGACGGCTAGGATCGGCATGGTGAGCCCTGCTGTGTTACGACTCACACCGGGAATCCTGGCCCTGTTAGGCATAATTGGGTTGATTCCGATCAAAATCTGGAATATCCTTTTATTCTTTCAGAAGAATGTGATTCTTGTACACAATTCTACATTTGATGTAACTTGTTTGACTCCCAATCCCCAATAAAACCAGTTTAACTTGTATATTCTACTCCAACCAAACTAGAGCTTAGTCTGTTGATACACTTTGGAATTTAAGTCCAAAACTTTGACTGACCTCGTCCAGTGCCCACGTTGTATATGCCAACTTTGTTCGGCCTTGCCTTCTCCAAAGCTTTAACATGAGCATCTACCAGATCAGTGACATCAATATAGTCTCTAACACAAGTTCCATCAGTTGTCTCGTAGTCTATTCCTTTAACCTAGAAGAAAATAGCGACAATGTTATAGCCAAGAAATATTGATATGCATGTATAAAGTTGGGAGAACTGAAGGCGGTTCAAAGAGAGTTGCTTTGGAGCTAAGATACCTTCAAGCCGGGTATATTTCCCAATGCAGCATCGAAACATGCACCAGAAATCCGGCCATGCTCGCGGAGCTCCGGTCTTGGAGCTTCCCCTAGTCTTCCATCTGGGTCGGACCCAATAACATTGAAGTATCTGAACACCGGAACCAACAAAAATATATATTTCAAACACTATGGTACAATTAGCTCTACAAGATAATGATCGTTTGAAGCAACATACCTCAAGATCATGACAGCCAGGTCTGATCTCTTAGAGAAATCCAGGATGATGTCCTCTGCCATTTTCTTCGCCTTTCCATATGGGTTTATTGGAACCTGAGTCATCATGGATGGCAACTTCTAAATTTTCGGAACATGGTTGATTCTCCTGTAGACGCTTACACGAAATACAGAAGAAACAAGTTTACCTGAACGGTTTCCTCTGTAATGGGCATTTTTTCAGGTTCTCCATAAGTAGCACATGTACTGGAATAGATCAGTGTCTTAACACCATGGGAAGCCATGGCCTCAAGAACAACCAACGTGTTTGATGTAATATTATGGTAATACCTGTGACATGAAAGGTGTTACTTTTGAAGTTTCGGTGATTCATTCCGATGAATCATCGAGATGTACTATATTAACGTCAGTAAATAAAGTAAGAAGCAAAAATATATATTTTTGCCTCCACTAAAAGAGATGACCAACATGAGTTTTTTTATTTCCAGTTATATTTTTGTATAACATTATTGTTGAGATATTATTTATCTTATGTTTCTTCTTATGTATTTCTATTATTTCTGTTCTCATTATGTAATTTGTCCAACGGATCTCTCCTCTATATAAGAGAGCCTTAAGGCCTCATGAATATATCTCATTTTTTCTCCCACATGATATCAGAGTGCCAGTCCTAGACCAAAGTTCTCGTACTCCACCATGCCCTATACCCCACCCGCAGCCTCCTCCGCATTGCACGCCGTTGTTGCACCTCCTCGCGGCCGCACCGCACGCCGCCGCCCCTCCTTCGGAGGCAGCCCAGCGACACCACCTCCCCTTCAGAGCAGCCCAGCGCGCCTCCGCACCTCCACGTACAACATTGCAGCGCAGCCCCTGTGCCTTTGCGGCATCGCCAGCCTGCTGTTACGTGTTGTAGCACCTCCTCGTGCGACTTTGTAAGTTGCCACGGATCTTTGCGCACATCAACAACCTCTCCTCGCATCGTCAACGGCCCCGTGGCGGTTTTCTCTCCTCTCCAACATCAAACTGCACTCTGAAATGGTCTGATTTTGACTGGAAAACGTGTTTCGGACCCTATAAATCATGTTTTCCGACCCTAGTGCAGATTGAGGATTGACGAGGATGGTTGTATGAGTCTACACGTACAACCAATCCTCTATATGATCGTGTAGACATGCTCGGATCGGTCTTTCTCCCCAGTCGAGTTCTGTTTTAGCCTTCTTTCTGATCATGTCAAAGAACAAGGGTGACACTTTCTCTGGCCGATCCCTTCATGTGTCTGACTCCCATCGTCAAGATGGATGGGACCAACTATGAGTTGAGGTCCATGCAGCTTATGACTCTCATGCAGTGCAATAATAAGGAACACATTCTGACAAAACATGAGTCAACGGATAAGACTGGGGGCAATGCTTCGTGGAAGCAAGATTACGCATATGCACGTGTTTAGCTCTCCGGGACACTCACCACAGAGATCGCCAATGATATTGTGAACCAGCCCACTACCAAGACGATGTGGGATATTTTTGCAGCCACATATGGGCAGGTGAAGAACAAGGCCAAGATTCTTCAACTACAGTTTAATATATACACAGCCAAGCAGAATGGTCGTCATCTACATACGTTCTACTCTTCGCTTCGCGGTATATTTGAGAAGCTTCACAACTTCATGCATGTCAACACTTCCACGGAGCAGTAGATGGCATATATTAACTTCATGATGGTTGGAGTTTTTTTGACAGTCGTGGATCCGGAGTATGAGGCTGCACGTGCACAGCTCCTTATAGGCGTAAGCGTAACCATACCTCCTATGGAGGAGGCCTACAGTCGCCGCAACAGGCTTCTTATCTCACCCGCTACCACCACAAAGACCTCATCAGCGATGGTTGCATCTCGTGATAGGGGAGGTTATATGTAGTTTAGAGGGCGTGATCCTCGTAGCAGAGGTGGTGGACAACAGCATGGCTTCTGCACCTACTGTCGTCGTCCATGACACTCTGGGGACACATGCATTCAGAAGCATGGATACCCCGCATCTGCTCAGTGGCGGAGCAGATTACGCCCCCAAACACTCCAGCTTCTCAGGAAGATCCGCGCCTTGATGGCATTGTCGCTCGTATACGGGAGATCAAGACTCTTGTTACAGGTACCACTACTACATGTACCACAGATGTTGTCGTTGCTGCTAGAGCCTCTTCAAGCTCCCCAGGCACATGCATTCAGAAGCATGGATACCCTGCATCTGCTCAGTGGCGGAGCAGATTAAGCCTCCAAACACTCTGGCTTCTCAGGCAGATCCACACATTGATGATAGTGTCTCTCGTATACAGGAGATCATGACTCTTGTTATCGGTACCACCACTACATGTTCCACAGATGTTGTCGTTGTTACTAGAGCCTCTTCAAGCTCCTCAGGTATCGCATATGTGTTTACCAGTTGTAGCAATACAGATATGACAGAATGGATCATGGACTCTGGTGCTTCTCACCATCTGTGTAGAGACAGAGCCCAGTTCAGGTTATAGGTTTATACCCCTTAGTCTATGGGTCGTCATTGCGAATGAGGTTTACTTATCCATCACAAGATGGGAGGGTGCATTTGACGCCATCCATGCACCTGCAGAATATTTTATATGCTCCTAATTTTCAAATGAACTTGCTTTTTATTAGTCAGATCACAAAGGATTTGCATTGTCGTGCCATTCTTGACACATATTATCTTGTGTTTCAGGACATACTCACGGGCAGGGTGATTAGATGTGGTCGTGAATAGCGAGGGCTCTAGTCTACAGACTGTTCCAACCTCCTTATATTGGTGCTTTTACTATTTTTACTGGACCAGTCTCGCTGTACCTTTGGCATCTTCATTTTTTGGCCACCTTCCTCTGTTGAAGTCGTGTCATGTTCTCCCACAATTTTTCCGTACGATCTTCCTTTCAGTGTAAGGCTTGTCAGCTTGGGAAGCATCACCGCTCTTCGTTTACATCTCATCAAAGTCAGAGCAATTCTTAGCTATTTGAGCTCCTTCACTTAGATATTTGGTGTCCAAGTCATGTTCCTGATCACCAGAGACACCATATTTATCTTGTTACTGTAGATGATTATTCTAGACTTTCTTGGGTCTTTTTGTTAAAGAATAAGTCCGAAATTGGGTCTATCATTAAAACCCTTATTAATTTGAGTCAAAAAAGAGGGTAACACGCTATGGTGTCCGCCCCAAAGTTATATTAAAGGAAAAGTAGAAAGAAACTTACAGGAACCGGGATTCGACAAGAAGCATGTTATGCATGATTACATTTTCAAGATAAAAGCGTTGGTTGGAAAATAAGACCCAATTTCTAGCTAACCAAACACCATCATTTACTCGATATGGCCTGAACCCTTTTGATTCAGAGTCGTGCTCCTCACTCTTACTAGGGTGATGCGGTCCTCACAGTCTACTACTTGGTGAACCGTATGACATCTTTTGTTTTGGGAGAAAAGGTTCCTTTCTCGATTGCGTTTCTCGATAAGGACATATTTTCCCTTACACTCCGAGTGTTCGATTGTGTGGCCTTTGTTCACAATCTGATGCCTAGTCGTGACAAGCTCTCCCCTATAGTTGTCAAGTATATCTTTGTTAGCTACTCTCATACCCAAAAGGGGGTACGGTTATTTTGATCCATTTCGACAGAAATACTTTGCCAATGTCGATGTCACTTTCTTTGAGTTTGTTGTGCATTTCTCTCCTACAGGTGTCAAGTTGACCCCATATGACTCTGATGAGGAGGTTTACATGCATCCTCCTATAGTTGCACCATCTCCAGTACATGCACTACTACCTCTGCCACTGCCACCACCTTTAGTACCTACACCTGCTCCTGAAGTTGCCTCTTGACTGCCACCCAGTACCTTGACTCGGTATTTGCCACATGTATTTACACACAGGCCTCGCTCTGTTTTCCCTGCTCATAGGCATTCCCCATCATCCAGCACGCCATAGGTATGTAATGAACACATTATTTCTGTTGATGGCACTATTGAGTTGTCTTTACAGCATGACTCTTTATAGGATGAGCAGTTACCTTTGCAAGAAGGTAATTTACATGTTCAAGAAGTGGCAAATGATCTTGATGTGCCTAAAACTATGATGGAGTTGAAACGTACTTGTGTTGCATATCAACTTGCAGTCCAAGTCTCCTTGAGCAGAATCTCAGATGATTTCAAGAGATTTACCGTTGCAATATCAGTCGTAGAGATACTATGGACATATCAAAATGACATACATGACAATCAGTGGCATATTGCCATGGAGGAGGAGATGGTCGCGTTACAATAGTGCGGCACTTGAAGTCTTGTTACATATCCTATTGAAGCATCTATTGTTGGATGTAGGTGGGTGCTCACGGTGAAGCACCGAGCAGATGGCAGTGTAGATAGCTACAAGGCGAGACTTGTGATGCGTGGTTTCACTCAAACATATGAGGTGAACTGTCATGATACCTTCTCTTCAATGGTTAAGCATCTATTCTAAGTATACTTCTTTCAGTTGCAATAACAAGGGATTGACCCCTCTACCAGCTATATGTGAAGAATGCTTTTCTCTATGAGGACCTACAGGAAGAGGTCTACATGTAGCAGTTACATAGGTTCACTGTTGAGGGAGGTGTCAGAAGGTTTGCAGGCTTCACAAGGCAATCTATGACCTTAAGAAGACTCCAAGAGCATGGCTTCAGAAGCTCTCGGACTTGATAGAATAACAAGGGTTCGTGAGATCGAATGCTAATCATTCACTGTTTGTTCAAAGGACTCAAAGAGGTACAATTACCAGACTTGTTTATGTTGATGATATAATTGTTATAGGGGATGATGAGCATGGAATCTAAGTTGCTAAGGATTTCCTAGGTCAGCAGTTTGTGACCACGGATCTTGGTAGTTTATGCTACTTCCTTGGACTGGAGTTTGCAAGGAACCAGCAAGGTCTTGTGATGACCCAGAGGAAGTACGTTATAGATCTTCTCTCTGAGACATGCATAGCAGATTGTAGGCCTGCCACTACTACCATAGACCCGAATATAAAACTATATGATGATGGCATTAAGGATGTAGACATGAGGAGATATAGGGATCTCTTTGAGAAGCTCCTTTATGTGACTATCACCAGGTCAGATATATCCTTTGCAGTAAACAAAGTGAGTCAATTTATGGAGCAGCCTATACATGCACATATGGATGCAGTCCATATGATCTTGAGGTATCTAATGGCCTCACCTGACACTGGTCTTCTATTCAGCAAAGGTACATCCACTACCGTTACAACATGTGCAGATGTAGATTATATGGGGTGTCCCAAGGACATGAAGTCAACTTCTAGCTTTGCAGTAATCATAGGGAGTTGGAAGAGCAAGAAGCAGATTGTGGTTGCCAATGCAGAATCAGAATACAGGGTCATGACACTGGATAGTATAGAGATGATGTGGGTCGAATCTGTTCTTAGTGACCTGACAGATGAGGTGCATCTTCTCACGCACCTCCAATGCGACAACCAGGTTGCTCTCTTCATCCTCAACAACCCAGCCTTCCATGAGAGGACCAAGCATATAGAGGTGGATTGTCACTACACTCGAGACATGATACAGAAGGGTCTCATATCCACTACTCATGTTAGCTCAGGAGATCGGACAGCAGATGTACTTACCAAGGCCCTAGACTGAGAGCCTTACCAGAAATGTTGTTCCAAGCTGAGCATGATTGATATCCATGCTCCAGCTTGAGGGGGAGTGTTGAGATACTATTTATGTTATGTTCTTTTTATGTAATTTCTATTTTTTCTGCTCGTTTATATAATTTGCCCAACGAGTCTCTTATCTATATAAGAGAACCCTTGGGCCTCATGAATGTGTAACTCATTTTTTCTCCAATAATTGTGTCTTCCATTTATCCATTTCTCTTCATTGCTAAGACCATCCAATGAAACAGCTTCGACAATGGCAAAACTTTCTCCAACAAAATTGTGAAATAGCTTCCACAATTACTTAGCATGGTCCAAAACGAAAAACTTGTTTTCAGCAGGTAATTCAACCTTTCCGAGATGGAAAAAAATAAATCAAATGAGTAAATCCTCAGTAAATCCTCCAACTTCTTTTTACACTTCTTCAGGAAAAAAAAAGAAAGCACCCAAACACCAGGACCATCATCCAAGGTATCTAAAAATATATCGCAGAACTAGCATGAATTATATCATTTCAGATATCCGGCATATAAGCTAGCCTTGTGTAAAGCATTAACTACTTGGAACTTTGATTTGAAAGTTGCAGACGGAATGAGATTAAAACAAACAGATCCACAAACACCAGCTTCTACATAAAGTACAAGGTAAGATGATATTACATACCGAAGAGGTTCGAGTGTACTTTCACCAACATAAGCTACTGCAGCAAAGTGCATGACTGCATCAAATGCATTCTCTGAAAATATCCGGTTTACCTAAGCAATGTTCAAAGCATCAATACTCGACGATGCTTATTGATTAATTCAAAAGCATGCATGTTCAACATCCTGGTAGTATACCGCATTTGCATCGCCCAGATCAGCATAAATAAATTGAAGCCTTCCTGGCTCAGGGAATTGCTCCTGTAGTACCTTGATAGCACCAAGATTGCCTCTAGAAAGATTATCCTGCCAAGTTAAGCATAGACGTGAACAAATTGCAGAATATAAGCAGAAGTAATACCAAAGATAAAATAGACAATAAAGTTTTCTTCACAAAGTTGAAGATGTCAGAGCCTCATATGGCATACCACTATAGTCACCCGATAAGAGTCATTAAGAAGACGAAGTGCAGCATGTGATCCAATATAACCGGCACCTCCAGTTACAAGCACGTGTGTCACACCAGGTTCGTGTTGAGAGAACTGAAATAACACATAAAACGACCCATTTACTCAACTTATACTACAGAACAAGGATGTATATCTAGTACCCTGAGAAATAAGGATCTAATCAGTCATTTTTTTAAAAAAAGAATGACATCAATGAGCTGCACTATGTTAAAGATTAGTGACAAAAAGAAAAGCGGATTGGGTCTCAAAAAAAATTGCAAACCCTTGATAAAGAATGTATGGTTTGAAAAACCAAAATGATTTGATATAAGCAAGCTATGAAAGTGAGCCGAAGTGAATTTATGGTTTATTGAGAAAAGATCAGCAGACAGAGGACAGAGAAATGTAGAGAGAATAAATGAGAGATCACTTACAGCACTTGTACTAGGAGTAGAAGATTGGCGCAGCATAACAATGCACACAGCAACAAGGACAGCAAGAATAAGAAATTTGCTAAGGGAACTTTGCTTGTGTCTCGAGTCTCCATACTCCGATCCTAAAAGAAGCCAATACAATAAAGATAGACTAACAATACTAGAAGTGATGTGCAGCAAAGAAAAATAAGAACATCTTCAGTGAGAAATATCTGCCATCCATTGTTCTTGGAAAGTCCTAGTTAGTGAACTAAAGAACAAATCATGTTTGAAATCTACATACGACCACAAACTGTACCCACACGATAAATACCAGCATATTGAAACTTAATGAAGACAACCACGAGACGACTTCCCATATGGAGGTCTTATTTCCCTGGAGCAGAATATGCTCGTGTAATGCTCATGAAGAAGGTTTCCATCAAAACACATGAATATAGACATCCACCGTAGTTTCAATTAGAGTTAAGGAATCAGTATTTCTTGTTCTATGATTTCATACACAGGTCAAATTAGTTCTAGTTTTCATCCTAATCAATTTAAGAGCAAGTCTGCTTCCCAAGCAATCCTGAAGGTACCTTTCAAACAAAAATATAATATAATCTGTGAAACAGAACTTTAACATCCAGTCTAAACCTTACACATCAATAAATGGCAATCTATCATGAAGCCTCTTGGACCACTTCGGGCTCTATTATACATAGATAAAAACTTACTAAACGTTATCTCAGTTACAGCAAAAAATGCATGGATTATTGTTAGCTAATGATATTGACGTCTCGAGATGCTTGACAGATTTTAATCGACCAGATAATGAAGAGCATTCGACCACTAAAACAAAGCCCTTCAGTAGCCAATCACCTGTGTTTCTCTATTAACAGCAAAATTGGCATCAGGTTGTTCATACACGTGTGCGTCTAAATCAGAACAATAAAACAAGACCAACCTGGGAACAGCCAAGAACCCATGGTCCTGGGTCTGCTCCTGTTGATTGGAAGCATATCGAAATCGGGAAGCCTTCTCTACCAACAACACCTATTCACAACCAAAGCAACTCCACCTGATATCAAAGCAAACACAGAAACCAAACACAAACATGAGACGTTACACAAAAAAAACCCAAAAAAGGAAAACAAAGATGCAATCTTTCGCGAGAAATCCACATTCCGGAATCGAGAAACGAGATACCCAACTCGCCAAATCGACAACGAAACCCTCCGATCACGGATCGAGAAGGCCCTCCGGGTTAAAAACCCCGCCTTTTTTAGCGCAACCCATCACAAGAAAACAGGTGACGCAGTCAAAACTCGTGAAACCAACAAGGAATAACGCGAGGGGAGGTCGAAATCCTGGAACCCAAACACGAGAAATTCGCAGGAGGGCCGCACCTGGAGAGAGCCGCTTCGGGATCACGTCGCGGCCTTTGTGAGATGGAATGAGAGATAGAGGGTGGGAGAGAGTCGTAAGATCTGATATAAATACCAACTCCGGCACCTTTCTCGTCACCTCTTCCAATCGCTGTTGACATGGAAACCCATGGAAACAGGGCACCTTCTCTTCCCGTCTCTTTTTATTATTTTCCACAAAAAAGAATCCACATCAGGCACTGCATATTCCTGACTCGAGACTTTTTCTACCGTATATTTATTGTTCTTCCTTTTTTTTATTTAGTGCCCCCATAAAACCAATATTCTTCTGTATTTGGTATAATTGCATGGTGTGTCCTGAACTATGTGTGGAGTGGCACTTTGAAAATGCTCTCTCGGGATCTCCTTTTCTAGGTGGTTTTACGGCAGAGGAAGGTGTATTGATCGTAAGTTGTTCAACGGTCGTCGATCATCGCTCTCCTTTCGAGATCTTAGTAGTGGTTTACACATCCAAAAAGTGCTCCAAAACATAGCTAAACCCGACATGGTTGCGAACTTGACCATCCATGTCAGCTGCTCTGAATCGCAGTAATATCTTTGTGATGTAACAAGCAACGGTGCGAGAGAAGCTCTTAAAAGGGTGTTGCGAATTTATGCTTCAGCTGAGAAGCTTTTAACATGGTGTTATAAATGTAATACACGATAGGAGAAGCTTTTATTGAATTGTGTTGTAAATTTACGATAGGACGGGAGAAGCTTTTTAACATGGTGTTGTAATTTTATGGTAAGGTAGGAGATCCTTTTAGGAAGGCGCTATAAGCTTTCATGTAGATGGATTCCAACATCATGATCATTTACTATACGGGTCTTAGTATCTCAATCTAGTCAAGTTAACTCTTTTACATGCTCGTCTGATTCCTCTGAATCTCGACTTTTTGGTGTACTTTTGAATTTGAAAACTATTTTCCTACTGTAAAATCGATCGACGATCCTTTCGCCTGAGCATCCTTGAACACTAAAGGCTTGAAACGGCATGTATTTTTCGTGCATTTCTATTGTTTGCAATGGGACATTGATGCAAATTCAAGGTGAAATCTAGATTAAAAAGGTAGTGGCGATGCCATTGACATTCGTTGGAAGTTGCTCATCTTTTCAAGAAAGGAAAGTGATGGGTGACCAAGTGGTAGTGATAGTTTTCAATTTCTAAGTTTTCCACCAAGTGGTAGGTGACCTAATTTACCGTTTTAGGTTACCAATAAAAGGTCAAAGTTTGGACGGTACTTTTACCATCATGCATGACACCATTTATTTAATTAGGGTAATCTAATGAATGGAGAAGATTCTAGTCCGTTTTTTCCCATAACTTAAGGTATTCATTTAATTTTTTTTATTTGATATCACAAAAGAGTAATTTTGTGAAGAAACGGTTACCCCGTCTTTAAGGATAATGACATGATATTCTAAACCTAATCCTCTTTTGTTGGAAAGTGGGACCCTAAATTTAGAATTTTTTAACCTAGGTAATTATAGGGTGGAGTTTTGAATGTATTTGTATTTTTTTTGGTTTAATGCTTAGGATAATCTAATTAACTAAGGTTAAAATTACAAAGCAACTCATTGCAACTAAAGGGGCATATGTATATGTGTAAATAGTTATGCATGTAAATAAGTTGACCTCCTTATCTTTCCAACCTTGAATCATATCAGTCTAAAATCACATTGAAATCGATCTTAAAATCATGTATCAAATTCCTATATTTAAAGTTCAGATACAATATTGAAATTGAGTTTTATAATTCGTGAACTTTTCGGTGATTTATATCTTACAATTATGATGATAACTACCGTGTTTATTTCTTCTTCTTCTTTGATCAATTGCATTCGAGTTTCTCACTTTTTCTATTAATGAGATAAACATTAAACATATAAATAATTAAAGATCCGTTTCATTCCTAAGAGGAATTGCAAATAAAAAGAAATTATTCCTAATTGACTAAAAAATCACGATGGTTAGCAATTTTTCCTTCGTTTTCCTTTACTTTTATTTACGTATGATAAAATATTTTATCCATTTTAGACCTTCCTACCTTTGGAAATTGGTTATCGAGAAAATTACAAAACAGTTCATGAACTATACAACTAATTTCGATCTCATATCCAAACTTTAAAAGGTAACAATGTGATACATGAACTTTAAGATTTGTCTCTATGAGATACTTCACTATAGAAATTTAAAGTTGGAAAGACAAAATCCTCAACTAAATTTCAATAATCAAGGATCATATAGAGACAAATGATGAAGTTCGAGTACCACATTGTATCCTTTTAAAGTCCGTGGACATGAAATCGGATATATAGTTTAAGGGTTTTTTTGTAATTTACTCTTGACTATTTATGGGGAAAATGCAAATGCATAAATTTATATGTAATTCGTTTACTTTCCACGCACACTAACACTTCCTTTGTCCTAGTATTATTCATAGTTTTTTATTATTCAATTTTGAAGATCAAGAGCCAAAATGATGATAAATTTATTTCATTGCCAAATTCATAAATGGGACTTTTTTACCATAAGTCCTATAAAATTTGTCAATTATGCGACGACTCATGTATTCTTCTTATTTACCCCGCAACTCATTTTTTTTTTACTAAATCTTACACGATGACCTTCATGGTTAACTCTTGTAGGAGTCATGAGGTAAGATGGCGTAAGTTTGCAGGGTTATGGGGTAAATATAAAGAATATATAGATTGTAGTTTAATTGGCAAAGTTTTTAAAGGTTGTGGTGTAAAAAGTTGATCAAGGTTTTCACTTTTTGATTACATATATGATGTATATGTACATCGACAAAAACATAATTTAGACATAATTCACATACATTCAAGAAGGCAATTTACTCAAGCACATGGAGAGTTGACATCTGTTCCACGAAGAAAAAGATCCGACCAGTATTACTTGCACCGATGTCATGATTTACTTCCTTGCTCTATTAACATCAATTCTTGTCTAATTATTTTGGTTTTGACATATTTAATTTTACCATAAATTTCCCTCCGAGGATAACAGTGGGATAAATGAAATTAATCTCATAGAACACAACAGATACTTCTCCTTATCGTGCAACTTTGACAATCGCAAATTATGATAAATATAAAACTTTGACAAAACTACGCGCACTGTGTGTTGACATTTAAATTTTATATGGATTTTTTTATTAATTATTTTAAGTTTGTTATTTGATAGTGCAAGCTTGAATTATCTAGCATGGACAATGACTTTTAATTATTTCAATCTTCCTTTCTTCACTATAAATGTAAAAATCTACTATTTA
>JAZKJV010003270.1:0-377471 GCA_037367405.1 Ottelia alismoides | reverse complement strand
TAGTTTGATAATTGAACTAGTCTAATTAAAGTCGAAGATTAGATCTTTGCTGGACCTTAAATCTACCTAATAACAAGAACCTTATAGTAGCTGGAATTGAGGTACTTGAGGTTTTAGTTGACTTAATTCTTTGAGGATCGTGAGACTTTGTTCAATGGATTCTTGACTTCCTAAGTAGAGTATTTCGGAGCACACACATGGCTCTTGTTGATAATGACCTAACTTGCGCACCTGCACCTTTCACTTGGTTCAATTCAGTTGGAGTGGTGAGGGGATGGATTTCCCAGTATGAGACACACACAAGTGAAAACATTTGTCCTCGTCCAGGGAGGAAGTGCACCCCAACCCATCCAGTAGCAGATACGTCTAAAGAAAGGAGAGTGTGGGTTGCAATAATGCTTCAAGAGAGGGATAGTCTACTGGCTCAAGAGGAAAAAACTCCCTAAGTAAATGCTGCTGTAAATAGTATTTAAAAAAAGCAAAAAAAACTCCAAAAAAGTGGACAGGTCTGATTGAAAATAAAATGTCTGCCGGAGTGTATCTATTTGTATAGTCAATAAGCAAGCTTGAGCTTCAAAGTCATATCATGTAAGCATGCAGTTGGATGACTTGACTACATTGGCCTTGCATCTTAGGATAGGTAGCTACACTGGCTACCGTCCATTCTTCTCTTCACCCCCTCCTCTTGAGCTGGTTGTCACTTGAACTTAGAAGGGAATACCCCGCTCCTCAAGGAAAGAGTTGTTGGATTGGGGAATCACTGGGTTGTCATGTTGAAGTCAGTCTCTTTATCACTTCAATTGAGGGGAGCCACTATCACATTCATTGTACAAGTCAGATTCATAGTCATAAGGGTTTGCGTATAAGTTGAAGTATTCTAAGTTGGCTATTGAGGGGACTTGAGTAGATTTTCGGGATTCTCGAAGGTTGATGGATTACAAATCTGATTCCCAACAAGGTTCCGACCACACTAAAATTCCAAAGGTCCGACCTCAGCTCCAAACTTTGATTTTGTGAAGATAAGTTTGAAAATTAAACTTAATCCATCTTTCTTTCTTTTTCTTTTTCTTTTTTTTTTTCTGCACTTATTGCATAAGTGTTTGCTAGGGACTAGCAAAGACAAGTATGGGAGGGGGTGATGAATCTCCATTTCATCACCTGCATTCTATCATTTTGGCCTTAAAAACCCTAGTAAATGCATGTAAATACCTCTAATTTGCATAATTTCGCATTCATGCATTGTTGTGTAAATATTGTACAAAATACTATTTTTAATGCCAAAATATATAATAACGAAAAGAAAATAAAAATAACAAAATATCGAAGATATTTTATGACCCTAAACCCCGAGACCTAGGCATCTTGATGACTAAGTCGACAAGGAATAAAGTAAGGGAAGAGAAGGGTCCAAAAAACAATAAAAACCCCTTTTATTTATTCATGTATTATTCATTTTTGGGATATTTTTAGTTTCCTCTTTTTATACCTCAAAATAAAGAAACTTTGAACATGAAAGTTGTAGATAATAAAATATAGAAAAATGCAAAACTAATTTCATCCAAAATTAATATACATAATAAAGGGTATACTCCAAATAAGAATCTGAAATCCCAAATTTTCAGACCCATATCTCTTAAATAAAAACTCAAAATAAATCAAAACCACCTTTAAATGTATATAACTTTTAATAAGCTATTTAATGAAGGTGGTTTCATATTTTTGGAGTTAAGGTGTGAAAGTTAGGTTTTGGACCCCTATTGTATAAATGGGATTTTTACACCCATAACCCTGAGTAATTCCACAATAACATTCATAACCCTCTATAATCACGAATTACGTGAGAAACCCCATATAGTCATTCCATCTCACACTCATAACCTCCGTTAGTTTAATATGTTAACTCAACCATATGAACTAGTTAATCTAACCAACCTATGATCTAACGGCTAGGATTACTCAAAATAAAAAAACACAACAAAAAATAAATGAGCAGTGATTCAGAGGTAGGCTGGGGGAGCTACGAGCTTCGAGAGAGCTCGACGCGAGGGGCTTTCCTGGAGGAGGGAGACCTTTGGTGGGGTCGGTCTGGGGGCGGGGGAGTCGGCGAGGGGCTTCGACGGCGTGCGAGGAAGCGGGGCTTAAAGGCACGTGGGGCAGGGGAGTCGACGGGGGGGGGGGGGGGCTTTGGGGACGTGCGGGGAGGGGGGGTCGATGGGGGGCTTGAAGGCGCGCGGGGCGGGGAGGTGGGGGGGGGGGCGGGTCGATGGGGATCTTCGACGGCGCGCGGGGCAGGGGGCTTCGTCGGACGCAGGACAGGGGGCTTCGGCGGTGTGCGGGTTGCAGGTTGTGGGGGAGTCGATGGGGGGCTTAAAGTCACGCAAGGCGGGGGAATGGGCGGGGGGGGAGGGGGGGGGGCTTCGGCTGCGCATGGGTTGCTGGTCGGGGGGAGTCGATGAGGGGCTTGAAGGTGCACGGGGCACGGAGTTGGCATGGGGGCTTCGGTGGTGCACGGGTTGCAGGTCGGGAGGGAGTCGATAAGGGGGCTTGAAGGCATGTGGGTCGAGGGAGTGGGTGGGCGGGCTTCGGCGGCGCGCGCAGGGTGCTTCGAGCAGGGAAGGAGCGGGGGGCTTCGACCGGACAGGAGAAGCTATTGCTGGGGGGTGGGGGTGGGGGAGGGCTTGCATAGGTCGACGCCGACTGGAGGGAGGGCTAGGAAACTTGTAGAGGTTAACAACGATCGTGGGAGGGGGGTCGACAGAGTTGCGGGGGTGGTCCCGGAGGTTCCCGTGGAGCTTGCTGGCTAGGTCTGAGGGGGAGCTTGCATGCCAGGAAGGTGCGCAGACGGATTGCGTCCGTTGCCAAAGTGATGGAGAGAGAACACAATGGCATGATTTGCAAATAAAAATGAGTATAAGGGGCAACTTCGTCTTTTTTAATGAAAATCGTCAAATATAACGGTCATCTCAAACGTAACATAACACATGGTTACGTCATGTAAGAATTAAGCATTACTTAGGGTTTCTCATGTAATTCATGATTATGCAGGGTTATGAACGTTATTGCGAAATTACTCAGGGTTATGAGTGTAAAAATCCCTTGTATAATATACCCGATTAAAATATTCAATTTTTCTTTATTATTTTTATAATTTTATATTTTTATAATTTTGTAAATATTATTTAGAGTACAGGTACATATTAAACTAGAATAAAATAGTAAATAAACTATTAAAATAAAATAATGTATATAATACATAGATGAAATACCTATAAGTATACCTATATAATATACACCCTTATCATTTTAGTGTACAACTAACATTATAAAAATATAATAAAAATATATTTGTGTATCTAAAAATAAGCTATAGATATATAAAATAAGAAAATAAAATAATTAAATAAATTACACAGAATAAAAAATATTCAAAATAAAGAAAACCCTGAAAATTAACAATTAATAAATAACATCAAAAAAATAAAAATCATCATAAAATACTACATAAAATAATAAGCATTTTTTATTTTATAATAAAAAATCAATAAGATCAATTACAATTTTAAATAATTATTTTTGAATAAAGAGGTAGTTTTGTCATGTAGTGCACCTACGTGGACCAATCACAATGCTCCATTCGTTGACTCCAGTCAACTCCTTGTCTTTCAGCAATAACTCCTTTCAGAACCTCGAGACCCTCTTCTTCTCTGATTTTTCGACGCCTCCCTGATGGTCCTTCCACCTCGAGCGATTCACGAAAATCTCTCACCTCACATCTGTCTATCTCACAGGATCATTAGTTCCTCTCAATCTACCTCAAGCATGTCAATAATGACCGCTCAAGATCACTTGACCTCACTGTCTATAAATAAAACTTCACCTTACGCCTTCTTCTTTTGATCCCTCTTGGAGCTCCTAAGTGCAGCCTCGTGTGTGTGCATGAATCACCGATGATAGGGCGGCTTCCCCTTGCGATTGGAAGAAAAGGAGCAAGGAGAAGGGAGGATCCCTAGCGGCGCTCCGGCACGCCCTGCTCCCTGCCGACCACAACAAGAATGAGAGCTGCGAACATTTATTTCTAGTTAGATTTTTATATTATATTTTCATTCCAGTATTAGTTTAATGACTAATCAAGTAGGTTAGCTTAAATCCCAAACTTTAGGTTCGCTGGAGCCTATGGTTCTCTGGCCGATTCATTATGATTCCACCCTGTTCTGACACCCATTTTTGCCTCACTTTGTTCCCCATCGCTTTCTGTGCCTAATCAATCCATTCTGACCCCCTGATCCTTACTAGATCAGCAAATCGGAGTCCTTCTGCCTCTATATGCCGGAGCTATGTTGCCCACTTCTTTGTTTGTGCTTTCCAGCTTCATGCCTGGTCGAGGAGCACCCCTCGAGCCACACGCCTTCTCTGTGCAGTTTACGCGATCAAAGGGGCCCGTCTGGGCTCAACTTGACTCACCTTGAGGTTCTCCAGGTCGCCTATCCTCCTCGAGCTCGCCTGGCCTCTCCTTTGAGTCCCTGGACCTTCAAGGGACTATCATCAACTGCGGACAACTCCCTCAGAGGTGTAGAGCCAATCGCCATTGCAGGAGACCGCTGGAGGGAGGAGGAATCAACGATCGGAGGCAAGGAAGCAATATGTAGTTCCCCGTTCTTTGTGAACAACATCAGCCATTAGATGGAGGTACCCCCTCCAGATCTAATCCCGACCGTTCGATTACGCCACGCTCCAACCATCTTATGAAGTCCAAGATCGAATTCGTACCGTAGATTGATGAATTCGCTCCATGTGACGCCACGTGCCTAAGTGAAAGGAGGAGGACCGTTCGATCACGTGCATAAAGGGGTAAATTGCATATCATGCCCTACCTCTATATGTATTTGTTATTTAATGTTCAAAATAAATTATGCCATTTAAAATAAACTGGACGTTTTGCTTATAGGCCCTTGCTTTTTTGTAGATTTGTATTTGGGTCTAGTCTAGCTCAGCTCATGTGTCGTCCCATGTGAGCTGGCAAATTGCATGCACACCCCTAATGCTTTTTGTATTTATTTTTAGTCCGATAAAATTTGAATTACATTGTATAATTTTTGCACATTTGTAGATGAACCCTTTATCTTTATTTTAATTGCAAATATGCCCCTACCAACTTATGTATTTTTAGTGCTTGGATTTCATTTTATTAATAATAGCACCCTTGCTCCTAAAATCATTCGAAAATATGGTTAGATGCATGGTAGCATGTTCTTTCATGTCACATATTTGTTTTGAATTTTTATTCATTTTAACCATTTATTAAAAATCAAAAGAAGCCCATTTTTTTTTCTGTCT
This sequence comes from Ottelia alismoides, assembly GCA_037367405.1. NCBI lineage: Eukaryota > Viridiplantae > Streptophyta > Magnoliopsida > Alismatales > Hydrocharitaceae > Ottelia > Ottelia alismoides. Next base: position 372,137 of record JAZKJV010003270.1, on the reverse strand, counting down.
AGCTTATAAAATGCCAAAAAAAAACATGTCGAAAAATTCCAAAAAAATATAGTTATTTATTTTACTCTATTTTGACTTCATACCAAAAATCACAAAAATGGAAAAAAAAAACTCCTATAAATTGAAAAATCCGAAAATCCCTCATAAAAATCTAAAAATTCATTAAAAATTCCAAAAATATGTTTTCAGTTTCTTAATATTCTTTATAGATTATCTAAAAATATTAAATTGATTTGAGTAATTTTGGACCTTATTTCCTATTTTTAAAAATTCAAATTAATTTCAGATATTTATTAAATCTCTGATTTGGGATATTTTTGACATTAAAAATCCATAAAAATTAGTAGAAATCCCATAAAAATTATAAAATAGTAGAAATATACTATAAATCCAAAAACATTTTATTTTCCCTTTTTTGACTTTTTTATATGTATTTATAATTATATTTGCTTATATTATGTACATAGTATTATGTAGCTATATTATATATATTTAAAGAAAAAAAGAAATATAGAAATGTGAAATAAAAAATATTATAAACAAGAAAATCCTTAAAAAAAATTAAAAAATCAATCAAAAAACCATATATATATACATGATGAATGACACACGTGTACATAGTACTCATTGGTTGAAAATAATCATACGCTACCGTATTTGCTCTCTGTGGTTCGACCTCTACGTATTTGCATGCAATAACAACTATTGCAGAGCTAAAATAAATTTTTGACTCCACATTTTCTTTACATTGTTTGATGTTTAATTGTGAGTTAATTGTTGATCAGCCCGGGTTTCATCAGCGGTCGCTTCAACGACATTGTGGTCTCGCCTTGTGTAGACTACGCTAGACCTTTGCAAACGAGTTGTCATGGCCCAAGAACAAGCTTATTCTTTAGCCGTATAGAGACTTTTGAAATGTGAGGTACCATTACGAGCTCAATGTATACGAGTCTTATTTTGTGAAATCACTCGGAATTTTAATCATTTACTTGCTTAGCTACTCATGCTATGGATGTGGGAGCATTAACTCCCTTTCTTTGGGCTTTTGAGGAGCAGGAGAAATTGTTGGAATTCTATGAAAGAGTCTCAATATCTAGGATGCTTGCTAGTTTCATACGACCCATTGGAGTGGCACACAATCTGCATCTTGGCTTATGCCGAGATATTGATTCCTTCAGACAGCAATTTGCTTCTCGTATCAATGAATTACAAGAGATGTTAAACTGAAACCGTATCTGGAAACAATGATGAGTAGATATTGGTATTGCCATTCCATAACAAGTATAGGATTGGGGATTCTGTAGTGTAATGCTAAGAGGTTCTGGGGTATGCTAGGAATTGCAAAAGGCAATACCTTATAATGTTTATGACCAATTGGATTTTGATTTACCGGTAGATACCATGGGAGATTGCGATGATCATTACTGTATCTGTATCAAAGAGTTGCGACAAAGTCTTCCGATCATTGTGCAATGTCTGGAGAAAATACCAGAGGGAATGATCAAAGATGATGATCGTAAGTTATGCCCTCCATCATGATCTCGAATGAAACTATCCATGGAATCGTGCACCGTGTGAAATGTTGGTCATCACCGTTCTTAACCAAGACTTAGGTGTGACGCCCCTCCCTAGGGATCCAGATACTCAGCAAATACACATCTACACATACGATTCTACATTCGAAATACCAAGCTATACCAAACTTGCAGGAGAATAGTAAAGAAGGTAGGACTGCATCTTTTTTTCATTTTCATTCCATTCATACATCATGTCCACAAAAATTTTATACAACATGATTTAGAATTGTATCAACAAGTATATATAACCATGCACTTATAACTACGTGCATACATCACCATAATGTCTCTCAAAAAGAAGTGCATGTACAAGTAAAACTCAACAAAACAGGAACTCACTATATCACAAAAGCTGTAACCAAATCAACCCTTTACTGCCTGTTGCGGTTGTTATTCCTGCAAACCTGACGAAATCACACAAATAGGTTTATGAGCAAAGAGCCCATTACGGATATAAAGCAACTAGAAGGGTAAACAGAAAGTGTACATAAAGCAGTTGTGAAAACCCACAAAGTATAAATCAACTTTCATGTTTCCCAACATCCACTAAGAAATGACACCTCGTCAAGAACACCATCCCACGGAAAGTGACTTCTAACAACTTGACTTATAGTCCCAACACAAATATGAGTATCTAGTATACACAAATTGTAACTTATAAGAGAGTAGGACCACACTAGAAAAATAATCCAAGTCCACATTCCATCACTAGAGTTCTCGAGTGAATGGTACGGTCTGAGTCAATACGTTTATCTTGGATTTATCGCTACCAATCACATAGTCCACGGCTTTTTATTTAATGAACTCAGTGTCTTTCCTCACAAAGGTGCATCCAGGTACTTATACGTGGGGCCAACACCTATAAGTACCGAGAAATCACGTTGGTAAGGAAAGATGAGCTTGGACGGTAGTTTAATGCTGCTTATGATCACCACACACACCCCCTGTTAGTAATACCCATCTCAAGAGGATCACATAGAGCCCGTAGGCCTCATCGCCAGGCGGAGAACACACAGAACCAAAGTGCAGCATAAAGCAGAAGGCGCAAACCACTCGACGCCATGGCGGAAAATCACTAAGACGCCAAAAGGAGCACTAAGTAGTGCATGCAACACATGGTGAGCTAAAGCAACACTAAACTCTCGATCGGGTTATTTATGGTTGTCCAAGTCTCTATCCGAGTATCAAAGGAGTAATGCTTCTCCTTGGAGATTTACTTCTCACTATTATGTTTATACGATAAGTTGATTTATACGAGATTACTTAGGCACTAAGCCGACTTGAGTTGAATGAGCATTTTCTCCCGATTATTCACTATTTTCATTAAATTTATTTACATAATCAGGTCGCTAAGTGAAGATAACACCCATAGGAAATTAAACTATTAAGTCCTTTAATCCACCAAGCTAAGCTAATAGTGTAAATAATAATATTTTAGAAAACAAATTGGATTCGGTCTCAGTGTTGAATCGGGATTGGAAATCGAAACCAAATCTGGATCTGATCCCGCCCTTCTTCCATGCACGCCATGTTTACCCCACACCAATTACTCGCACACATTTGCTTCCACATGCTTGACCAACCATGCGCTCTAGTTGAATCCCACATCTTGTTTTTTTTTCCATTGGTGAGCTCTTTCATATCTGCAGTCTCCAAATTATATAATGTGTTTTTCGTAAAAATTGGAGGGATTAATGGAACTTCCAGTAATACATATCCACTGGATACGTATATAGCAACCATCATCTTTCACTTGGTCATTGTGAAATACCAATTGGAATAAATCTGGATTTATATTACACTATTTGCTATGAAATATTAGTAACGACACTCGATTTTGCAATATGAATTATAAATTTAGGCAAATACCTCTGCTGGATCCAAACATTCAATAGCTTCTGAAATGCAATTTCCTAATGGAAGCAAGAGCCCTAAAATATGAGCATTGCATTCCATTTCATGTTGCAAGTCTAATAACAACATCCACAGAATGATACAGATAAACTACTAGAGATTTAGCATCATTAATTTAAGAACAAGCTCTGCACGTATGCTATTCTTTTGAATATCTTTTTCCGGAAGCTCTAGCTGCATATCTTATATTAAACACTTCAGTTTCTTTACTTTTCCTTCTACAATCTCTTCTACCCTATTTTCAAATCACTGTACAACAGGTAATAACACTTTGACTATCATCTTAACATGATCCTTACTAAAAGGCCTAGCTTTACCTTCAGCTCCTTCCTTTTCTTTTTTTTGGCTGCAACTTTCTAAACCCACGATTATTTTTTTATCGCTTTTGATTCAACTCCTAATCCCTCTTTGCCATGTTTTTTTCACTCTCAATTTCAAAAATAAAACTTTTGCATGCTTCCAAAATGAAACCAAACATCTTTGCAGTACAGTAATATATTTTTCTTGTGTTTTGTTACACATTTCAAGGCGCTTCATCATATTTGACAGAGGTTCTGACGATATGTTCAGAGAGTCTATTTCCCTCGCAATAGCTTCCACATGGACTCTAGAAAATCTTGCTTGTTTTTCAACACGAGCATAATGCTCGTGTTCTTCTTCTTCGAGGTTACTTAACTCTTTGAGTAGACCATGTTTTGCAAAATGGCAACGAACCAAGACATCCAGAATTGCTTTCAAGAGACACACCTCAACCAACTGAATCCATGAACCCTATTGGCATGTGTTTTGTTCAAACCCTCTTAACAAGTCGAGTCATTAGATACATCTTTGAGTCAAGTCATTTGATACATTTCGATGCCTTCATAAATTTTCTTGGCAATACCTCCTATTTTTGTTCCCCCTGTGAAAAGAACCCCAAGTGCATGTGCACAACGGTTTTGCCCTGTTTGATATCACGAACACAGCAAAAATTTCCGCCCTCTTATTGCAACGATCACGCCATTCCTCCTTTCCAAATCCATATCACAATCAAAGCTTGACCGTGAATAAAGCCCTATCAATTTTCAACTGAAGGATCACTTGCATGTTGGAGGCTCCAATCCCGTTACCAATGATAAACCATTGCAACTGGATTTTGTCGATCATATTGATTTAAAATGCTAAGAAAATCTGATGCAGCGTGGAGTCAACATATAGGGCCAATTATTTATCTAACTTTATTGGTTAATTTTATTTACGTTTATTTAAGTCGTCATGTCTTTAATTAAATAAATGAGATCGCCTGTGATCTCCAACAATTTGTCATAGATTTGATTTTTAAATTAGGTCGGTTAATTAGTTAGAGTCTAATTAGGGTAATTAGTTGTCAATTTAAATTAGTTACTATTTTTGTAATCTCATCCCTCCTATATAAAGGGATGAGGGTCCAATGTTTTTAGTCACAGTTTGATAATTAATTGAGAATTATTCTCTATCTCCTCTCTCTTCTCTCTTCCCCTCGCGGTCTACGGGTTCTTCCTCCTTCAACCTCGCGCAACAGGTGTGCTTCTCTCCTCAACCCCTCTATTTTCTCCACCGAAATTCCACCGTTCGAATATTTCAAATTTTATCGTCGACGCCGAATCTTGTTTGCATCATTTGGTATCAGAGCATGGCCTACAGATCGTCCTCACGATCTGACGATCCATCCAGACGTTCGCACAAAAAATCCAACGGATCCCGCTCCGATGACCGTACATGGCGAGCCAAGGTTCGACATGCATTATCAAATATGAGCCAAATCTACGCCGATATGCAAGTTGTGGCATCCCAGATGCAAGATACATTGAATGTTGAGATAGCACGCCAACGTGAGGAAAACGCCACCAAAGCGAAGTCTCCAAGCATCAAACCCGGAGTTGAAGACGAAGATCCAACCGTCTACGACGAACTTCCCGTTGTTCAGATCATTTCGGAAGAAAAAAGCGACGAAAACGTGGCTGTCCATGTAATCTCAGGCCTGCAAAACCCCCCGGAATCGACAAACGCCTCATCGGCAGCCCTGCTGGCAACCCCCGCTGCAGCCCCGGCCCCCCAGCGACCCCCCTGGCCACGCCAGCCCCTCCCGCAACCACCAAACCCCCTGCGATACCCCCCCAACCCCAGCTACCCCCGCGCGTTCTCCCTCTCGCCCATCCACCCCCGCGGCCTCGCCTCACCCTCGCCATCCCTCACGCATCACCACCCCTCCCTCTCCCCCGACCCATCTATCCCCAAGCACCCCCTCCCTTCCATGCCACTGCCGCCTACCCAGTTCCCCTTCCCATCCCGTGAAACCACCTCCCCACTGTGCCGCACCAGCCCTGCCCTCGACGCATCCCTCCTGCGCACCACCGCTACCCCCTCCCGTGGCCAGTCCCTACTGCCCGCAGCTTCCCCTCTTCCCCAGCCCTCGCCACAGCCCTCCACACCCGATTCCCTCCCTCGCCTCGCCCCTCCCGGGCTCCCCCTCTCCCGCACGTTGCTCGCGCAAACCAGCCCGCCCCCCATCGCCGCTAACCTCCCACCGACCCCCCTCTCCTCGCTAGATGCGCCTGTGAGGACCCCCGTCGTCGACGCCTCCTTCAATCTCGGCCCCGCCGCCTCCTGCTATGGAAGAAAGGAACCCTAGCACGGGAACTCCATACAGGAGAAACCACATCCTCGAGATTTGGGGTTGAGAAATTAAGTGGGAAAAATTACACAACCCCCCCCCCCCCCAGAAAGGGAAGGTTCAAAGGCTCCTCTCACAAAATAAGTTGTAATGAAGGGGTACGAAAATTACGCCCAAGCCCCCAGCAGCAAAAATATTTAAAAAAGAATGTTGTAAATCAGAAATCTGGGGACCCTCCTTATCCAAATAGGACTAGGGCCTTGGGCTTCCCCTATATAAGGACCCCATGGCTTCCTTCCTTGGACACATCTCCTCCCCTCCTCTCCTTGTGTCATTGCTTCGCTATGGATTTTCCAAAGGCCATGTTGTTCATGCCTCATCAATTCTTCGAGCATCTCAAGGAGAAGACAACAATCAAGAAGACGTTGCTGTTCGCGCCACACATGTTCTTCGACCACGAAGGCCGCATCACCCACGCCCGCATATGGATTCTGCCATTCGCCCCACACCAATTCTTCCAGAAGATGACTGAGCACGCATATTCGACCTCCAAGCCTGCAGATCCAGTAATTCGTCGGGAGACGAATTTTTAAAGCGGAGGAGAGTTGGTGCAGCGTGGAGTAAACATATAGGGCCAATTATTTATCTAATTTTATTGGTTAATTTTAATTACGTTTATTTAAGTCATCATGTCTTTAATTAAATAAATGAGATCGCCTATGATCTCCAACAATTAGTCATAGATTTGATTTTTAAATTTTATCGGTTAATTAGTTAGAGTCTAATTAGGGTAATTAGTTGTCAATTTAAATTAGTTTACTATTTTTGTAATCTCTTCCCTCCTATATAAAGGGATGAGGGTCCAATGTTTTTAGTTAGTCTGGTTTGATAATTAATTAAGAATTATTCTCTATCTCCTCTCTCTTCTCTCTTCCCCTCGCGGTCTACACGTTCTTCCTCCTTCAACGTCGCGCAATAGGCGTGCTTCTCTCCTCAACCCCTCTATTTTCTCCACTGAAATTCCACCATTCAAATATTTTAAATTTTATCGTCGACGTTGAATCTTGTTTGCATCAAAATCTCACTACAGATACCCGACACCAATATCAGATCCAAACATCACACCGATCACCCGCATGAGATTTTATGATGCGAAATTGTAGATTCAACGATATCAACTGAACCCCAAACTGAAAGAATAAAAAAATGTAGAAGGCGGTAGCAAGAGGGGATGATCCGCACCTTATGAAGGTGAGGAACGAGTCCCCCACGATGAGATCTTCATGTGTGCACCTTCGGCTTCGCGACCGGACACTCCGGCGACCTCAGGCGGCTCCGATGAGCTCTAGGGCGGAGGAAGGGAAAAGGAAGTGTTGGAGAGGGGGCTTGGGTCGGGTTTGGAGGAGAGGGGTTTGATTTAAGGGTTAAAATTCGGATTCGGATCCGGATCCGGATCCGAATAATACTCGAACCCATCTTTGCTAAAATTGCCATAACTCGGGCTCCCAAACTCGAATTTTTACGTTCTTGGACTTGTTGGAAAGATCTCGATGAGCACTACGCGATGAACTCCTTGTTGGAATTTTTTTGAACTCTGGGTAAGTACAGATTTTGCAATTAATCCCAGACTTCTGTAACTTTTGCATTTTTGTCCCTGTTTGGGTTGTGGGGTTTTACATCATAAAAATCTCAAAGGAAGTCTCATCCTCAAGACTTGATGTGTAATCCTATAAATCTCATTCTTGTGTTGTCTATAAAAATCTCAAAGAAAAGGACAAAATCCATAAAAATCTCAAAGAGAGCCAAACTCGAGGTTTCGGACTTATATACTAGTGAGCAAGCGAGGCAACTTATCCCTGATATCGGTTCGTGGATTCCCAACACAAAACAAGAGTGTGACGTAAGGTTGAAGAAATTGTGAAATAAAATTCTATATATAATAATCGTACCTCGGACAACTGAAATGGAGGCAGGGGACTGCTCTTGACTAATGGCATTCAACTGCCCTCGTTGTGCCTGCGAATAATTGGGTCCTACTGCACTATGTGTCTGCTGAGGGGTATCCGAACCACTAGCATGCTGGGGACACTGTGCTATGAAATGACCAGGCTGACGGTAATGAAAACATACTCGTGGTGAGAACGATCCTCCAGAAACCATATTGTCCCCCCGCGATTTGTGGCTCTGTTGGTGTATGGGAGGTCGGGAAGATGATGCACCACGACTAGCCAAAACATGTCCCAATGTGTGAGACGAAGTGGAACCTGTGGTAGTTGGGACCACCGCAAATGGGTGGAAACGGTGATTTCTGTGAGGACGGAGTGAATCTCGATGCGATGTTCTGCTGTAATGTTCAGTATGAGACTGTGTCTATCTTGTAGGTTGTCGTCTTTGAGTAGCCTCCCACTTTGTCACCTTCACTTTCACCTCCTTGATAGAGGTGGGATCCAAAGTAGACAAACAATCTTGTACCTCCTCTCTCATGCCACAGATGAACTTTTGCAAGTTCTCTCGTGGGTAGGCTGTGGTGGCAGGAGAGTGGCGTGCAAGCTCAGTATAGCGGATCAGGTACTCTTGAGCTATCATGGAGCCCTGTCTCAGCTATGCAAACTCTCTCCTCTGCTCTTCAACCCAATGGTCTGGATAGAACTCTTCGCGAAACTCATCCACAAATAACTCCCAAGTAATCGGCTCTGTGAGGTGCTCCTTGATGGAATTCCACCATCTCTTAGCATATCCAACCAATGAAAATTGTGCAAAAGTAAGCCAACTATCTGCTGGAGCATGGATAATCCGTAGCACCTTTGACACATGCTTCGTCCACAACTCTGCGTCAACTGGTGTAGTGGTGCCAAGGAATTGTGGTACCTGGGATCTCTGGTAGGTAGCATATGTAGTATGATGCTTCTGTAAAGCATCCAGATCCTCATCTCATTCTGAATCTAATGATGGCACCGTATGTATGCTGGACTCCTCCCATGAAGGTCTATAGGAGGGGTCAGACTACTCTTAAAGCCTCTTCTCTAGCTGCTCCTGGTGCTGTAGGATGCCCTGAACAGCCTGAACCAGCAGGGCCAACTGCTGCGCCACATCTGGGTCGACTCGTGGCGGCATGGTCCTGCACAAGAACCATAACGTTACTATTTTTTTGTACCATCGAGGGACATGTGGACATGTAACTAAGTATACTAATCTCCAGGGACTCGTGTAGGTTCAAGGTCCATACACTATCCTATTTCGAATACCACATAAGAATCATATTTGAGAAGTGTATTGGAGTATCATTGCTCTGATACCATGCTGTGACGCCCCTCCCCAGGGATCCATATACTCAGCAAATACACATCTACACATACGATTCTACATTCGAAATACAAGCTGTACCAAACTTGCAGGAGAATAGTAAAGAAGGGAGGACTGCATCTTTTTTTTCATTTTCATTCCATTCATACATCATGTCCACAAAAATTTTATACAACATGATTTAGAATTGTAGCAACAAGTATATATCACCATGCACTTATATCTACGTGCATACATCACCATCATGTCTCTCAAAAAGAAGTACATGTACAAGTAAAACTCAACAGAACAGGAACTCATTATATCACAAAAGCTGTAAGAAAATCAACCCTTTACCGCCTATTACTATGGTTGTTGTTCCTGCAAACCTACTGAATTCACGTAAATAGGTTTATGAGCAAAGCACCTAATACGAATGTAAAACAACTGGAAGGGTAAACAGAAAGTGTACAAAAAGCAGCTGTGAAGAACCACAAAGTATAAATCAACTTTCTTGTTCTCAACATCCACTAAGAAATGACACATCACAAAGAACACCATCTTGTGGAAAGTGACTTCTAACAACTCGACTTATAGTCCCAACACAAATATGAATATCTAGTGTACACAAATTGTAATTTATAAGAGAGTAGGACCACACTAGAAAAATAATCCAAGTCCACATTCCATCAATAGAGTTCTCGAGTGAATGGTACGGTCTGACTCAATACGTTTATCTTAGATTTATCGCTACCGATCACATAGTCCACGGCTTTTTATTTAATGAACTCAGTGTCTTTCCTCACAAAGGTGCATCTGGGTACTTATACGTGGAACCAACACCTATAAGTACCCAGAAATCACGTTGGTAAGGAAAGATGAGCTTGGACGGTAGTTTAATACTGCTTATGATCACCACACACACCCCCTGTTAGTAATACCCATCTCAAGAGGATCACATAGAGCCCGTAGGCCTCATCGCCAAACGGAGAACACACAGAACCAAAGCGTAGCACAAAGCACAAGGCGCAAACCACTCGACACCATAGCGAAAAAATCACTAAGACGCCAAAAGGAGCACTAAGTAGTGCACGCAACACACAGTGAGCTAAAGCAGCACTAAACTCTCAACCGGGTTATTTACAATTGTCCAAGTCTCTATCCGAGTTTCCAAGGAGGCATGCTTCTCCTTGGAGATTTACTTCTCATTATTATGTTTAAATGATAAGTTTATTTATATGAGATTACATAGGCACTAAGCCGACTTGAGTCGAATGACCATTTTCTCCTAGTTATTCAGTATTTTCGTTAAATTATATACATAATCAGGTCGTTAAGTGAAGATAACACCCATAGGAATCCAAACTATTAAGTCCTTTAATCATCCAAGCTAAGCTAATAGTGTAAATAATAATAATTTTAATTGGAAAACAAATCGTATTTGGTCTCAGTGTTGAATTCGGATTGGGAATCGAAACCAAAACTGGATCTGATCCCGCCTTCCTTCCATGCACGGCATGTATACCCCACACCAATTACTCGCACACATTTGCTTCCACGTGCTTGACCAACCATGTGCTCTAGTTGAATCCCACATCTTCTCGTTTTTTTCCAGTGGTGAGCTCTTTCATATCTGCAGTCTCCAAATTATATAATGCGTTTTTCACAAAAATTGGAGGGATTAATGGAACTTCCAGTAATACATATCCACTGGATACGTATATAGCAACCATCATTTTTCATTTTTCACTTGGTCATTGTGAAATACCACTTGAAATAAACCTGGATTTATATTACACTATTTGCTATGAAATATTAGTAACGACACTCGATTTTGCATTATAAATTAGAAATTTAGGCAAATACCTCTGCTGGATCAAAACATTCAATAGCTTTTGAAATGCAATTTCCTAATGGAAGCAAGAGCCCAAAAATATGAGCATTGCATTCCATTTCATGTTGCAAGTCTAATAACAACATCCACAGAATGATGTAGATAAACTACTAGAGATTTAGCATCATTAATTTAAGAACAAGCTTTGCACATATGCTATTCTTTTTAATATTTTTTTCCTTAAGCTCTAGCTACAAATCTTATATTAAACACTTCAGTTTCTTTATTTTTCCTTCTACAATCTCTTCTAGCCTACTTTCAAATCACTGTACAATAGGTAATAGCGCTTTGACTATCATCTTAACATGATCCTTACTAAAAGGCCAAGCTTTACCTTCAGCTCCTTCCTTTTCTTTTTTTTTGGTTGCAACTTTCTAAACCCATGATTATTTTTTTATCGCTTTTTATTCAACAACTAATCCCTCTTTGCCATGTTTTTTTCACTCTCAATTTCAAAATTAAAACTTTTGCATGCTTTAAAAAATGAAACCAAACACCTTTGCAGTACAGTAAACTTATTTTCTTGTGTTTTGTTACACATTTAAATGTGGTTCATCATATTTGACAGAGGCTCTGACGATATGTTCAGAGAGTCTATTTCCCTCCCAATAGCTTCCACGTGGACTCTAGAAAATCTTGCTTGATTTTCAACATGAGCATAATGCCCGTGTTCTTCTTCTTCGAGGTTACTTAACTCTTCAAGTAGACCATGTTTTGCAAAATGGCAATGAACCAAGACATCCAGAATTGCTTTCAAGAGACACATCTCAACCAATTGAATCCATGAACCCTATTGGCATGTGTTTTGTTCAAACCCTCTTAACAAGTCGAGTCATTTGATGCATCTTTGAGTCAAGTCATTTGATACATTTTAATGCCTTCATAAATTTTCTTGGCAATACCTCCTATTTTTGTTCCCCCTGTGAAAAGAACCCCAAGTGCCTGTGCACAACGGTTTTGCCCTGTTTGATATCACGAACACAGCAAAAATTCCATCCCTCTTACTGCAACGATCACGCCATTCCTCCTTTCCAAATCCATATCACAATCAAAGCTTGACCGTGAATAAAGCCCTATCAATTTCCAACTGAAGGATCACTTGCATGTTGGAGGCTCCAATCCTGTTACCAATGATAAACCATTGCAACTGGATTTTGTTGATCATGTTTATTTAAAATGCAAAGAAAATCTCATTAAAGATACCAGACACCAATATCAGAGGAAAACATCACACCAAACACATGCATGAGAATTTATGATGCGAAATTGTAGATTCAACGATATCAATAGAAACCTGAATTGAAAGAATAAAAAAATGGGGAAGGCGGCAGCAAGAGGGGATGATCCGCACCTTACGGATGTGAGGAACGAGTCCCCCATGACAAGATCTTTGTGTGGGCACCTTCGGCGTCGCAACCGGACACTCCGACGACCTCATGCGGCTCCGGTGAGCTCTAGGGCGGAGGAAGGGAAGAGGAAGTGTTGGAGAGGTGGCTTGGGTCGGGTTTGGAGGATAGGGGTCAGATTTAAGGGTTCGAATTCGGATTCGAATCCAGGTCCGGATCCGAATAAGACTCGAACCCCTATTTGCTAAAATTGCCATAACTCGGGCTCCCGTATTCGGATTTTCGCGTTCTTAGACTCGTTCCAAGGATCTCGACGAGCACTACGCGATGAACTTCTCGTTGCAATTTTTTTAGAACTCTGGGTAAGTAAAGATTTTGGAATTAAGCCCAGCCTTCTGTAATTTTTGCATTTTTGTCCCTGTTCGGTTTTCGGGGTTTTACATTAGGTTAAGCTCCGTCATAGAATCTGGGGTTAAGAGTCAAGCATCCTAAGTTGATGCATCCTGTTGGGCATGGAGAAGCATTGGGAACCCCAATTTCTTAGTCTTTTCTTCCTTCGTATCTAATCCGATTCTGATTTGAAAAAGGTGAAGGATTTCCACCTTCACGGGGTCAGAGGGGGCTTTTGGGGGAAATAGAATGGTTCCTGTTGAATCATACAAAGGTAGATTGATAGAAAGCTCTGGGAAAATGCACACCCCTCAACCAGTTGATAAAGTGAATTACATAGTCCATTTTAGGGATTAGCGACTTGCCCATTCAGTGACTTTAGCGCTAGACATTCCCAAAATAGGTACTATTGAGTTAGGTGAATTAGAGAGTATACAGACGCCAACTGTCAAATCAGGGTGATTGAGCTCGAGAGCTTTTCCACTCTCAAAAAATTTGCTTTAATCGACTAAAGAAAGAAAGTTTTCTTAAGTGATCATTCTAAGTCTTCATTCTCTGAGCGTAGAATGATTGATCGTTCCTTTCTTAGCAATAATACAGCTAGAACAAGAACCCTTGAGTATTTATGGATATGTGAAATGACTGACATCTGAGATAGAAAAGTGAGTTCTCAAGGCCTTTGGAAATCTTTGTTCTCTAGAGACAACATTCCGGTTAAGGTGCCATTTGATGAGTATGCCCTGCATTTTAGAAATACCTTATTGTGTGATGCATGCCTACTAGGGTTAGTAGGAAGAAATCGAATAGTTATGTGAAGACACACTTCTTATCATTTGCCACTACTTATTGTCTCAAGAACCAACAATTATCGATAAAGAAGAGAGACATGATGGGTGCACATTATGTGATGAGTCATATATATGACATAGTGTATGTACGTATTCTCATTAACGATTCCTAATTAATCTCCTACTCTTAGCTCTATATAAGAAAGTAGAGTTGGGACCACTATACAGATCACAAACATTACTCCAATTTACGAATAAGTCAATGAAGAAGGCTAAGGGTGAGGTCAAGAACATTATTATAACGATTGGGGGACACGATTACAAAGTGGACTTCACTGTCCTTGATAGGGATACCACCAATCATTGGGGAGATTCACATATTATTTTTGGGCAACCTTTCTTTAGGATCGTTGGAGATTCATTTGACTATCAGATAGGGACAATGAAGTTCTGCTCTCTAGGCGAAGAAGTGGGACTTAAAGCGAAGCAGACAAAATGGTAGTGACTTGACTCAGATTCTAGCTGATGAGCAGAAAATTTACTCTAAGAAGAAGAATATGCTACTTATTTACCTAGTATATCTTCTAGAGTTGAACACAAGGAGACAAATATATTAAAATAGGTTTATTAATTATAAAAATTAATAAAAAATTTAAATTCTTTTTCTGATTTTAGTTGGTATTAATGAGATTTATCGATTTTTATGGATTTTAAAGAGTTATATGTATATATTCTAAAAAGTTTTATAATTTTATATTTTCTAATATTGCATTTTTAGTTGATTTTTAATTTCGTAAATTTTTATATATTTTTAAGGATTCTGAAAATAATTTATAAATGATGTATGTACGAAGGATAACATGCAAATTTTTGTATTTTTCAAATATAGCAAAAATACTCAAAAACCGAACATCCAAAACTTTATGTTTTATATAAAGTTTTCTATTTTAATGTTTTTTTGTAGAAATTTTAGAATTTTCAGGATTTTTTAATGAATTAGTATTGAATAATGAATAAAACAGAAATCAAGCTACTGTTTTGGATTTTTAAAAAGTAAAATCAGACAAAGTAAACTACAAAATTTTAAATAGAAGAGAATTTATTAAGCTTTAAAACAAGCATAATTATGTATTTTTCTGAATTTTCTATGAATTTATATGAATTTTTAAATTTTTTATTTCTCAATTTTAAATATTTTCTAAGAGTATTTTTATGTGAAATTTAAACAAGTTATAAAACTCTATGAATATATGCTATAATATTTTTTAGAATTTTTCAAAATATTTCAATTTTTATGAATTTTCCAAGATAAATAGAAAAAATATATATTGTTTTAAATTTTAAAAAATATAAATATCAACATATTTTCAAAACAAAATTTTTGAATGTTAAAATAGTTGCCTATATTTTATGCTAATTTTTATGGAATTGTAGAGCAAATCAATTATTCAATCCAAGCAATTAACGTAAGAAATTAAAAGCAACAGATTCAGGACTAGAATGTAATATACGGAAGTATCTAAACTAATTATTAACGAGAAATTATACTCAGGACCTTTTATGCAAATATTCCACAGTTTCATGTGTTCCCGTACATGAATTCAAAAGACACAGACCATTCTGCAAATTATAAAACTATCATCTCAACTAATAACAATAGAACATTCTGGTTTAATTGCAAATTCACTAAAACACACGATAAACTCCTTCCCCTAATATCCAACCCCCTAGTCATCATGGTGAAAAAACTAGAGCAAGTCAACGAGAATCTTTTCGATGATGGTCATCACGCTTCCTTGCTTCTAGCTCCTATCGCTTTTTGCAGGGGCTACTGGGCTTGTTCTGACTATCACCAAGCTCACTCTCTATCAAAGTGAAGGGTGCATTTGACCTAGTAGTCGACTTAGTTAGTTAATGGCCTCGACACCATATACTTCATATACGAAAGAGTCTGTGTCACATACAGAAAGAATAAATGAATCAAATGAAAGATCCACACCTGATATAGGACTTTATGGAACTCCGGAGGGGAATAATGGAATGATGTTCCACCTTTCCGGTCTTCTTGAATTTGTGTTGATGAGTCTCTGCATCCTCCCCTTTCTGAGATTCCAAGATACAAACTTTTTGTTCCCTCTTCTTCTTGGTTATCCATATTTCTTGATTTAAGCCTCTTTCCTGTCACTTTGTATCGGCCACTATTGTCATGCCAATCTATCTTTCCCTTTCCATGGTAAGATCTCTCTGAGTGGCTAATAGGGCTCATGATCCTTACTCCTTGAAGAAAGGACGGATTCTCCATTTCCCAATCTACGCCCCCCAAGAGACAGTCCATACATCCATATAGAGGCTACCTGGGTTTAAGTTTCATCAATATTGAGGCAGGGGTATAAGTACATCTTCTTCCAATGAGGAGAATTGATTCAACAGGAGAACCCAGTGGGGCTATCCAATTCACTCTAACATCGAAGAGTCGATCCAAAGTACACAACTCAAGGACTTAAATGAAAATTATACAACCAACATGGATATGAATGAAATTATTCAACCATTCATAGTAGGACACGTAGCATAATTAGATTTACTTTCAAATACTGAAACTAAAAAGGGTAAGGGTGTACTTTTCAATGATACATGTGCAGGACATGTGCTGATTATGTGGCTCTAATTTTTACACCTGGATATGATCAAGTGGGTGAGAATTGAGCGTAAATGGACACATGAGATCACATATGAAGTACCTCATTCTTGATCGAACGGATGTTGGATACTTTGGAGGAACAAATAAGAAGGAAGCTCCAGACGAGGATGGATCGATCCAATCTCACTTGATCGAGGCTCTGTTTGAATGTCGAGCGCTCTAAGATGTCGCTCTTCCTCTTCTACTTCGACTGGAGATGATTAGAATTTCCAGATATCGTAAAGAAGTGATCTAGAGTTGAAGCTCTTGTTCATCCGTACGATGATAGTTCCAAGCTCCAAATCATTTGGGGCGTACATACTGTTATGAAGAAAGGCTTGATGATGATGCCTCAGCTTGGAGTTATTCAGAACACAAGGAACACTGGATGGGTCGCTGGATTGGGTTCTTGCATATGTGAGGAAAGCTAACCCAACATTGTTAGATCTAGAACAGATCCGAGTTTATCAGATCACGGGAGAGAGTATGGAGAAGCGTGTGAGGTTGGGTGAAATGATTTGAAGGTAAAAGATCGGAGGTTGGATGCGATTTGCAGGAATGGATATGAAAATCGAACAAATTCAACATAATCGAATGAAGTTTTACCTAAATGTTACTTGATGAGCGCAAAATTCACCTCTTTATTAATCGATAATTGTAGTATATGTGGCGAAAAACGATCGATAAAAAACCACAAACTTTGAATGTTGTGGATTATTTTATCTTGGCAAGTGTACCAAGTTCGAATACAGGGTATGGTGATTTTTAGTTGCAAGGTTTTAAATTAAATTAAATACTTAATTATTTGTTAGATTAATTTCCATGTCAGAAAACTATAATATAATGCAATCAAGATGCGATGCAATGCGAAGAAAAATAAACAGAATAATAATTGTCCTCGAGATGAAATCACAGATCAAACGGATAATTTTGAGAAATATTTATCAATGTAATCCAGGCTGCAAGCTATAAAATTAAGCAATCAATTCACTCTTGTGAAATAAATCATTAATCCTCAAAGTATTCTCAATAACCCTTTTTTCTTGGATGAGCCCCTGCACATATGAGATTATGCAAATAAAGATTTCCAATCTCTAAAAAATGTTAATCTTGTAAAATATTTTCACTTGAGTCCCTACATAAAGATCCTCAAATTTCTCAATTAACGAGCATAAATATGTCAAAGATCAGTAAGCATAAATCATTAGAGATCCTCAAATCATATATCACAATAAATAACCTCATATCTTTCCATAAATTATGCAAGGTGACAGAGCAAGAAAATATCTTCAAATCAACATATTATGCACTAGAAACAGAGTTTGTATGAGAAAAATATTCTAAAATAAGATATAGGGACTAAAATGCAATAAAAAGTTATTTTCTTCTCAATTGGGTCCATGGAGGACTTATCAGTAATAAGGAAAATGTGCTTGGGCCTTTCTGTAAATTTTCCAAGTCACCACGTGAGAAGCCCATAACCTGGGCATCGAGGACCTTCTTGTAATATCTGGAACTTCTGAAGGTGTGGACACAATTTACCCCGCAGCACGTGCAACACACGTGAGCAAAGAGTCTCGAGGCTTGGGCCTGCAGCTAGGATGCCCGAGGCTGAGGCTCAGAAGGTCGAGCCTAGGTGGTGTTGAAAGGAGGCTCGACGTAAGTTGGGGAGGGTCCAAACCACAAGGAGCGGAGCGAGGCAAAGGCACGGATGTCCGGGCCTTGATGTGGCGGCAGGAGGCGGTCCGTATTTCCCGAGCCTCGAGGCTGGGGCCGAGGCTTGACCAGGGACGTGTGGAGAGATTACAAACGTTGGATCAAGGCTTGGGCCTGATCTAACGGCCCCTGGAAGCATAGTGGGCGGCGACGCTCATCGGGCGGAGCGCGACTCGAACCCTCGACCGACACATGGCACGAGGGCTGGAGTGAGCACGACAGAGCGGTAGGTGCGTGGTGGTTCGCGGGCAGGCTGCCCATAGTGGGAGGCGCAACAGGGGTGGAGGCGGAGGCCGCACGAGGCAGTGGTGAAGTCGGAGCAAGGTCGTGGCTGAGGTGCTCCGAGGCAGGGATCCGTGAGCTCCAAGGGGAGTCGAAATGGGTGACTTGCATCATTAGCAGGACAAAGAAAACACGAAAAGGGAAGCGGAGGTGATGTACAGGCGAAGGGCAGGAGCGGAGCTCCGACCTTTGCGAGGTCAGAGGTGAGAAGATGGAGCGGGACAGTGGGGGTCGCATGGATGATGACGGAGAGGAGAAGATAAATGCTATAAGTGGGGTACCTGGGTATGTGCTCAATGATGATATGGCATGCTGGAGCGAAGCGAGCGGTGGAGACACACTTTGCAACAGTCGCGGGGCGACTGGATCTCGCCAAGGCAGAAGGATGTGGTGGTGTTGTCACCACCACGCTCGACTCTCCTTCGATTGTTGGAAGATTGCGAATGAAGATAATGAGGGAGCCGACAATGAGCGCTATAGGGAGGTGCGAGTAGCATTACGAGAGGGGAGAGGGTGAACGGTCGTAGGCCATAATGGTGAGGGAGCAGCCACGGACGTTACGCGAGAGGAGGAGTGAGGCGGAACGACCGACGGAGGTTTCAGGGAAGGGCGGTGGCCGTTGCTGGGAAGGGGAAGGGGGACGGGTCACATGCCGCACGTGACCTGTCTGGAGAGAGCGGTCACGTGCAAGGCACATGACTTTGGGAGAGAGGTGAGAGAGTGAGATGAGGTTCCACGTGGCACGCCTAGGGGCTGCCACGTGTCATCCCAAACAATTTTCAAAAATGAAAAAGATGAAGAAATTATGAAAATAAATAGAAGGAGACCTCGGATACTAAAAATTTTCTTCACAAAAGTTGTTCATCTCGACGAGATCTAGAACTTTCATGAAGAATCCGTGAGCAAAAGAGGTCATCTGTGCGAAGTGGAATTTTTGGTGGTCTCTATGTCTATAGAAAACCTGCTTTTTGAGATTTTATAATTTTTTGTTTGTTTAAAAAAGGATAAAAAACTGGAAAAAATATGATAAAATACAAGAAAATCAATTACGCAATAATCGTTTTTTGGATTTTTAATGAATAAGAAAATAAGGAAATAAAATAGAGGCACGGAACACGAGAATTTTGTACAAATTCATAATGGGCACTTAGACTCTGTTAGTTTCTTTGATTTCTATCTTGATCTAGATTTGGATTTTTGTAACGCTTAATAAAACTTTCATAAAAGAACACAAATGAAAAGAAATAAATTTAAAAGGGTTAATTATGTACATAAAAACTCAGGTCAAAAATAGCAAAAAGTTAAAATGCACAAAAGAGGCCCAAAACCCTACTTTCACATAAGAGCTCCGAATTTTATGAAATTGGTCTTGTTTTGAAGGTATTTGAAAATGGAGTACTTTAAAAGTGAGTACCAAAATTGGACACTGTATGAGGGAGATATACACGTTTTAGTCCATCAAATTTGAAAATAGACTTTGGGATTATTTGACACTTATTTAAGTTAGTACTTTTTTGTATTTTTTTATTTATTCTTGTTAGTGATATCTACATAATGGAGGTGATTAGGGGTTAATCGGAGTTAGGATTAATTAAAAATTGTGGAAGTTAACTGCTTTTTGGGCCAATTTATACTTGTAACTTTTAATGCAATTATGCATCATGGAATGCAAATATTATTTACACATGTATGAATGCCAATGATGCGATATTAATTATTATATGCATATGAATTTTAGGGAATAGAGAATAATTGACCAAATTTAGCACGATGAATACGAGATTCATCATATCCCTATACTTAAACCATGCTCGTCCTCGAGCATCAATGAATGACTTAGTTGGATAAATTCCTGACTGTGCATGTGAATTTTTAAGGCTCAATTCATCGAAGACCCTTAATTTGAGAGATCCTAAAATTTTGGGCTCAATCATGCTTTAATCAAAAGAAATCCAACTTCTCTACTTTTTAAACTCTCTGTTTGTACATATAATATCAAGATATGATTTTTAATGTATTGCATTCATGAGAGTCGAGTCGAGACATCACACAAAGTTCCAGTCCAGGTGACTCTCCTCTAGACCAAATCCTCAACATTAGGGAATAAGTTTATTCTTGCTTTAGTCAACCATCTCATTAGTTTGTCAGGCTTGAACTGTAGATGGACGACCAGATGATGAAGGATATCCTTTGTGTCTAATTTTCTCTCCCTCACATTGGATCAAAGGACCTCTTGAAATGCCTTATTACTCAATACTTAGATATTTTTCTTGTTGATCAATGTGTCCGTCAAGAGAATTCGGAGTCGTCTGCACTTGTTTTTTCTGGGTTGTGTCTCTTTTGAGTATCTAAGATAGCTTTGACACCCAGACTTGTATCACTTATGATGCAGAACCCTTTTTTGGTGCTAGCTCGACTCCTTTGTCCTAATTAGCGCTTGGTCCAAGTGGACACTTTGAAAATGGTCGGGAGCGCTCGTCATTGGTGGAAGCTCATTTGTAACTTGACTTTGGAGGATAGAGTTTTTTTGAACATTTTTTTGGCTAGCTCCACGGCTTTTACCAAAAGTTGGCACACATTGATCAACAATTAAGTTTCATTACACCCTGGCACATAGGTAAATATCAACGAGATAGCACATGAACTTGTTCACATACTGGCTAGGGTTTTGCTGACACTCAAGTTTCTTGAAGCCTTCATTAGCTTTATCCCAACCTCGAATATCATTAGATCAAGTCCAAACTCGAATCTCTAGTCCTAGTTCCTCAAGTTATAACTCAACTCATCTCATCAATCTTGCAGTTGTGAAAGTGATGCGCTGATCATATTTTTTAGAGGGTAGAGATGAAGAGTGCAATATAGCGCTCAAATCTTTCTAACTAGTGAAGTGTGGATTATTAAGTTCAAAATCCTAGCGATAAAGGATGGCTAACTCAGACTTTCGAGATCTCAGAAATCAAGTGTCCTCAAAATCCTCAAGCATTGAGTGAAAGTGTCAGGAATATATCAACCAAGGAATGCATGAGATGCTTGATGATATGCAGGACCATGAGTGATTATTTTTTCTTTTTTATGCAAAAAGTTTTTTTGATAAACATGTATTATTTACAGAAAGAATTTAATATAATATACATAACATGTACCCATCCCCGATGTTAGATGAAAACAATTAAAGTACGAGCTATGTATAAAGTAAGTAAAAAATATACAAACTCACCCCCATATACTTAGCCTATGCTATGTACTCATGGAACAAAGTGAAATGCAGACACATCTCGTACTAAGTATAGATGAGCGAAAAAGAAAAAGAAGAGAATTGATGTATAAACAATGGTACCGTTCCCCCTATACTTAGCCTCAGGTCAGCCTAAGTATGATCGGATAATCACAGGTGGGGGCCTGAGTAGATGAGTAGGTTGATGGATATACAGAAGAGTGATGGAATTGAAGAGGTGGTTTATCCGAGTAGTTGGAGTCTTTCGTCTAGTACAATGCCTTGAGTGAAGGAGATCTGTTCTACTTTCACTAATCGGCCGCTGGATTCGACAAAGTGTTTAAGCAACTGATCGTTGACTATAGAACTGTGTGTGTTGTCTGTGGTCTCTAAGATCTCAACACATCCATTATTGTGCACCTCTCTTACGATGAAGGGTACCATCCATTTGGATTTCAATTTGCCTTGGAAACTTTTCAATCTTGCATTAAATAACCATACTTTATGCCCTGGGACAAAGGTATTTGTTTAGATGTTCTTGTCGTGTCATTTCTTTACTTTGTCCTTGTAAATGGTGCTGTTTTTGTAGGCATGATTTCGAATTTCAAATAGTCCATACAAATCCATTTCTCTCTTCTTCTTTCCTTGGTGATAGTTCAAAATTATCTTTTTGATTGCCCATTCTGATCTATGCACGAGTTATGCGAACAAATGATATGGCTTTCCATATACCATTCAAAATGGGGAGGTGCACAATGGGGTCTTGTAAGCTGTCTGGTAAGCCCATAGAACATGGTCCAGGAGTTGGGACCAGTTCTTTCTGTCAGGGCAGACTAGCTTCTATAAAATTCCTTTGACCTCCCTGTTTGATACCTCAGCCATGCCATTGGATTGTGGATGGTAAGGACTATCGACAAGGTGCTCGATGCTGTATCCCTTAGTCAACTTCTTCACCTCCCGGTTGACAAAGTGGCTACTCCCATCAGATATTAATATTTTAGGGATTCCAAACCTCGAAATAATATGATCTTTCAAAAACTTTCATATAGTCTTGTTATCTGTTGCTCGAGTAGGGATAGCCTCCACCCACCTAGATAAATAATCTACCACAAGAAGAATATATACAAATCCTTGACTATTAGGGAATGGGCCCATAAAGTTAATGCTCCATGCATAGAATACATCACAAATGATCACTGGTTGCATAGGCATGGCATCTTTGGGACTAATGGTCCTTCCCATTCTCTGACAGACCGAGCACGACCAGACAAAGTTGTAGGCATCTTTAAAAAAGGTCGGCCTGCAAAATCCACATTGTAGTATCTTCGCAATGGTTCTCTTACGAGAATGATGTCCTCCTACCTCCAAGGTATGGCATAGATTGAGGACGCAGTTGTATTCCTCCCGAGGAATACATCTTCTCCTTATGCAATCCGGTCATTCAATGAAAAGGAATGGATATCCCAATGGTAGAGTCTGGCTTCGGACTTGAGTCGGTCGATTCTGTTCTCGGGCCAACCCTGAGGAACTTTCTAGGAGACAAGATAGTTCACCATGTTGACATACCATGGGAGAAAGCCAATAGGAGAAATTGACTCGTATAGGAAGGTTTCACGGATGGATTTAGACTCAGGGATTTTGTTATGTTCGATCTGTAATAAATGATCAGCCCTAACATTCTTAAACCCCGATTTATCATTAATCTCCAAATCAAATTCCTGAAGCAATAGTATCCATCTAAGGAGTCACGCTTTTGCATCTTTCTTCTCCATTAAGTATCAAATGGCAGAATGATCTGTGTAAATTGTCACCTTAGATCCTATAATATATATGAAAACTTTTCCAAGGCAAAGACTACTGCAAGCATTTCCTTTTCGGTTACAGTGTAATTTTAGCTGGATCTAAAAATTTGCTTGCATAGTGAATATCATACGGATTCCATCTTTTCATTGTCCTAACACAACCCCCACTGCGAAGTCTCAAACGTCTGTCATGATCTCAAAGGGATGATACTAGTCAGGGGCTTATAGGATGGGAGTCTCAATGATCCTCTTTTTGAGTAGTTCAAAGGATTCAAGACACTTATGATCTACTAGGTACTCGATGTCTTTTCCTAAGAGGCCAGTTAGCGGTTGGGTAATTTCTGAAAAAATCCTTAATAAACCTCCTATAAAATCCAACATGCCCTAGAAAAGACCGCACTTGTTTCACATTGGTAGGTTGTTCAAGTTTCTTGTTCACATCCACCTTGATAGGGTCAACCTCCATTCCCTTCTTTGAGATGACATGCCCAATACAATGCCCTCTTTTACAATGAATAGACTTTTCTCCCAAGAGAGCACCAGATTCACTTCCCTACACTTTTGGAGGACTCGGATGTCCGGGCCTTTATGTGGCAGTGGGAGGTGATCTGGAATGCCGGAACTTCGAGGTTGGGGCCGAGGCTCGGTTGGGGACATGTGGCGAGATGGCAACCGTTGGATCAAGGCTTGGGCCCGATCCAACGGCCATTGGAGGCATAGCAGGTGGTGGTGCTCGTCGGGCGGAGCGCGGCTCGAACCCTCGACCGACACATGGCGTGAGAGTTGGAGCGAGTGTATCAGAGCAGTAGGTACGTGGTGGTTTGCGGGCAAGTTGCTCACAGTGGGAGGCACAACAGGGGTGGAGGCGGAGGCCGCGCGAGGCGATGGCGAAGTCGGAGCAAGGTCGTGGCTGAGGTGCTCTGAGGCAGGGATCCATGAGCTCTATGGGGAGTCGAAGTGGGTGACCTACATCGTTAGCAGAACCAAACAAACACAAAAAAGGGAAGTGGAAGTAATGTATAAACGAAGGGCAGGAGCAGAGCTCTGACCTTTGCGAGGTCGGAGGTGAGAAGATGGAGCGGGACTGTGGGAGTCGCACGGATGATGACAGAGAGGAGAAGATAAAGGCTAGAAGTGGGATACCTAGGTACGCGCTCGACGGTGATATGGTGTGTCGGAATGAAGCGAGCAGTGGAGGCATGCTCTGCAACAGTCGTGAGGCGGCTGGATCTCGCCAAGGCGGAAGGATGTGGTGGCGTTGTCACTGCCACGCTTGACACTCCTTCGATTGCTGGAAGACAACAGATGAAGATGACGAGGGAGGCGACACTGAGCTTTATAGGGAGGTATGAGTGATGCTACGAGAGGGAAGAGGATAAACGGTCATAGGTCGTAATGTCGAGGGAGCGGCCGCGGGCGTTACACGAGAGGGGGGAGAGAGGCACAACAACCGGCAGAGGTTTCAGGGAAGGGCTACGATCGTTGATGGGAAGGGGAGGTGGGATAGGTAAGGTGCCGCACGTGACTTGTCTAGAGAGGGCGGTCACATGCAGGGCACGTGACCTGGGGAGAGAGGTGAGAGATTGAGATGGGGGTGCAACGTGGCATGCTCAGGGGTTGTCACGTGTCACCCCAAAAAATTTTCAAAAACTAAAAAGATAAAGAAAATCTGAAAAGAAATAGAAGGATACTCGGATTAAAAAAATTTATTCACAAAAGTTGTTTGTCTCGACGAGATCTATAATTTTCATGAAGGAGTCATGAGCAAAAGAGGTCATCTGTGCAAAGTGGAATTTTTGGTGTTCTCTATGTCTATAGAAAACCGGGTTTTTGAGATCTTTGCAATTTTTTGGTGGTTTAAAAGAGGATAAAAAAACTAGAAAAAATACAATAAAATACAAGAATATTAATTACATACTAATCTATTTTTTTAGATTTTTAATAAATAAGAAAATAGGGAAATAAAATAGAGGTACGAAAGACGAGAATGTTGTACAGACTCACAACAAACACTTAGACTCTATCAGTTTCTTTGATTGCAGTCTTGATCTAGATTTGGATTTTTGTAACTTTTAATAAAACTTTCATCAAAGAATACAAATGAAAAAAATAAATTTAAAAGGGTTAATTCTGTACATAAAAACTCAGGTAAAAAATAACAAAAAGTTAAAATGCGCAAAAGAGACCCACCCAAAACTCAACTTTCACAAAAGAGCTCCGAATTTTATGAAATTGGTCTTGTTTTGATGGTATTAGAAAGTGGATTACTTTAAAAGTTAGTAGACCGAAATCAGAGATTATATGAGGGAGATATGCACGTTTTAGTCCATCAGATGTGAAAATAGACTTTGGGATTATTTGACACTTAATTATGCTAGTACTTTTTTTGTATTTTTTATTTATTCTTGTTATTGATATCTACACAATAGAGGTGGTTTGGGGTCAATCGGAGTTAGGATTAATTAAAAACTGTGGAAGTTAACTGCTTTTTGGGCCAATTTACACTTGGAATTTTTAATGCAATTACGCATGTTGGAATGCAGATATTATTTTCACATGTATGAATGCTAATGATGCGATATTAATTATTAAATGCATATGAATTTTGGGGAATAGAGCCTAATTGACCAAATTTAGCACGATGAATATGAGATTCATTATTACCTATAGAGATCGACAATGGAATGGTGATAGTTATTGCCTCAAGACGGCTATTAAATGATCATCGAGATTGCTCACAGTGGAGGAGCTCCGACCGACAATGGATCATACCTAATCTGCCTCTGATCTGAGCTTTTATCAAATGAATTGAGCTGTTGTCACGGACCTCTAACTCTAGACACTCGAAGGTGGAGAAAATTGGGCAGAAAGGTAGATCAGATCGCAGATGAAGCACTTGGAGAGGCTTTATTGTTGGAAGATAGGTAAATTTTAAAATACAAAGAGCATGAATCGCGGAGGATCCACACTAAAATTAGTTTGGGTGTGGATTTGGATTGGAAGTTTTCCAATTGGGCGAACAATCGGAGCAAAATAATTGCCAAATCGAGAAGATTAAATGTACAAAGATCAACGGATTGAATAGTAGATTCGGGTCAAGTGGAAGATAAGAGAGTTGACTGGAGTCAACTCTCCTATCTGGACCTATAAGAAGCGACTAGAATAAATCCAAAATAGGCAACACGATAAAATAATAGATAATTAGAAAATTATAATAATAAATTAGAAAATGATGTTATTATAAAGAATAAATTAACTTAATTTTTGGTGATTTTTAATAATTTAAATAAATTAAATAAATAGGTTAAAAAATAAATACTGTTTATTCATAGGTATAAAATACCTATATAAATAATAAACAATCTTAAATAATTATTTTTACAAATAATTACATAATTTTAAATTTTTTTTATTTATATAAGAATTAAACGATTTAAACATATTTTTTGGACTAATTTAAGGGGTTAAATAAATAGTTTTATGTACAATCTAGGTACATTTTACCTATAGTATAAATACTCTAATTTTATTTTTGATTTTTTATTTATATTTTATATCAATAAATAAACAAATAAATAAAAACTGTACAACATAGACGTTGTACAAAAGCACCCCAAAAATTCAACTTTCACATCTTAACTCCAAATTTTATGAAACCACCTTCATTTTAAAGCTTATTTAATTTGAACGCAATGAAAGTGAGTTTGATTTATTTTGAGTATGTATGCATTAGATATTGATCATTCAAGACTAGCTTTACGTCTTTTTCCAAGTGTTCCCCCTTCTATTCTATACAAGCTTTATTTTTGAAAATATTTTTATTATTTAACACACATTTTTATGTACAAGTTTCAATAAAAAATTATTTTTATTTGAATTTATTTTAATGATAAATAAAATTGGTTAATATATACATAGAGAATGATGATGAATGTATACAAGTGAATTTGATTTTTCTGAGATTTTTATAAGTTCATGAACCTATCTCCCCTACTTTATTCCTTGTTGACCGTGTCAATTCTTGACTTTGTTTTAGAGTTTCGGGTCAGTCTTTACTCATTACATATATACAACCTTCCTTTTCTTTTCTTCATTATTCTTTTATTTTGATGTAAATAAGTGATAAATAAACAATATTAACAAATGATGTGATATTGTTAAAAGATGAGAATAAGTGTTATTTGCATGTAATTCAGTAAGGATTTTAAGCCAAAATGAGAGAATAAAGATGATGAATTGGTGATTAATCACTAGCACATATTTTTCTTTTTCTTTAGAGGATGATTTCAAAGTACTTAACACAGTTGGGATATGGAAATAGACCCCATCAAAATTGAGCAAACCCCTCTCATAAGGAGAGGATGGTGTCCACGATGTAGTTTGCTAGGTGTTGCTAGAGTTCTTGAGTTATGCATCATCCTATTCCCTTGTCGACTCAAATATCCCTTCATATATGTTAGTTCAATCTTCCTTGGGATAGTCAAGGGGTATAGATGCCAAGTCAGACGCGACTTTGGCCAAATTACTACATTTCTTTAGCGATCTGACTCCTTACACAACAAAGTCGAAGGTAAGCACGACAGAGATAGACCAAACTTCATGTAGCACGGAACCAGATTCAAAGACGATTTAGCCTAGTTTGATTGATGATACACTATTTACAGAGTGGAAGCCACTCCCTCCTACACTCAAGTACGCCTTTCTTACAAGACCCAAAGACAGATTCCATGACATTATTATTTTTAAGCTGACTGCAGAACAAGAGTCTAGATTGTTATACGTCTTAGAAAAGAACCACATGGCTATAGGTTGGACTATGTCAGATCTTGTGTGGATTAACCCTGCCCTCTTTTTACACCACATTTATGTAAAGGGTAATGTTAGATCTTCCTGTGAGTTTCAGAGAAGACTAAACCCTAATCTACAGGAGGTAGTTAAGAAGGAGATTGAGAATTGGTTTGGAGTAGGTTTTATATACCCCATCTCAGACTCCAAGTGGATGACCACCCTTCATGTTTCCTCGAAGAAGTAGGGCATTCAGATGGTCACCAATGAGGACGCGGTAGAGATCATGGCATGAGTACCCACGTCGTGTCACGTTTGTGTTGACTATAGACACGTGAATGCCATGACAAAGAAATATTACTTTCCCTTGCCTTTTATTGATCAGATTTCGGAGAGATTTGCTGGGAAAGAGTTCTCCTATTTTCTTGACGGGTACTCGAGCTACAACCATGTAGCCATCACCCATGAGGATCAAGAAAATACCATCATTACATGTCTATTTAGCTCTTATGCATTCAGGTGCATGCTATTCGAGCTTCAATGCTCTAGGCACATTTCAACAGTGCATGAGGTTGTATTTGTCGAGATGGTGGGGGATTTTCTGGAGGTCTTCATGGATAATTTCTCGATCTATGGTGATTCATTTATTCATGTTTAGCACACTTAAACCGAGTTCTTCAAAGTTGTAGGTAGGTTAATCTGATACTCTCCTGGGAGAAAAGTAATTTGATGTTTAAGGAGGGTATCGTGTTGGGGCACATCATATCCAAAAAGGGAATGGAGGTTGACGCTACCAAGTTGGATGTTATCAAGAAATTTGATCCACTAACAAATGGAAATCGACCATGTCGTTTCTAGGGCATGTCAGATTCTATATATGATTTATTTAGGATTTTTTCTAATATTTTCTAACCTTTGACTGAGCTCTTATGGAAAGACACCAAATTCATTATAGATCACAAATGTCTTGAGTCCTTTGAGCTACTGAAAAGAAATATTTGTGACTACTCGATTTTACAAGCTCCTAACCGATCTCTTCCATTTGAGATCTTGACTGATAAGTTTTACTTCGCTATTGGAGTAGTAATAGGTAAGCAGTGAAACATGATACCATTTGCGATTCACTACGCAAGTAAAATATTAGATCAAGCATAGACAAATTATCCAGTTACAACACAAGAAATCCTTGTAGTATTTTAAGCTCATAGGTGACAATAAATATGAATCACACAACTATATGATATTTGATGGACAATAAGGATGCGAAGGCATATCTTCTTTGGTGGATTTTGTTAATCCATTTTTTGATTTGGATATTAAGGATAAACATAGAGTTAAGAATGTTGTGGCTGGTCATCTATCCTATTTAGAGTTAATGGATTCCTTTGACATCGAGCCAATTAGAGAGACCTTTCAAGACGAGTCGATTTGTGTTGTTGACATACTCATGTGGTATGCCAACATGGTGAACTATCTCGTCTCCAAGTAGGTTCCCCATGGTTGGACTAGGAGCAGTATTGACCGACTGAAGTCAGATTCAAGGAGATACTACAGTGAGGATCTGTTACTTTATTTTTTATATCTTTTTTTCTACTTTTATTTTTATTTTCTCTTCATTATATTTAGTAGCCTATTTATTTTACTTAATTTTTTTATTTATTTTTCTCTTTTCCCTTTACTTGTTCCCTACTCCAAGTTCCCACCCAAGCAACTTTCTCCACCTCTTTTTTAACCTCCCCCATCCTTTTTGTTCCCCACATCAATTCCATTTTTGATCATTCTCCGTTTTGAGAGAAGACAGGTCGAGCCCCATTGACCTTCAGGTGACAACTGTAGTAGATGAGTTGAGCAATGACATCCTCAGAGGCGAGATCCGCGGCACCATCGCTATCGTGTCACGAGCTTCCAGCCATGCTCGCTTAGCTAAAAAGGACACTTTGCCATCCTTCTTGAGGCGACAATCGGAGTTGCAGCATAGCTCCTCCAAAATCTGACGAATCACAAGTAAATTGTCCATCTTTTTTTCTCATTTTTTATCTCACATTTTTCTTGTTGTTTTGTTGATCCATAATCGCCTCACCACCATCATTTTCATAATCAAACGCACACCACCTCATAATCATTTTTTATTTTTATTCTTACATCATTATAATCATCAACATCACCTCTCCATTATCATCATCACCACCTCTTCATTCTCATTTCATTGTATATTAAAAAAATTAAAAAATATAAAATCAAAACAAAAGAAAGTTGCAGGGCCAGACGTTGTTCCTTCACCAGCAGCTGCGTGCCTCCTCCTGTGGCCTGCCGCCTCCTGGTCGACTACGCCAACCACCCCACACCCGAGTTCTGCCCTCCAGCGGTAGCCTTCCGCACGCACGTGCTCTCCAACCCCATGTTGCATGCCTCCATGAGCACGGTCGTGCACCCAGCTGCAGCGGCTCCTAGACACCATCTGCATCGTTCCAGCCACCCAACGCCCTCCAGCGGCCCAGCATAATCTTCCTTCACCGTGCGTAGCTACGCTGCCCCAGCCGCGCGCCCTTCTCGCTCCCTGCCACTGCCTGAGGCCCCAGCCATCGCGGTGGTTGCGCCCCACGCTATCGCTGCAACTCGCGGTCGCCAGTTCTCCTCCTGCCCCAGGCGCAACCACCATCCGCCTGAAGCCATGCGCGCTATCTCTACCGCGCCGATGTCACACCTACGCAGCTTAGCCACCCGCACCCCCTTGCGGTCGTGTTGACCTCACCGCCTCGCCCGTGAGCACTCTGTCAATAGTCCACTGCGTGCCCTTTGCCATATCCACACCTGCCCTAGAGTGGAACCCACATTCTACAAGGTCCATTTCATTTCATTTTTTTATTTTTTTAAAAATATATATCAAGCCTGTTAAGTTTCTTTATTTGCAAAAGTTTCACTATGCACATTTTTTTATTAAGTTTCAATTTCTATATAGAAAAGACAACCTTGCATCTACGCATCAGTTTCGACCTAAAGATTGCATCATTTTTTTAATAAAATATTTCTTGTTGTTGAGCATATAATTCTATATCTCTTAGCTATTTATTTGTAATTTTGTAAGAATTAATTAATTAATTAAAAATATTTTGGAGAAAAAATGCTTATTTTACCCAATTCATGATTTGAAATTCATATTTAATTAAATATTTCTCCAAAAATTGTGAAAAATTCAAAGATAATGCCTCTTGTTGTGCTTTAATTACTGTCCAACTTGCATTGAAATGGAAATATCTTTGGCATAAAAGAAATTGTTGAGTGATTTCTATTGATTTTTAATTAAATCCATAAAAATTATTTTTGCGAAATTCTAACTCTCATGGATTGATCACTAAAATACCTTTTTGAGATAGATTGATTTCTGGATAATTTGATTTCATGGATTTATTAAAAATTAAAAACTTACAGTCACTCTATTTCCATTTAAAAATTCATAAAATATCATATATTGTTAGAAAATTTCAAAAAGGTTAGTGTAGCTTCATTTCATCATGTTTCACTACGAATAAGATTTTCATAATTTTTGCATTCTGTTTGCACGAAAAATTGCATAAAAAAGCCTAAAAAGTTTGCATTTTTCATTGTTGCATAATAAATCTAAAAATTCCAAAAAAATACATTTTGCATTGATCATTAGATTAGGTTTTCAGGAAAAATAAAAATTAGCAACTTTGGATTAATTTCATATTAAAATTATTTTGGCTAAATCGCTTGATCCCTTAATAACCTAGTTCAATCGCATTTGTGCATTGGCATTTTTCCTGCATAAAAAAATAAAAAAATATGCTTGGAAACCATGAGGTAATTCTTCTTAGTTGATCCGAAGTTGTTCCTTTGCCTCCTTGAGTCAACCCTAGGGCTTGAAAAGGTTAAAAATACATAAAACTACATATTAATTAATTAGTTGATTCATCGATTCGTGTGGTTAATTTTTAATCGATCCATATTAGCCGACTACAACAATTTCGCACGTAATTAACTATGGTGATTTACGAATCTATCAAATGGCTCTATTGCCTAGGAGGTAAACAACTTAGGATCATTTTAGAAAATTAGGTTTAGGTTTTCCATTCACTCAGGTAGTCTGATTCACGAACCAACTTGTAATTATTTCATTTTTTCAGTTTTTTGTTAATTTTTATATAAATTTTGATATCTCTCTTTGAAATAATTTTTGTCTTTTTGTGCGAGGGCTCAGTGGACTTGGTGCGGCTTTCTAGAAGTTAACGCATCTCGAAGAGCATCGGAGGTTGGCAATTCGTAAAGCGAGCCTGTTGTTGAGGCATCAAGAAGAAAATTATTTGAGAAGAGATATTTAATTTTTGAAAAAAAAATAACTTGTAATAATTGCTTGATTTCTAGCGGATTCCATTCAAAATCCGACACATGTATCATGATTGTACGTCAAACCCTTCGTGTTTGTGTGCTTTCCTTGACGTAGACTAGGACCTACACTCGCAACTCTTAGAGAATTTTTTTGACTTGTGCTCGTACTTTATAGGACCACACATCATATCTAACGAGATGTACTTAAACAATAGAGCTATTAGTCAAAATAATTTGTTCATCACTCACTAACAGAACTGCCTATCTAGGAATGATTTTCTCGTGTGCATTTCATATAGTGTTAAATTTCAATTCAGTATTGCATCCCGCATTGTAGAGAGCTAGAGGCATTGTAAATCTTCTTACTCAAGCATTCATCATCATTTTCTCGATCGCATTGGCATTTTTTATTCCCTCCCTCGGTTTTTCTAACTTAGGATAATGGAATTGGGATTGAACAGTAGACGTGATTGCTTATGCATATTAATTATAGTGACAACTAATCTTTAAAATCAGGACTGGTAATTGAATTGGGCCAAAAAAATTGAATAAATCTAACCCTGTTTTCGAGAGAGTAACCCCATCATTGTCTGATTTACTTGCAAATGAGAGAGAGATGACACTACGATAGAGACAAAGCTAGGATTTTCGTATAGACTACTGGTCAAAATGATTAACCACTTTTCAGTGAGGATCTACGGGTAGCCAGAAAATGGTCCGGATTTTCTTAGCAGAGTGGGAGGTTTAGAGGACGCCTTATAAGTATTTGCCCTCAAGAAATAGGTAGTCGTATTTATGCAGTCCACACTTACTCCTATATTGGCTGAAAGTAGGTTTCATAAGAATCGGGACAGTCTGTAGGGAAGTACAAGCACTTAATAGCTCGTTAATCTTTCAAGACTTGTATTTATCACCAATTAAAACTGACAATATAATTCGGTTGAACCTTTACAACCCTCACGTGTAGAGTTGGTGAATTTGGGATTTTGCTCTTACGTTTGTGTCATTCTGTGTGTGTTATCTTGTGTACTTGCACGTTTTCTACCTTGATCCACTTACATTCATCAATTTCTCTTAAAGATGTCAGGATATTGATCATCATATCTGGGTCACTCCTCATCAATCATAATTCGATGATCTTCACCTTCTTATTCCTCCTCAAACCCCCATCAAGACTGCGAAGTCAGAACTTTGACTGACTTCCCCACTTCTTCGTACTTCTCACCTACCCCCACCTTCTTACACCTGTGACCCACTTCCAACCTAGGATAACTCACCTCATAATCATTCGATTGTTGGAATCAATGAACAATTCGAAGAGAAAGCTAATCTTGAGACAAATAATTGGCATAATTATTTGTCCCCACCTCAAGTTATGACCATACAACAATTCCCATATACACATCCAAACATGACTTTATGGCATAACATGATCGATCGAACAAACCAAATGGAGAGGCCTGTATCATATGATCTTCTTGATTTGATTAACCCTAGTAATCAAGCCCACATTGACCAGCCTTCATACCAAATTCAGAGAGCCTACACATGCACATGCTTGGACTCATGAGCTAGACGTACAAGCCATCCATTCATCGACTCCATTATTCGAGGCTCCAACCAATATCTGCCATCCGGATGGTCCATACTCAACCCAGCATTACATGCCAGAGTCTACGTATGTTGATTATGCGACTTCAAGATCCCAACCGCATCCTCCGAGTAGACAGACTGCTTCAATGATTTGCTATGAGGACTCTTTGGAGGATAAGATTTCTAGGGTTGTGAAGAGATATGAATTTATTGAGGATAAACTTAGAAATGTCATCGATCGAATCATTTCAATTTATTCCAGCTCAGGTATGGAAGTGGAGAATGGAATAAGCAGATTCGATATTGAAAACTTAGAGGATATAAAGAAACATACACACTCTATACAGTTGGAGTCCATTCTACCTCCCTCTTCTACTAACCATTTACCTTCCCATCCAGAGTCTGTACATCCTCCTGCTCCTCCTTCTCCGATTAAAAATAAAAAAAACATTGAAAAAATCAAAAAGACTAAAAACATTGAAAAATCATAAAAATTCATAAAAATAGAAAATGATAAAGACCTAAAAAATTGTATCCTGCCCCAAGGGAAGCACTCGATGAAGAATTGATTTTTTAAGCTTCCCTTAATAAAGGCCATAGATCACTTCCCCGACCTCAAATGATTTGTAGGAAGTAAATTAATGCCTAAGAGGTCAGGAAATAAAAGGACTGAGTGACGCATAGTGTCTATGGCCACCTCCTTGGTGATGACGAGCAAGACCAAGAGCCGTAGAGTGATGTGGTTGCCTAGGGTAATGTGAAATCAAAGAAACTATCTTTACCCATGCGAGAATCGATGATGACTCACTGATAAATATCCTCCCGACATTTGTGTTTGATAAGCTCAAACTCAAGCAAATCAGAAACTCGAGAGAGATCGTTCAGCTGGCTGATCGATCTATAAAGCGGCTGAGAGGAACCATTTCAGTCATCATTACTTTCAAAGGTGTTCTACTCTAGGTAGACTCCACGGCCATTGACCTTGAGCACCAAGGAGTGTTTACCCAGTCTCTTATTATTCTCGGGAAGCCGTTCTTAGCCTCAGCTAAGACGACTATAGATTGTGAGACTCGGGAGATAGATTTTATAACATTGGGAGCACTCCTACCTCACCCATTCTTTGACACACTATACTCTAAGGTAACCCCCTAGGCCGCTGATAGTTGTGATCATCGAGAGGTAGTTGAGTCATACCTCTCTTTTACACCTGAGATACTGGCTGTCGAGCTAACCATTGGATCAGAGACTCCCCACACATCATTGACTCCCACTGCTTGCATCACTCCTTATGCCAAGCCGACTGAGAACACTAGCACCTATCTGAGTTGTGTGGTGACCCTTCAGGAATATTACAATCTATATGGTGACTCGTCTGATAAGGAACCCATGGTTAGCACCGCACCACATCTTAGACCTTCAAAGGAGACAACCAAAACTAAATTGATCCCACCCAAAAACACGGTTTCTCCCTCCTCTAGCCAGTTATCTAGTAAGAGGAAGTCGAGAATTTATTCCTCAAGTGTGTTCCCCTGAACTCTTGAATGCATCGCTCTCCTCTCCCTCTCAATGATTCAGCTTCTAGAAAACTAACTAAGAAAGTTTCCTTCAACATATTGGAGAAGAAATTTTCGAAGGAATCCTCATAGGGTCCGGATGAGGTGGTTTATATGAGTGATCTCAGTTCGATTGTTCTTAAGCCATATCTAGGCAAGCACCTGTGTGTCGACCCTCGTTGGACGATCCCTACACCTCACTATTATTCATCTGAGGACGATTCCAACATCGACACATATGTATATTACCCACCTCCTTGTTCCCGTAAGAAGGTTTGTCACAAACATTCTTGATCCTTGTATATTCTCACTCCTCCTTGTATATATTTTCTTTCTTTTGTTTCCCTCCCTCCCTAGTGATTCGTATCACTCGCCCTGGCACCATATCGTTTCATTTTATGGCTATACTTAGGATGACTAGATCCTAAGTATAGGGGGAGTGTAACCTGAGTCTCTTCACCATTTTCTGTATATTCTCCAGATCTCATCAGTTCTCACACTCACTCATGTCCGAGACTTAGGCTGACCAGAGCCTAGGTATAGGGGGGATTGATGCCCACCATGTATATCCATCCATTTCTACTCATGACCTCGACCCCATTCTTGATCTTCTTCTACACTTAGGCAGACCAGAGCCTACGGATAGGGGGGCGGATTGACTTCTATTTTTTTTTGTTATTTTAGCTCTCCTACACATAGCACGAGCTATGTCTATTTATCTCTGGTGCTCTGAGGACATAGCACACGCTAAGTATAGGGGGTGTGTACTATACCCGTAGCTCATACTTTCACGTATTTTTTGTATATATTGTGCAATAATTATGCGGTGCGTAAAAAATGATTTTTTTTGGAAAATACGTGTATACTTGTATAGTATGTATATTGTATAATGTGTAAAAATGTTGTAAAATTCTTGTAAATAATACTTTTGTAAAATTTAATGTAAAATTGGAGGTATACCAAAAAAACACAAAAAGGCTTCTTATTTACTATGCACATCATCCTTGCATTAAAAAATATCTTGCACTTCATTCATCTATAAAGCGTGTCATTTGCATCTCATTTTCATATCTAGCATATGCAAAGTGAAAAGTTAGTGGGTTCAAAACCAAGTTATGAATAGATGTCGACGATGGATTTGATTTGACCTTAATCTACCTAATTTCGGAGGAACCTTATAGGAACTGGAGTTAATATTTTTTCAAGACGTGTGACTTAATTCTTTTAGATCACAAGTCTATGTTCACATATCATCTTGATTGGTCTAAGTAGAATAATTTGTACATACGCACGATTCTTTTAAATAGTGACCTAACTTGTACAAGCACCATGCACGTAGTTCTTCATTGATGAGGTGGTGAGGAGGTAGAATCCTTTGGCTAGGAGTAGCACATGGGTGGAAACATCCGTCCTCCTCTAGAGAGGGTAGTGCATCTCAACCCAGTCCAGTGGCATCGTCTAACGACAGTATGATGTCGGTTGCAATAATGCTTAAAAAGAGGGATAGTCTACCAGCTCAAGAAGAAAAACTCTTGATTCACATGTTGCACCTTGTATATAGTTTTTAAAAAATAGGGAAAAAAGAGAGAGAAAAAGAAAAAAGAACCCCAAAAAATTTGGACAGACTTGATTGAAAATAAAATGCCGGCCGAAGTACGTATATTTGCAAGGCATATGCTTCGAAGTCTCATACTAAGGAAGCTTGCAGCTGGAGACTTGGCTACACAAGTCAAGATCCACGGATATGTGACTACATCGGTTGCAATTCAGTCTCTTCTCTACCACTTCTTCTTGAGCTGGTTGCACTTGAACTTAGAAGGGAATACGCCGCACCTTGAGGAAAGAGTTGCTAGACTGGGGAATTAGAGTTACCATGTTATAGGAGGTTGGTTCCTTGCCATTTCTGATGTGGAGAGCTATATTTCACTTACATAATACAAGTAAGGTTCATAGTCATCAGAATTTGTGTATGATGATCTGTTCTGACATGATTGTTGAGGTGACTTGAATAAGAGACTAGTGGAATGTAAAGGTTGTTAGTTCCTAAATTCAATTCTCAATAAGATTTCACCACACTATGAATCCAAAGGTCGAGTTGAGCTCTATTTTCAACTTTTGTTCATGAACTTGGTATAGAACCCAAAATCATTTCACTTTTGCATTCCATTTTAGTTGCTCGGGGACGAGCAAGGTTTAAGTATAGGGGGTTGATGAATCTGTGATTCATCACTCTAAAAGTCAAAAATAGGGCTTTGATCCTTAGTAATTAGTTACATATCTCCATTTATTGTGCATAATTAGCACTCAAATATCATGTGTATTTTAGCATTCACGTTTGCATTAAATAAGAAGTCTAAAATTCACTTGTACATATTCACCTATTTGTATCTATTTTATACTAACTCCAAATCCAATAAAACCAACTCTATAGTGTACATACTACTAACATTAATAAAGGAAAAATATCAAAGAAATATCAACTTGTAAAATTGACAAATAAAATCCAAAACCTAGTTTGAGACGAAAGACCTTAAAATGTTCATATCTCTCTCATAGAACGTCTAATTTAGGTCTACTCATTTTAAAGTAATATACATTCAAAGACCTTCAAAACAAGACCAATTTCATAAAAATCGGATATCGTATGTGAAACATGGGTTTTGGGCCCCTATTGTATATTGTACATATTGACTAAAATACCCTTCATTTTACCTTTTTATTTTAAAAGTTATTACAAATCCTAAAAATTAGATTAAGTTGTAAATATTCCTTTCATGTTTTCTCTATTTTTATTTTGATTTTTTTATTTAAAAATGACAAAAAATCTGCAAAAGATAAAAATTCGATATTTTATACAAATAAGATACCACCTAAAAATTCAATTTGTACATATGTTTTATTTTGGTTCTTGGTACTTTACAAAAGTTTTAGATCTCGTCGAGACGAGCAACTTTCGTGTTGACCACTTTTTTATTTGACCTCCTTTGTTATTTCTTTTTTTATTTACATTTAATTTTTGAATTTTCTAGAAGCGACACGTGACAGCTCTTGGAGCCGCCACGTGTCATCCCCATATCTATTTATTTATTTTATTAATTTATTAATTAATTAATTGTTTTATTTATTTATAAATTTATTTATTTATATCTTTTTTTACTTTTATTTTTATTTTCTCTTCAATATTTTTAGTAGCCTACTTATTTTACTTAACTTTTATTTATTTATTATCCTCTTCTCCCTTTACTTGTTCCCTACTCCAAGTTTCCACCCAAGCCAATTTATCCACGATTCCTCCACTTTGTCCACCTCTTTTCTAACTTCCCCCTCATCCCTTTTATTTCCCACATCAAATACATTCCGATCATCCGCCATTTTGAGAGAAGAGAGGTTGAGCCCCTTTAACCTTCAGGTGACAGCTGTAGGAGACGAGTTGAGTTACGACAACCTCAGAGGTGAGATCCTTGACACCACTGATGCCGTGTCGTGAGCTTCTAGTCAGGCTCTCTTAGCATAAAAGGACACTTTGCCATCCTTCTCGAGGTGACGATCAGAGTTGCAGCACATCTCCTCCAAAATCCGGTGAATCACAGGTAAGTTATCCATCTCTATTTTCTCAATTTTATCTCACATTTTTGTTGTTGTTCGGTTGATCCATAATCGTCTAACCATCATCAAATGCACACCACCTCATAATAATTTTTTATTTTTATTCTTACATCATTATAATCATTCAACATCACCTCTCCATTATTATCATAACCACCTCTTCATTCTCATTTCATTGAATTTGAAAAAATAAAAAAATATAAAATCAAAATAAAAAAGTTGCAGGGTGAGGAGTCGTTCCTTCGCCTGTGGCTGCGTGCCTCTTCCAGCGGCCTGCAACCTCCTGGCCGACTCCGCCAACCGCCCTGCACCCGGGTTCTGCCCTCCAGCAATAGCCTTCTGCGTGCACGTGCCTTCAAGCCCCCTGTTGCGTGCCTCCGCATGCACGAATGTGCATCTAGCTGCAGTAGCTCCCAGCCGCCATCCTCGTCGTTCTAGCCACATGCCGCCCTCCTGCGTTCCACTCCTCCAGTGGCCCAGCACGACTGTCTTTCACCGCGCGATGTCGCGCCGCCCCAACTGCGTTCCCTTTACGTCCCCTTGCGCCGTGTGCGGCCCCAACCGTTGCGACGGTTGTGCCCTGTGCTATCGCTGCCTCTTACAACCGCTAGTTCTCCTCCTACCCCCAGGTACGACCACCGCCTGCCTAAAGCTACACGCGCTGCCTCTGTCGCCTCGACGTCGCACCTGCATGGCTCAGCCACCCATGCCCCCTCGTAGCCACGCCGACCTCACCGTCTCGCCCGCGAGCCTTCCGTCAACGGTCAGTTTTGCGTCCTTCACCAGATCCATACTTGCCCTAGATGTGGAACCAACGTTCTGCAAGGTCCATTTGATTTCATTTTTCATTTTTCATTTTTATTTTTTATGAAAATTGTATATTAATCTCGTTAAGTTTCTTTATTTGCAAAATTTCCCTTGTACACATTTTTTTGTTAAGTTTCAATTTCTGTATTGCAAAGACACCCTTGCATTTATGCCCCAGTTTGGACTTCAAGATTGCATCATTTTTTTAATACAAAAATTGCTTGTAGACCATATAATTCTATATCTCGGCTATTTATTTGTAATTTTGTGATAGTAATTAAAAATTATAACTATTTTGGTGAAAATTGCTTATTTTATCCTATTCATGATCTGAAATTCATATTTAATTAAATATTTATCCAAAAACTATGAAAAATTCAGATATGATGCTTCTTGTTGTGCTTTAATTATTGTCAAATTGCATCATAAATGGATTTGTTTTTTGCATAAAATCAATTATTGAGTAATTTCTGTAATTAATTTTTAATTAAATCCATAAATATTATTTTTGTGAAATTCCAACTCTCTTGGATTGGTCATTAAAATACCTTTTTGATAAAAATTGGCTTTTTTGATAATTTGGTTTCATGGATTTATTAGAAATTAAATACTCACAGTCACTCTATTTCCATTTAGAAATTCATAGAAAATCATACATTATCAGAAAATTTCCAAAAAATTATTTTAGCTTCAGTTCATCATGTTTCACTTCCAGTAAATTTTTCATAATATTTGCATTCTGTTTGCATGAAAAATTGCATAAAAGCCCCTAAAAAGGTTGCATTTTTCATTGTTGCATCTTAAATCTAAAAATTCCAAAAAAATATATTTTGCATTCATCATTT
The DNA here is from genome assembly GCA_037367405.1 of Ottelia alismoides. Classification (NCBI taxonomy): domain Eukaryota; kingdom Viridiplantae; phylum Streptophyta; class Magnoliopsida; order Alismatales; family Hydrocharitaceae; genus Ottelia; species Ottelia alismoides. The sequence goes on along the minus strand of JAZKJV010003270.1, from coordinate 331,084 downwards.
GATGAGGTTTCTAGGAAAAATAAAATCTGTCTAATTAGGATTAATATAAATTAAATTAATATGGCTAAATCGCTTGATTCCTTAATAACCTAGTTCAATCGCATTTGTGCATTGGCATTTTTCTTGCATAATGAAGGATTATATGATATATGAGATCTCATATAATAGGAAGAAGGTAGCACCCTTCCATAAGAGGAGGGTGGATGACCACACTTGATTTAGGACTCGAGGTGGTCATCTCCCCTTGAATGGAAAGAGGCTTGCCTCCTTCCTAATCCTTCATGTTATATTGATTTGATTGGATTGATTTATATTGATGATGTATTCAATATATATATAATTTAATTTAATTAATTACTGTTTTATTATTACAATAAAATCATGGTCATTGAAAGAAACATAAATCAATCTCAACCATTGATTATGTGTTGTCCATGGATTGTGATCCATGCTCCCAAAATATTATAATAGAAGAGGCAACCCTAGCTCTTCTTTTACAACTCAGAATTCATAAGACCTCTCTCTTTCTCATTATGATACATACGCCACCTCTCTCTCTCTCTCTAAGTGGTCGTCCACATTGTGACCTAGAGTGGATCGTCGTTGTCGCTACACTGTCGTGTTGCCGCTTCGACCGCTTGTAGATCTTCATCTTCCTCAATGCTTCTAGTATGTGAAGAAAATATCGGATTTTGTATGATGAAATAAGGAGATCTGTCGCTTAGATTTACATCTTAGATTATGAGATGGGCACGTCTCATCAATGCGCTCACAAGCGTCTCCTCCATCGGGTCAGACTTAAGATATGTTGTCTCTTCCTTTAGAGGCTTCGATCGCAACCACACTTCAAGAGGTATTCCTATATATACTTTGAAGTTTGTATGAAATGATTTGAGAATTGTTGTCGGATCATGTGGTTTCATCGCTTTAAAGTTTTTAAATTCCGCTGCCTCGAACAACTAGTAGGACTTGATATTTTATACTCTTCCGTGATGCACTTGAGATTTTATACATAACCTTAAATTGGTATTAGAGCCTTGGTTAGGTCTTTGATATGATTCAAAACCCTAGGTGAATAAGGTTTTGTAAATCAAATGCGCGAGGACTCGTTGTTTTGCATTTGAGGCACATTTCAAATTGGTTTTTCGCTAAAATAAAGCCTGCTATATGTGCATATTTTGATGTTTTATTATTATTAAAATGTATTTAGAAAGTCTAATATGTCCTGAAAAAAATTAGTCTTTTATTGGTAACAAAAGTGCATGCATATAATCCAAAAAGTTCCCGTCGCGATGTTATCTTTGCATGTATTCATGGATCTGTAAGAAAATTATTTTTGCTTACTGTTTTCCCATCATGAAATATGAAATAAACAGTTGTATTTATTAGAGAACAAAACTAGAAAACCACTTGAATTTATTTCGCACGATTTCGAGTCTGTTTGCCCTAGATATTTCATATTTAGTGGAGATAGGCCGGATGATGGTTGAATAATCAAATCTCTTTGTTAATGTGTTTGTTATTCAATGGAATAAGGAAATTATGGAGTTACCTTGATTATTTATGATGCCTAATAATTAGGAAAATAATTGATTAAACATCATTGGCTATTGAATGTATGTTTATGAAAATCCTAATTTATCCTACAATAGTTGTAGGACAACTTTTCCATGCAAAAACAAGGTTGCTTGATATGCTTAGAAATTTTAGAATCTCATAATTGTTTTAAGTTGCCTATTATTTTTGAGTGATTATTATATAATATAATATCGGTCATCCAAGTTGGTCGTTAAAACCGCAAGTACATTGGCATTATTGTGCTCTCAATTGGAATGTTGAAGGTGTCTAGTCTGGGTATGCTGGCCTGGTTTACTAACTAGGGCCTTGCATTTCAAGGAAATGCTCCTTTCTAGCATAACTCGAGTGTACTGGCAGGATCTAATTTTGAGAAAGAATAACACAAGTAAGTCAGGTTGTACTCTAATTATTAAAATACAGAATAATAAGTACTTGTGAGGGTCTATACTATATAGTAATATCGAGAAAACCCTAATTGTGTGTTGGTTGATTGAATTGGATTGATAATTAATTTAATATGATTAAACTAATTAGATCCAATTAACATTCTATTATGAATAGAGTTGTATTTTCCTTGGAAGAATTAATTATGTGAATACGATTCATAATAATTTTAAAATTTTAACATGATATGGAGGATCACATAAGTGACACCTATGGTCTCCCATCAAGGAGAATGGTTCCTTCGCCATGGATTGCATGTAGTAGATGCCTGCCCGAAGTGATAGCTCATGCATACAAACGTACACGGATTGAGCTCTTTGCTTCTCGAAAGAGTAAGGTTGTATGCGTAGTGACGTCAATATCGATTCCTCATATTATTGCACTGATATTAGATTGCGCATAGCGAGTTCTAATCATATTGACGGTAGGTTCAATTAACAACGGGTCAACATTACCTTAGGGGTGGTGGTCCTGGGTGTTAAAGACCGAATTGGGAAATTCAAGATGGACATGCAAGGCAGAATGTGTTCTCACTTCTTTTTATCTGAGTTACAGTTTCTGATATTATTGGGATGTAACAAAAGTAAAAATCAGATCCCAGTTCTTGCTAGAGATATAGCGGTAAGTATATCTCATACTATGAAAGTTATTAATGGAATGAACTTTCAGAGTTGAAAAGGCAAGAATAATTTGATTAAAAACCTTTAATAAAAGAATTTAATATTGAATATAATTATTTCTATGTACGAATATAGTGCATTCTAAATTTCAAACGATGAAGTCCACAAACCCACTCAGTAGGCTCCTAGAGAACAACCAGTTGATCAGACCAAATTACTCAGATTTGATCCGTAATTTGGATCTTGTCCTTTCTGCAGATGGCATATCTTATGTGTTTCTAAAGACAAGTACGCAAACCCTAAGACACCAGAAGAAACCAAGTTCATTGAAAAGTATGATGACGATCATACATTGGCTTGGTGCTATATTCTGGGATCCTTATCTAATGTGCTGCAAAAGCAACATTTGGACATGGACTCCTGCCATGGTATAATGCATAATATGAAAGAGTTGTTCATTGATGTGAACCGCACACAGCTTTATAATGACATGAAAGAACTTATTCGCTGCAAATGAAAAAAGAGCTTCGGTCCGATATCATGTGATCAAAATGTTTGGTTACATCTCGGAGCTAGAGACTCTTCGGGTTGAGATGGATGCAGACATGTAGTCCAACTTCATTCTGATGTCTTTACCCAAGTCTTTCACCAACTATGTGGTATCATAACACGTGAATAAAATGAGATTATCTAACACTAAACACATGGCTTCATTAAAGTCTACATAAGACATAATGAAGATAGAGAATCCCTTTGGCAGTGCAATGGTTGCTCATGTCAAAGGGAAGTGAAGTCTAAAGCAAGGGTCTCAAAAGGGTCTGGCCCATAAGAAGAATAAGAAGAGTCAAGGTGTTGGCTCATCTTCTAATGCTTCCACGCTGATGGCATCAAAGAAGACCGATGTCTGTCATCACTACAAGATGCCAGGGCACTAGAATTGTAATTATCTAGAGTACCTTAAATCTGCAGAGAAAGGTAAAGCCTCAGCATGTATAAATTCTACTTTCATCATTGAAACCATTTTTCTCGTTGGACGAGAAGATAGTTTGATCATCAATTCTGGTGCTTCTTTTAGTGTATGTAATTTGCTGCATATATTTTAGAAAACTAGGAATCTTGATGAGGGGAGATAGTTTTCCAGATGGGATCTAATGCAACTTTTGTGACAATCATCGTCGGGACATGCAATTTATCATTATCTAGTGGGAGAGTCTTAGTACTTAAAGAATGTCTTCATGTCCCAGATGTTAGAAGGAACCTTATATTTGTATCTAAGTTAGTTAGAAACTGATATTCGTTTCTATTTTTTAATAAACTTATCATAAATCAATATGATAGATATATTGCGGATGATTTTCTAAATCTAGTGAGGATGGAAAGAATTCTAAAATTATTTGGCAATAAAGGCTTCATCATTTATCTGTTGATAGGATCAATAGACTGATAATGGATGGACCCTTAGATTTTATAGAGATCCAAACTTTGCCTACGTGTAAAAATTGTATTTGAGGTAAAATGACTAGGATGCCTTTTCTTAACAAGGTTACAAGATGAGAAGGTATTCTTGACCTAATACATATGATGTGTGTGATCCCTTCAGTACAGTGACCCGAAATGGATATCGATATTATTTGACATTTATTGATGACCATTCACGATACAAGTTTATCGTACTAATATGTCATAAATATGAAATCTTTGAAAAGTTCAAAGAGTTCATGTCATTGGTTGAGAACTAAATCGATAGAAAGATTAAACGGATTCAATCTGACCCAGGTGGCGAGTAACTCTAAGTTGAATTTAAGGAATACCTCAAAGAAAGAGCAATTGTCTCCAAACTCACTCCTCCTGGGAATCCCCAACTCAATGGTGTTGCTGAAAGATGCAATCAGACCATCATGAACATGGTTCGTTCAAAGATGAGTAAAGAATATTTACCACTTCGTTTCTGAGGATATGTTAGTGATTGCAATATATATCTTGAATAATATTCGTAGAAAATATGTGCCTAAAACTCCTCATGGGATTTGGTAAGGAACCAAATCTAGTGTTAGACACTTTAGGATTTGGGGTTGCTTGGTCCATGAAAAGAATGTGGATGCACATAAGCTAGAATCTCGCACTCGAGAGTGCTACTTGATAACGTGGCATTTGCTAGCAGTTAAGGGATGTCAGTTGTAGAAAACTACTAAATAAGAGTCGCGTTGATCAAACAAATTTAGGATAAAATAGGAAAGAGAGGGAAAAGATGAAGATAAACGGCTTCTCTCCTATTTTAATCCTTTCAACTAGTTTCTATCCAGGGAGTTCCCTCGGACGAACTCAAGGAGGCAGAATAACCGTACTGCAATTTTCAAGGAAAGAAAGAATTTCGAGAATTTGTTCTTCTTCTTGAAAATACAACAAAGTACAAGAGAACACTCAAAAATAACACAAATTTACAAAAACCAAAGCAATAAAAATATATGATAAAAATCGATGAAAAATAACAAGAAATGTACCTAGGTAGTTATGTAACTACCCTAGAAAATTCAGTGAAAAATACAATCAAAACAAGGTCCAAAACTACCCTATAGTTCAGGGGTATAAGTGCAAAGAAAATAAAAGTGGTCTGTTACAAAAAGGTCCCTGACAGGGACTAAAATGCAAGAATGTCTCTTTCTTTCCATTTTATCCTGAATCTTATTTGATCAACGCGACTCTTATTTAGTAGTTTTCTGCAACCGACATCCCTTAACCGCTAGCAAGAAGGTCCCTGGCAGGGACTGAAATGCAAGAAGGTCTGAGTTTTGCATTTAGGTCCCTACGTGAGGACCTAAATACAAATACTGTAAGTCTTTGGAGTGGGTTTGAATTCTAGATATTCGTTTGGGATATGATTAGAATGCATAACATGATCCAGGCCATCCAAGAAGGACACGTGTCGCGTAACTGTGCACTAGGGTTGTTCTTGGTGTTCTTCACTCTCCTTGTGCAGGTGCTGGCGGCGACGTCTTCTCCTCTTTCTCTCCGGTGATTGGTTCTGTGCTTTGGCCTCCTACAAGGCTAGAGGGGTATCTCCAACACCCCTCGAGGTCACCTGCGGGTGAGCGAGCTTCGAGGTGGAGAGCGGCAGTAGTTGGGCATCCAAGAAGATGACGTTTCAACTCTGGCGGTCAGATGAAAGGGGTTTGTCTCGAATTGAACCTTCTTTTAGAGTTATAGAGACAGTTGATGAGTTCTTTGCTCTAGTTATGATAAGGACCTGCAAATGAAGGTTGGCATGCTCGATTGTAGCATGAATCGGCCAAAGAAATTAAGATTTTACAGATCTAAAATTAGTTTTCCAGAATATATAATAAGTATGAGAATGGGAGAGGAATGGAGATGATTTTGAGAAATTTCGAAATGAATCTAAAGGGGATGAATGGTGTGCAATTAAAAGGATGCTTAGATGATACTAATTACATGCTTAAGTGATCTAAGTGATACACGAATATCGAGAAATAAAAAGGCAAACACGGATGAATGACATGTGGTAGCAAGGTGTAGGACTATGTTGTCTTCTGCTCAACGAGGCGGCCTTCTCGGAGCTGGACGCGGTGGCGGCACGATGCAAGGTGGAGCTTTAGCCTTGGATCGTCTCCTCCGGTCAAGCTTCTTCCACGCGGGGCGGACCTCGGGCTTTGTCACAATTGGAGTAAGGCGGGGCAAGGCAGGAAAGTGGGTCGACGGCTACTGGAATTTAAGATCTTTGGAGAGTTAGTTTGGAATGGTGGAGTTCAAGGGGTTTTATAGAGTGAATCAAAGAGAGTTAGTTGAGGATCTATGGCGGGCGTGGATTATGGTTGTTGGGAGAAGAAGATAAAGGGTGTAGATCGAAGTTAGGAGGAAGAAGGTGACGGGTAGAATTAGTTGAACTTGGGTTGTTAGAACAGAATCATTGGTCTGCCTTCTTGAAGAAGATGGCACCAGGTGTTGACACTTGTCAACACCTGGTTGGCCAGTATGAATAAATACATTCTAAAATATATATTCAATAATAAATAACGTTATTTTAAATAGGTATAAAAATGAAAATTATAAATAATTAATTTATCTAAATTATGGCATAAGTAGTTTTAATAAATAATAGATACTTTATAAAATATAAAAAATACATTAATAAATAGGTATAAATAATACTTAATAAATAGTTTTTAGATTTTTAATTTAATAAATTAATAAATAGTATATCATTTTTATATTTTTATTTATTATTATGATAATTAAAAAGTATATTTTAATTCTTGTGGATTTTAATAAATTAATTTAAGTATATTAATAAATAAGGATGTAAGTGATGTATTTCAATTTTACCTACAATTAGGGTTTTTGATTTATGTAAAATAATAAGTAATCTCCAAAAATTATGAAATAAATTAGGGTTAAAATAGAAGATCAAGAAAATATTTAGAAATTATAAATCATTAAAATAATAAATAATATGTTCTAAATAAAATAAATAACCCAGAAACCCAGTTGTGGTTAGGTCCCAAAACCTACTTTTAGCAAACAGACTCCAATTTTAGTGAAATCACCTTCATTAATTAAAGAATATTAATATATGAACTTTAAATGTGAGTAGAGTGAAATTGGAGATCGAATGAGAAAGTTATGATGTTTGGAAGTTGGGATTCTGACAATTTACAATTTGGATTTCTTGGTATATATAAGATAATAGTTTTAACTTATTTTTATATTTTTCTTTACATTTTTAGAAATAATTAGGAAAAGAGTTTGATGGAAATATGTTAATATGAATTAATTAAAAATCATTGAAGTTTTGGTATTTATTGGATAATTAATGAAGAATGTGTAAAGTATGGAATTAACTTTTATCTGTTTTCTTTCCTTATCACCCCTCCTTATTATTTGTCACCATTCCATGCTGACTTGGTCTCGGAGATTAGGTTATAAATATATCTTTTAGTTATATTTAATTTTACAAGTCATATTGTACATATATACATATCTACAATTTGCCTTCTTTTTATTTTCTTTATTTTTATTCTTTTATTTATTTACATGTTTTTAATGCATAAAAGTGCATTTTTATTCATGAATAGTGTTTTGTTAAAAATGGAATTTAATGAGTATTTAGTTGTATTTGTTAAGGGTTTTAAGACACAATGCAGAAACAATGTTAATGAATCATGGATTCATCAACCCCCTATACTTAAACTTTGCTTGCCCCTTAGCAAACACTTATTTGAAGAATAAGGGAAAAAGAAAGAAAATTAGAATGAATTTGTTTTCCTAAACTAATTCATGAGAACAGACGAAGGACAGAGCTCGATCGGTCCTGAAACAAGCATTTTGTCAGAGCCTTAACTTGGATTAGGATTTCAGCCTCAACAACCCTCAAGTTCCTCAAATCCTTTTTTAAGTTCTCCTCAACAGCCAGTTCAGATCCACTCATTCATATCGCAAACTCTATCGACCTTGATGTCAATCTGTACATTGTGTGAATTGTTTTAGCTATTCCCACTTGAAAGAAGCGAAGAAACCACCCATCTCAGTTATACAATCCCATTGGTTCCTCATCCAGCTACTCTTTCCTCAGGGAGGGAGGTATTCCTCTCTCAGGTCAGTTCGTGTTGTGTCCACAATTGTATATAGAGAGAAAGTAGAAGAATGAGAAAAGAACTGGAGTGCGACTAGTGTAGGCACATCTCCTTGTGAAGCCCAGCGATGTAGCTAAGTCTACACTAAGATGAGTAGGTTTTTGGTGGAAGCTCGGACCATTATGATCGTATTTGTATTTGGTGTCTTCTTCTTTGAATTGGTTTTGTAATGTTGCTTGCACTGCATCAATCTTTTAGTGCCTTAACAGATATAGCATCTTTTCATTCCGACTATTTTTTGAAGTCTTGGAAATATTGTGCCAGCAGATCCTTCCCTCATCCGAAGCGATTATTGGAACCCCAATCTGTCCCGTCTTTTGACATCCATGCCGCTAGACAAGGATAGAAATGCACCACCAAGATGGATTGCCATTAGCAAGCCCATGCAAGTCGAGCTAAGTGCAAAGTGCATGTGTCCAAAAGTGGTTCACTGATGAAGAGTTAAACGGATGGCACCAAGTGTTCTACTTAGGCACTTTTGAGTTGATTTCCCAAACATGGTCTCATGGAACCCAAAGATTTAAGTAAAAGACCTGAAGAGTCTAAATTCCAATTCATAACTAGGCTCCTGACAATGAGAGTTAAAGGTCATAATCAAGCTCCATCCCTTTAGAATTTTCTCAATCTTTAGTTTTAGAAATCAAACTTGTAGTGAAAAATGTCAATGCCAATTCACCCATTTTTTTGTGAAGTAAATTTTCTTAATTTTACTCATTTTTATGGATTTTAAAGATTTTGTAATTTTGTTAGATTTTACATTTTTGTATTTTTTATGGATTTTCAAATTTTATAAACAAGTTTTCATATAAGAAATTTACTCAATAAATTACCCATATTTTATTTGGGTTAAATAACTAATGTATTTTACAAATTTTATATACAAAGAATTTAATAAGGATTAAATGAATTCTACACATATTTTAATAATTAGGATTTTAAATAATGTGCAAATTTTAAATATATTTTTTAATTTAAATAAGGATTTTAGGCATATTTTATTTATTTACAAGGATTTTACAAATAGTTTAAATAAATAAATAGGTGGATTTTAAATTAACCCTCGCCCACTTTTTATGGATTTTATAGATATAGAAAATACATAAAAGTATGAGTTATGGACCAGAGTATATATACAATATATACACCCCCTATACTTAGCATCTGTTATGTCCTTATAGCGTCAAAGAGAAAAAGGAGAATGTAACTCGTGCTAAGTAAAAGTGGGCGAAAAAGAACCAAAGAATAGAAACCAGTCAACCCCCCTACACTTAAGATCAAGTCATCGTAAGTATAGTGGAACAAAAAGGAGGTGACTGAGAAAACAGAATATACAAACGAAAGAACAATAGGAGAAAGAAGAACGAAATCAACGAAATCACTCGGTCCCCCTTAAACTTAGGATAAGGCATCCTAAATATAGAAAAGAGTGTGGCCAAAATTAGAGACCAACGATTAGAGTAAAAGAAAGAATTTACAAAAGAAAAGTAAAAAGATCAAAATCAAAATGAGAGAATCAGTGGGAAATCAGTCCCCCCTATACTTAGGATCTGGTATCCTAAGCATATAAGACAAACAAAAATGGGGACAATTATGGTCTACGAAGAATATACAGGTGTGTACTCTAGGAAAAAGCGAAAGGCTTCACAGATCTCCGTACAGGATGGAATGAAGTCTAAATCATGCATCATGTACAAAGTAGATCACTTCAACTTGGGCTAAATGATCAGTATTCTCCATGAAGTGCTTCAGCATCTGCACATTCACCACAAATGGCTCTGCACCAGGTGACACATCTGATATATCAATACTACCATTGTCATGCACCGTTCTGACTATGTACGGTCCTTTCCATTTGCTCTTTAATTTACCAGGAAAAATTCGCAATCGTGCATTGAACAACCATACTTTCTGCACGAGGACAAAGGTCTTCTGCCGAATATGTCTATCATGCCATTGCTTTACTTTGTCCTTATAAATGAGGGTGTTCTCGTATGTCTGATTTCAAATCTCCACTAGCTCATTCAGATCTAGCTTCCTCTTGACTCCTGCTTTCTGCATCCCTAAGGAAATCTCTCTGACGTCCCATTCGGATTTATGCATGATCTTTATAGGCAAATGGCATGGCTTCCCATAAACTAATCTGAATGGTGAAGTACCTAAGGGACTTTTATATGCAGTACGATATACAAAATGAACTTGGTCTAGAAGCCGTGACCAGTTCTTCCTATCTAGTCGTACTAATTTCTGAAGAATGGATTTCACCTTCCTATTTGAGATTTCAGCCATGTCATTTATTTGCGGGTGGTAAGGAGAAGCTACTCTGTGATCAATACCATAGTTCTTCACTAGCTTTTTTCACCTCCTTATTAATGAAATGGCAACCCCCGTCTGAAATGAGAATACGTGGAATACTGAACCATGAAATAATGTGTTCCTTCAAGAACCTGCATATTGTCTTGTTGTTAGTGGTTCGTGTGGGTATAGCCTCCACCCATCTACTAACATAATCTACAGCAAGAAGAATGTACTCAAAGCCATTGCTGGAGGGAAATGGTCCCATAAAATCTATGCCCCATGTGTTAAAGAACTTGTAAGTGATAACATGCCGCGTAGGCATCACATCTCTAGCACCGACTGTCCCAGCGACTCTCTAACAATCCGGGTAACTCTTCACAAATGTGCCAGCATCTCAAGTAAGAGTCGGCTACAAAAATCTGCTCTAAAGTACCTTCTGCGCTATCCTCTTCCCCAAATGATGTCCTCCAACCTCTAAGGAGTAGCACAGAGTGAGGACACTATTATATTCCTCCTGAGGAATACATCTCCTGTAAATACAATACAGTCCTTCACGAAAAAGAATCGGATCCTCCCAATGGTAATGTCATGCCTCGGAAACGAACCTGCGACGCGGTCTTTCGGCCATCCCTGTGGACTCTTCTGTGTAACAATAACATTCACTATGTTTGCATATCATGGAATCTATGTAACTACAAAGATGCTATCATCTGGAAATCTCTCTGCAATCTCTAGCGTGTACTCATCTGAAGGCTGCTCTATGTGTAGTTGGGAGAGTTGATCAACTACCACGTTCTTTACCCCAGGCTTATCTCTAATGTTTAAATCAAACTCCTGAAGTAAGAGAAGCCATCTAAGAAGGCGTACCTTAGCATCCTTCTTCTCCATCAAAAATTTGATAGCTGAATGATCGGTATAAACTGTGATTTTTGAGCCAAGAAGATAAGATCTGAATTTATCTAATGCGAATACCACTGGCAACATCTCTTTCTGTGAATGTATAGTTGCAATGAGCATCATCTAAAGTGCAACTGACATAGTGGATAGCAACTAGAAGTTCGTTCCTCCTCTGTCCTAACACAACCCCGACCACAAAATCTGAAGCATCTCTCATGATCTCAAAAGGCAAAGATCCAATTCGGTGGCTGTAGGATAGGAGTACTGATGATCATCTCTTTTAATGTGAGAAAGGCACTATACATTTGTCATCTAACAAAAACTCGATGTCTTTGTATAATAGTTCAGTTACGGTCAGGCAATCTAAAAGAAGTCCTGAATGAACGCCAATAAAAGCCGACATGCCTAAGAAAAGACCGTAACTGCTTGATGTTCGATGGTGGATCGAGACTCTCGATGACATCCACTTGGCAGGGTCAACCTCCATGCCTTGCTTGGAGATGACATGCCCCAACATGATCCCGTTTGTAACCATAAAATGGCTCTTTTCCCAAGACAAAATAAGATCTACCTCACAACATTTCCGAAGAAGCTGATCTAGGTGCGCTAAACAATCGTCAAAGGACTCACGGTAGACCAAAAAATCATCCATAAAGACCTCGAGAAAATCACTGACCATGTCCATAAAGATGACAAGCATGCACCTATGGAAAGTAACGGGGGCATTTCACAATCCAAAGGGCATCCGTCTAAAAGCATACATGTCGAAAGGACATGTGAAGGTGGTCTTTTCCTAATCTTCAGGAGCAATTGTAACGTGATTGTATCCGGAGAAACCTCTAAGTAGAAGAAGTACTCCTTCCCTGCCAACCTTTCTATGACATGGTCTATAAAAGGCAATGTGCAGTGGTCCTTTTTCATCGCGACATTTAATTTCCTATAATCAACACACACACACCATGACATGGTTACTCTCTTTGGAATCTCCTCTCCACTCTCATTCTTAACCATCTGAATTCCTGACTTCTTTGGGACAACATGTAATGGGATAATCCATTCAGAGTTGGAGATGGGATAAATAAACCATACGTCACTCCATTTCATGATCTCTTTCTTGATAACATCACGTAAGACGGGATTCACCCTACACTGAAACTCTCTGGAAGGTTTGTTGTCATGATCAAGATAGATATGGTGAGAACACAAGGCAGGATTTATCCTGTGGAGATCAGATGCAGTCCACCCAATAGCCTTGCGATTTCTTTCAAGAATCTCCATCAGACGTGATTCTTGCTCGTGTGCCAAATATGCACTGATAATCATCGGAAACTGTCGATGTGGACCTGCAAGGAAAGCATACTTCATGATTGGTGGTAAGGTCTTTAGTTTGGGTAAGGTAAGATCTGGCCATGCTGTAACATCCTCTGTATTTGTAAGGGATATGTGCTGGTGGTAGACATATCTACCTTATGGTTATCCACCATTTCAATCTGCTCTAAAGTCGAACTATAGAAGATGTCTAAAACATCATCTGACTCGCTACCATGCTCATCCTCAGAATGACTAGAGGAGAATAACTCGGCTATGTAGATCTTGGTCTCTGAATCATCTGAGGTGGAGGCATTCTATAAGTTCTCCAAATCTAAAATATCTGCAATAAACTCATCAGTTCTATGCTCCATGTGATCATCACCATCCACACTGAAGTAAAGGGTACCGTCAGAAGAACTGCCAATTTCAGTCTCGGACCCATCCTCTTATAAGATATCTTGGGTCTCTACTTGATACCTCTCAAGGTCGTCAAAATGAACCTCATCCATGTAATCACAGGTGGCTAAGGAACTCAAGGCATCAGAACTAGTTGTAGACACGACACTGGATGCATGCAATTCTCTCGCCATGAAAAGATACCTGCCTTGTATCATAATCGAAAAGGGCCTTTGCGGTCTCTAAGAAAGGCCTCCCAAGAATAATCAGGGTAAGGTGTAACTATGTAGGGCAATCCATTTCTAGGACAGTAAAGTCCACTGGGAATTGCAAACCCTGCACGGTTACAATAACGTTCCCCAAAAAGCTCCTAGGTTTCTTTACAGATCTATCAGCAAACATAGGGATCGAACAGGATTCATAAAGAGGACCTAACTCAAGCTTGACGAGTAAACAAGAAGGTAAGAGATTAATAGAGGAACCGTTATCTAATAGAGTGCGATCTAATACGGCTTTTGAAATCTTCCACCTGAGATGATGTGCACCTGAATCCTTCTTCTTCTTTGGTAATCTATTCTGAATAGCACAGGAGGTGGCTTTGGTCATGATATGCTTCTCTCTACGTGATTTCTTCTTCCTTCGCATTGTACATCTATTCTTCAGTTGTTGCTTGAGCGTAGGAAAGTGATCCAAGGCATCATGGAGTGGAATCTTCAAAAAAATGTGATCTTTTCATAGTCGCTCAGTCACTGGAGTCACAACATTATTTTTGGATTTTTCTTTCCTTTTACATACAAAGCATTGGGAAAAGGAACAAGCTCATGTTCAACAAAATCTTTTTTTTTTTTATTAAAATTAGGATCATCTTTACATCGAGAGTCTCAAAATTATCTACAAAACTCTTTAAAATAGGAAAAGAAATATCAACTTTGGGAGTGTCTACATGGTCTGGTGCAGTATCCTCGTCTGATTTGCCTAAGTCCATGTCAAGTATCTCAGCATCGTTGCCTTCTCTCTAATCGTCAGGCTGATCCTCATCATCATTGCGGTCCTCCTCCTTAGCATCAGTATGTGTATCATGGTTTTGCTCTCGCTACTTATCATGTGCCCTCTCCGCTTACTGATTAGGAGCTTGTGGTGATCTACCGCTCCTGAGATGAATGAAGTTAGATAAGAATTCAGGAAAAGAGATCGTACATGTCGTGTTGTCTACCTAATCTGGGTGCCTCATCCTTATTCAGGTTCATCTGACTTGATTGGGAGAGTGGTTTTGGGCGTGGTTAACTCATCCAGATGATGGTTAACATGCTCCATCTCGATCTTGTGTGTGGTATGGAGCGTGCTCAACATGTCCATGATCTGATTTAGTGCAAGGTATTATGAAGATATCTCAGATTTAGTGTGGTAACCCTGGCTCTATATTTTCTCCTACCTTGGAGTATGCTGCTGCGGAGCGTAAGGCTGAGGAGATCTCTGAGGTGTGTATGAAGACTGCTACTGCTATTTTGGTAATGATGCAGCTATGAGGGTGAAGCGGGTTGATGAAATCAATGTGGTCTCTTATAGGCTTGCTGGTGAGACTGCTACAATGTGTAATTCTATCGGTGCTGAAATTGTGGATGTCCATGCTGCTGATGGTTGTAGTGTTGCAGCTGCTGCTGCTGGTGTACGCTCTGATGGGTAAAATGTGATGATGGCTGAATCGGAGCGTACCATATCCCATTGATATCAAGAGTGGCTTCAGAATCAACATCAGTGTTTCCAGGGCTGGTGATCTAGCTAAAGTTGGCATAAGACTGGTCCTCATGCCAATCAATCTGCATAGTCTCTGTAGGCTGAACTGGTTCACTTTGGACAAAGTGAATCTGATGTATGGGAGGAGCAGGTAAAGATCTCTGAACAAGTTGAGAGGTCGAAGAAGAGTGAGGTTGTTGGTACTGAACGTGCAGGTCTGTCACCTTCTTCGTCAGATCACTCAGTTGCTGAGGAAGTGATGAGAGTTTCTCCAACTCTCGTAGCATCTGCAGATCCTGAACATTCTTCTAAATCACATCTACCTACGTTAATCTTTCACTAATGTATCCCATGTTGCTATTTGATCCAGAATCCGAAATATTTGCAACCTTTTGATGCTCTCAGTGGTGTGGTGGATGTGGGGTCTTTTGGAATGCCAGAGTAAAGTCAACGACTCACGAGTTCTCTATCATCCCCTCAAAGATGGACCAGACAGACTCGGCATACCGATTCAGATAATTGCTGCCACATGCAGCACTTACAAGGACTTGGACATCCAGCTGGAGTCCTCTGAAATAATTCTGAACTATCACCTTCAAATGCATCTCACGATGAGGGCATCTCTCAGTAGGGTCCTTTGTGAAACCCCAAAACTCGAGCAGGGACTTAACTGCAAAAATCTAGCTGGATCTGGGCTTAATTGCAAATCTGCTTTTGTTCCAGTGTCAAAAAAATTATTTGAGTAATTAATTTACGTAGAGCTCGTCGATAGTTTTTAAACGAGTCCAAGAACACAAAAATTCGACCATGGGAGCCCGAGTTATGGCCATTTTAGTGAGGAGGGGTACAAGTCACATTCGGATCCGAACTCGGATCCGAATCCGGGTTGGATCCATATACCTAGCCCTCCCCCATCATGAAACCTTGCTCAAAATGCCCAAACCCTTCTTCATTTCGACCTCCTGCCCCTTCCTCCTCCCTCTCCTTCACCAAGGGTCACCAGAGCACCTCGGATCGACGACTTGAAGCTGCACTCGTGTAGAGAAGGTACGATGTCTCCACCCTCATTGCTGCTGGATCCCACACAATTTGAACCTATATTATTGAACATTTAGATCCTTAGGTTCTTGTGGTACGATCTACCCATCCTTAGATGTTGAATGCATAGAAACTTTAAATTAACAAATCACCTTAGGCGATGAGTGCATGATACAGTAGTTTAGAATCAAGATGCAGAGACATCTAAGTCTTGGAACAAACTACCGATGCCACTGACATTGGCATCAATCGCATCTGTAATAACCAAAATCCTCAAGTCCTAAGCATGCAGGATATTCGCCCTCGTTGGTGCAAAGTTCCATTTCATCCACTTCCAGTAGTTGCTGTGATTAAAGCCACTACACAGAGGCCAAGAAAACATGCTATTGTTATATGGATGCCTATGCTTGAAATCTTTAGCCACTTCAAAGATTAATTCAATCGATCTGAACTATCTAATTTCCAGCAACAGACTGCTCAAATCCAGGACCTCACTTTCTTTTACGAATTTTCCACTCTTGCAACTTTGTATGGAATTTCCAAGAAACATGATACCCATTTCGAACCAAAATAAAATCTATTCTAGGTTTAAGAAGATCAACTTCTACATAAACTTTCAAGTAGCTTGGCCTTTGGAAGTTGTCAACATTTTGGAGCATCTCTGTGTCATGTATTGAAACATGTGGCTTCTCCTTGTAGATTAAATTGTTCTCTTCTCCACTTACAACTTAATGATGAGGTTCTCCATCACTAAGTTCTATAAATGTGGTTCTAGAGCATGACGCTTAACCTATTTCAAAACTTTGTCTTGAACAAGGGACCCACACAAGTTTGTATTTAGATTGTTGATGCCTATCCAAGGTTATCTTAGAGAAAAACTAAAGTTTGACTTTTCCTTCTATGGATGGGACCCTCCAAAGGTTCTCATCTCACATTTGGGTGGTAATAGTGCAGAAGTTGATCTATATATATATATATTATACGGGTGATAATAGTGCAGAAGTTGATATGTCTATATATATATATATATTATACACATGATAGTCACTTTTACATATCATGAGTAGTCCATTATGATCTTACATATTTATACAAGTATTCGAATATCTTCTGTGGGTTGCTAGTATTGATCCATAGGTGGAGTGGCTATGCCAAATGAGGGACATGCACCCTTGGGGTCTCAGGTAGAAGCCTAGATGACCGTGACCCCAACTGTTATTGTAGCTGTGATGGTTGGGGGACATGTTGCTTGGCACACCGAGGTGCTAATCTTACGGTGTTTGGCCTCGGCACTTGTGTGCTTTAAGTTGGCAATTAACTTGTGAATCGAAAGTACAATTATGAAGGGGAGATAAGTGGACATGTTGGAAACTTAGTTATGATGCATTGTACCCCACCGCATGCCTACAAAGGCACCTCAACCCTAAGGTGTTTTCTTTTACCTTAGAGTCATAGTGTGAGGTATCATCCAGACCAAGACCACAGACTATCCATGAAGCTTGTTTACTCATATCCATATCCAGATCAAATAATAATAATAATAATAAAGATGTAATTTTCGTGAGACCAGTTAAACAGTTGTTGTTTTGCACACATTTAAATTATATCTTATTTGTTTTTTTGTATAGTTTTGTTTAATTTGTATTGGGCAATTGCTCATAACGTACCTACATGTGAATCTGCAGGTCTTCAACAGTGAGCAACTTGGAGTCACCTTTTTGTGTAGCTTCATGACGCTTTTTGTGGTACAGTTGTTGGCAGTTTTACCATCCTTCTTTATGCGTAGTTTTTTTGTTAATAGACATGGCATGTAATATATATGTTGAGACACATCTTTTATATTTGCATATATGTGTCTTTTGTGAACATGGATGGATAATGGAATGTGAGCATGTTGAATGAGAAGCAAAATTTTTAAATTCCAATGTGTGTGCCATTTCTCCTGCTTATGTGTATGTTAAATATTTAAATGTGGAATGTGTGCACGTGGATTTGGTCTACTGAGTACTCGGATCCTAGGGGAGTCACATCTTGGTATCAGAGTCGTGGTACTGCATTCCAATCCACACACATCATTCCTCATTGGTGTTCGAATATTGGATAGTGTGAAAGTCTTCTGACCCAACACGAGTCCACAGGAGTACAACATGATTGCATCCATGTCCACATGTCTTTAATAATGTCTTTAAGAAAAATAAGTATTAATGCCTTGGTTCTTTTAGCTGAACCATGCCGCCGCACGTGGATCCAGACGTGACGCGGCAGTTGGCTCTCCTTGTACAGGCGGGACAGGAGATCCAACAGTGCCAAGAGGTAATGGAGAAGTGGTTCCAACGACTGGATGACCCCTTCTACCGTCCCTCTCAGGACAGGGAAGAGAGCGTCAACTTGTCATTCTCCTTGGATCCTGAGCAGCCAGAGGATGCAGATGCTTTGCAGAAGCATCAGAGCACTTACGCCGCATACCAACGGGCAGCGGTACCACAGTTACTTGGTACCACCACCCCTGATGACGATGAGTTATGGATGTCATCAGTTGCCAAAGTCTTGAAAATGATACGTGCACCCGAGGACACATGGGTGTCATTTGCCGAGTACTCACTGGTTGGATATGCAGAGCGGTGGTGGAATGCCACCAAGGAGCATTTGACGGGATCCATGATGTGGGAGACCTTCTTTGATGAGTTCTGTGCAGAGTTATACCCAGACCATTGGGTGGAAGATTAGAGGAGGTAGTTTGCTGAGTTGAGACAGGGGTCGATGATGGCCCAAGAGTACCTGATCCGATACACAAAGCTCTCTCGCCATTCCCCTGCTACGACAACTTACCCCCAGGAGAACTTGTAGAATTTCATCCAGGGAATGCGTGAGGAGGTACAAGAGCGGCTATCTACCTTGGACCTCACCTCCATTAAGGAGGCTATGGAGAAAGCGACAAAGTAGGAGGCGACCCAACGCCTCTTACATGGAGGCAAGCCATAGTTACCTCCACCTCAGCCTAGCAGGGTTGTGAGATGGGACTTCTCTGAATTCCATAGAGACTGCCGCCACCACCCGACATCGACAATAGCACCTATCAGCCGGTTCACACCTACCTTGTAACAGGCCTTGGTAGGACGCAGTTCAGTTTCTTCTCGCCCCCCAACATAGATACGGAGCCATGGACTTGGGGGCGGTAGTTCCACTTCTGGTGGGAACTTGTCACAGGCAAACAGTTCAGTTTCTTCTCGCCCCCCTACATAGACACAGAGGGATGCACTTAAGTTCCTTCTCGCCCCCCTACATAGATACAGAGCCATGTACATGGGGGCGGTAGTTCCACTTCTTGTGGGAACTTGTCACAGGCAGACACTCGTACTTGTTACCTTTGTAGACAGTCGAGCCACTTCAAGTCCCAATGCCCTTTACGTGCCAGTAGCTCAGGTGCGCATTAGCAGCAGAGAGGAAGACCAACTGGGTCTTCTTTCAAGTTTCAGAGATCAGGATCCCGCCGAGGTGGTCGTGACTTCCAGCGAGCACTACAGCAGATCGTCAATGTCGTGGGATCTAGCGCCCTGCCATGAGTGCAGCTGAATGCAGTGACACAGGAGCAAGCTCATTCATCTCGATCGGTCGTGAGAGGTATGATTTTAGCCCATGGGATTTCTTTACATGCATTGTTCGATTCAGGGGCCACACATTCCTTCCTTGCACATAATATGGTGCCCACATTCGGCAAGTCAATGATGGAGGTTCCTTCCCCGTACTACATCAAGGGACCAAGGGGCCAATTGTTCTTTATCCGCAAGGAAGTGGAGGATGTGGATGTACAGATAGGTGGGAATGAGATGTGAAACCTCGAATTTTCATTTTTTTCAGAAATCTGGAGTATTTTTGACATCCAAAATATTCACATAATCACACCATTACGTAGATCTCGTCGAGATCTTTCCAACGAGCCCAAGAACACCTAATTCCGATATTCCTAGCTCAAGTTATCGTTGTTTTAAGAATCATAGTCGGGACCCATATATGGGTCCGAACCGGATCCGAATCAAGATCCAAATTCACCTCTCCTTCTATAAATAGGAGATGGTAGGCTGCTCTCTAAAAGCCCTAGCCACCACCATCCTTCCCTCTCATTGGAGCACCACCATCTTGGTCAGTATAGTCATCGGAGGGCCGCCGTTGACGTCGGAGAAGGAGCTCCGATCGAAGATCCGCAACCCCATCACGTAGGAAAGCTCAAGGTCACCGTGGTGCACGCCTCCGCACTGCGATCGAGCGACGGAAATACCATTCCGTGTGAGAGGAGATCCCGAGGGAACATCCTCGGAGGTAACGATGAATACCTCCCTCTTGCTGTTGATTTCCACATCTTTTGTTCTCATTTGCTTGAACATCCTTGGAGCCTTTGTTATTCTTATTGTGTGATTCATACTCTAGTAATGACGCCCCTTTCCCTCATTGTTGGTTTAATATGATTACAATGGTCCTTTGATAGCGTCTTTTCATGGATACATATTTTCATTCAAATCATTTTCTTAAATCGGTTGAGATAGTTTTGATGATCTTGGAATATATCTGCTCCATATGAATGAACAAGTTCCCCCTTGATCTCTTGCTGTTGCACACATTGATTATCTGTGTTATTCGTTTTCTTTTGTAGATGTTAGCGTGAGAGTATTAACATTTCATTGTAGACAATGATGTTCCCATAGATTAAAAGAGAAGTTTGTTAAACCATAGATCAATCAAACATATACAACATGATCCTGAGGTTTCTGCATCGAACTTTATCATATTGATACATCACCATAGGAAATATAAACATATACCATGATAGCACAACATGTGGTATGAGAGATTATGAATTAAATTGAAATAATGAAATTTTGGTGAGGAAATTGAGTTCGAAGTATTTGCGTTGAAATTAAGACACATGCGTTATGGGTAATGGAATTCGAAAAGTTATTTTACGCATTGTGATGGATTCGAGATATAACGGACTATATGCCGTTATGAAAGAATACATATATGGAAAATTGTTATTAATGTTTATATTAGAAACCACATTACAAAAACCCAATTATGTGATAGCGTTCCACATACTTCATGGTGTAAAACATTTTATCTATGGCTGAGACTTCTCCATGCTTTCACAGTTACCATGTCCCTTATATACGTTTTTCTTCCATCTCTAAATAAATGATAAATTTAATTACTTTCAATGGTTAATGTTATTTGATATTATTAATGCTGGAAATTGTTATTGTAATTTCAGAATTACTGTAAGGGAAAAATGCACTTCAATGGAATTTAAAGATGTTAGTCTACGTATAACATTCATTAAACTATCAATGGGAAAGAATGATCACATGGCACGTCTATTATTTTGCCTTTCTAACATAACTAATCTAAGGAATACGTATACTATCTCTTGATTTCAACTTCATAATGCTTTACACATTTAAATTGATTCTCTTACTAAATAGTAGAAATGTGATGCAAAACCGCATGTGCTTGCCTCCTTCTCATTGCAATATATTGAATACGAGTTGATTACTGTTGATTCGTGTTAATACGAATACATGTAAAAATCTTGTAATTCGAAAAGATCTATGTATGATCGAAGTATATTGAAGGATCATTTTATTAACCCCCAGAAAGAGAGATTATCCATTTTATGATTATTTTATTTTATTTTCGTGAATTGATAAATAAAAACTTATCTTATTACGAGATTTGCAAGTACCCTCTTAATATCACAATACTAAGTTCATTTACATATGTTTCCATGTGATCTAGAGATACTTAAGTTCCTCTTAAGGAGTTGATGCCTCTGAATTGGGCGTAGAGTAAAAATGATCCAACTAATAACATATATATGCTACTAATGCAATAAAGTCACATTTGAGTCATGTTCATATACCAGAAGTACTAGCTCAAATAATTCAAATACCCAATGGGTTCGTAACTCGCTCTTGGTTGTAGCATTATCATTCCGGGTAGTCAGATTTCACATTGATACATCTAGATGGAGTTAGGTACCAGAATGAATGGTATGCACCCTTCAAATCCCAGGTAGATGCCATGAAGGCCGCGACCCCAACGGACGAGTTGGGTGATGCGTTGCACCTAGCAGCCCGGAAGTATCCGGAGTCGCTCGACGGAGTTGGTAGCTGGCGCAGTTGGAGTTTTTGGTTTCTCACTTATACATGATTTTAATACTCGATTTAAAATTATATGTGGCCGCATCTAATTTTACTTTGAGTATCATTATTGTGAGAGGTGTTCCGGGATATGGTTTAAAGTTGGAAAATTTGGAGTTTAGACTTTTTCTTGTTCTAGTTGGACACAGATACTTGGAGGTTTATCCAAGATGACAAACAAGTTCCCGCGTAGCGGAGGCCTGCGAGTCGCGTACTTGCGTGTGCTAAAATAATAAGAGAAAGGATAAATAATTTATGATCGGATGCCAGATATTGTATATCATTATGGACTCTAACCAACTTGTCAAAATATCAATGATCATTGTGGTAGAACTTAAACGATTATTTTTTTTATAAAATCAATGTGATTGAATGTGATTTTAAATGACTTGGCGTTCTTTCTGAATTATTTCAATACATGCATATTCCATTAAATAAAGTTGGGTATACATTCTTTTCTTACCCCTACCTTAGTCGTTATAATATTTGTCTCGTTATTGGGCAATTGCTCATAACATTACTCTCGTGTGAACCCAACAGGTGTACCTGAGCAACAACCGCCATAGTAGCGCTCTTTTGAGGAGATCAGACTTCTTTTCGTCATATTTGCATCAGACAGGGCGCTCCTGCTTAGAGTAATTTACTTACTTCCGCTTTATTTTATGTTATTACCGAGAGACTTTTTAGTGAGATATGTGGAGAGTTTTTCTGCAAAGTTTGAGATTTTCTGATGTATCTCATATCATGGACATGGACTTGATGGGTATTAATGCGAATGGATGTTGCATTTTTCTTTCCATTTTATGCTATTCTCCCATTGTTATTTATATTTCAAATGTTAATCTATTGTGCATAAGACGATTTGTTGAGTATTATAGATCATGGGCGTAATTGGACCGTAGGTCCGACGCTCCCGTTCCGTCGGTTTCGGTAGCCGGAGGGGTGGGGCGTCACAGATGGTATCCGAGCCCGATACTCCATTCTATCTTTGCATATTAGATTATCAACGGGATTTGAAATATAAAAATAGCGACAGAGTCTTCGGACCTTGTCATCAGTAAGGAGAATAATTCAAGTTCTGTTTGAAGTGTCCGTTGTCTCTCTAACCATGAAAATAATTTTTAATATAATGATTCTTGCAGGGAATCATGCCGCCTCGTGTTGACCTTGATATTGCGCAGCAGTTGGCCTTGTTAGTTCAGGCCGTACAGTGTATACAACAACGTCAGGAGGTATTGGAGCAAAGAATCCTTCAGCAGAATGATTCCTCGTACGAGCCCTCTCGTGAGGAGGGAGGCAGTGTTCACCCTTCGGTGTCTTTGGACCCGGAAGGATCAGATGACCTAGAGACACTGCAAAAACATCAGACGACCTACGCAGCATATCAGAGATCTAAGGTGCCACAATTCTTTGGCACCGACACGCCAGATGAGGCTGAGCTATGGCTGGATCACGTATCTAAAGTGTTGAAGATGATTTATGCTCCTGAAGAGTCTTGGCTTACATTTGTGGATTTTTCACTAGCAGGTTATGCTGAGCGTTGGTGGTTTGCCACCAAGGAACATCTGGAGGATTCCATAACATGGGAAATTTTTCTTGATGAGTTACGTAGTCAGTTCTATCCTGATCACTGGGTTGAGGATCAGAGGAGGTTATTTGCTGAGCGGAAGCAGGGGTCAATGACGGCCTAAGAGTACCTCGTTCGTTACACTGAACTCTCCCACCACTCACCGGCGACTATTACTTTTCCCGAGGAGAATTTACAGAAGTTTATCCGGGGACTGCGTGATGATATGCAACACCAGCTATCTGCATTAGATTTCACTTCCATCAAGGAGGTAGCCGCTAAAGCTACCAAGATGGAGACAACTCAGAGTCGGCTTCAGGGGAGTCCATTACATTTCCAACCACCTCAGCCCGAGAGATCTGCTCATCGAGATTTCTATAGAGCTCGTAGAGAGCGTCGTTTCCACCCAATGGCTACCACTCCTACCGTTGGCAGATTTGCCCCTACACCTACTTTAGGGCAGGGCTTGGCGAGTTGTGGTACTACTTCCTTCCGCTCTTCTACACACTCGCAGAGCCGCAAGACAGGAGGTGCTAGCCTTGTCTCAGGAGGCTCCTTCTCTCAGCCAGGAGATCGCAGATGTTTCCACTGCTAACAGCCGGGCCATTTCAAGGCCAAGTGTCCTTTACTTGTCAGCAGCTAAGGTGGCCACCCACCAAGTATACGACCAACCTTCTCATCTGCACAGTCACATGGATCAGTTTCCTGCCGTGGGGGTCGAGGTTTTCAACGTCCTCCACCACGACCAACCTTCAGTGCTGCAGGTTCTAACGTCCCCCCATAGCCGCAGGGACAGTTGAACGCAATCACATAGGAGCAGGCCCACGCCTCAGGAGCTGTAGTTCGAGGTATGATTTTAGTACATGGTATATCCTTACACTCCTTATTTGATTCGGGAGCTACGCACTCTTTTCTAACACATCGCTTAGTATCCAAGTTAGATAAAGAACCAGTCTGCGTTCCATCTCCTTACGACATCAAGGGTCTAGGGGGCTAATTATTCATAGTGCGACAAGCGATGGAGAAGGTAGCAGTGCAGATTGGCGGGGACCTAATGCCTGCATATCTTTTACTCATTCATCTAGAAGATTTTGATGTCATCTTAGGTATGGATTGGCTCGAGCAACATCACGCATGTCTTGATTGCTTCGAGAAGACGGTAGTGTTCCATATACCAGACATACCTACCTTTCAGTTTGATGGACGTGCCTCAGATAGTGAGGTCTTATATGTATCGGCATTGAAGGCCCAACACTTGCTCGATCAGGGTTGCATAGGTTTTCTCGCCTATACTGTGGAGTTACCTGCCAAAGATCGTATGATTGAAGATGTCAAGATTGTACGAGATTTTCCTGATGTATTTCCAGAAGAATTACCTGGACTGCCGTCAGAGAGGGAGATCGAGTTCGAGATTACTTTGATACCTGACACGCAACCGATCTCCATACCTCCATATAGAATGGCACCGACCGAACTCAGGGAGCTCAAAGTACAACTGCAAGAGTTGTTGGAAAAGGGATTTATCCGTTCTAGTACATCACCTTGGGGAGCACCGGTCCTCTTCGTAAAGAAGAAGGATGGGTCTATGCGTTTATGCATCGACTACAGGATATTGAATAAAAGGACGGTGAAGAACCGTTATCCACTTCCATGAATAGATGATCTTTTTGATCAATTGCAAGGAGCAGTAGTATTCTCAAAAATTGACCTACGATCGGGTTATCATCAATTGAGAATTAAGGACACAGATGTGCTTAAATCTGCTTTTCGTACCAGATACGGCCACTATGTGTTTGTGGTTATGCCGTTTGGACTCACGAACGCACCTGCCGCATTCATGGATATGATGAACAGAATTTTTCGTCCATACTTAGATCGGTTTGTTGTAGTATTCATTGATGATATTTTGATCTACTCACGTGATGAGCATGAAC
The DNA here is from genome assembly GCA_037367405.1 of Ottelia alismoides. Taxonomy (NCBI): domain Eukaryota; kingdom Viridiplantae; phylum Streptophyta; class Magnoliopsida; order Alismatales; family Hydrocharitaceae; genus Ottelia; species Ottelia alismoides. Next base: position 305,434 of record JAZKJV010003270.1, on the reverse strand, counting down.
ATGAGCAGCAACTTCGTACTATTCTTGAGACACTCAGAGAACAAAAGTTGTATGCAAAATACAACAAGTGTGAATTTTGACTTACTGAATTAGCTTTCCTCGATCATGTAATATCAGGAGCAGGTGTGGCAGTTGATCCAGCCAAGATAGAGGCTGTTATGTCCTGGGAGCAGCCCAAGACAGTTATTGAGATACGCAGCTTCTTAGGCCTCGCCGGCTACTACAATCGTTTTTTTAGGGGCTTCTCGCAGCTAGCTCTACCACTTACTCGTCTGACACAGAAGGATGTTCCTTTCATTTGGAGCGACAAGTGCGAGCTGAGCTTTCATATGCTGAAAGAAAGATTGACCAGTGCTCCGATTCTCACCATTCCGTCAGGCTCCTTAGACCTTACAGTGTATACTGATGCATCAAAGGAGGGTTTGGGAGCCGTGTTGATGCAACGTGGTCATGTCGTGGCAAATGCATCACAACAATTAAAGAATCATGAACGGAACTACCCTACTCATGACTGGGAGTTGGCAGCTATAGTCTTCGCGTTGAAGATATGGCGTCACTATTTATATGGGGTCACGTTTGAGATTTTTACAGATCACAAGAGTCTCAAATATATCTTTGACCAGCGAGAGTTGAATATGAGGCAAAGGCGATGGATGGAGCTGTTGAAAGATTATGACTACATTATCTCTTACCATCCGGGTAAGGGGAATGTAGTAGCAGATGCTTTGAGTAGAAGAGCACATACCAAGGGTACCATAGCATGGCTACAGACTTGGGATATGCTCGCAGCACTTAGTGAGTGGCACCCCTTTGATTGTACTACAGACGCTGTAACTGTACCTGCCAAGTATAGTGGACTATGGGATAGGATTGTGCATGGTCAGCAAACATATCAGAAATTACAAGACTTATTCCATCGATGCCTGAAGGAGGAGTCTGATGGATTCAGAGTCTGTGAGTCCATCTTATGGAAGGGGGACCGTGTCTGTGTTCCTAATGATGGTGAGTTAAGAAGAGATATCCTCGATGAGGCTCATTGTTCTAGATTATCTATCCATCCAGGGAGCACCAAGATGTATAGAGACCTCCGTCAACACTTCTGGTGGGAGGGGATGAAGAGAGATGTTGCAGAACATGTTATTCGTTGCCTTACGTGCCAATTGGTGAAGGCAGAGCACAAGCGTCCTCCTGGCTTGTTACAATCACTTCCTATTGCGTTGTGGAAATGGGAGAGTATCTCTATGGACTTCGTGACATCCTTATATCGTACATTAGGTGGATATGATGCCATTTGGGTTATTGTGGATAGGTTGACCAAGTCCGCACATTTCATTCCCGTAAATATGACATGCGCTCCGGTAGATCTGGCCAATTTATATATTCAGCATGTTATTCGCTTGCATGGGATTCCCAAGGAGGTGGTATCTGATAGAGACTCTCGTTTTACATCGCATTATTGGGGAGAATTCATGAAGGCCCTAAAAACCGAACTATGTCTTAGATCAGCCTATCATCCGCAGACTGACGGGCAATCGGAGAGGACAATTCAGACCCTTGAAGACCTACTCAGAGCATGTGCAATTGAGTGGCAAGGATCTTGGAAGGATCACCTTCCTTTAGTGGAGTTCACCTATAACAACAGCTACCATGCTAGTATTGGTATGGCACCTTTCGAGGCATTGTATGGGCGAAGATGCACTACCCCTTTGTGTTGGCAGGAAGTGGGTGACAAGGGTATTTATTCCACTCAGATAATCGAGGACACAACAAGAGCAGTGGAAATGGCTAGGAAGAAACTATTGACTGCACAGAGCCGTCAAAAGAGCTATGCTGATCAGAGACGTCGTGATCTTGAATTTGATACCGGAGACTTTGTATTCTTAAAAGTATCTCCAATGAAAGGTATTCAGAGATTTGGTGTCAAGGGCAAGTTGGCACCACGGTTCATTGGCCCTTTCGAGATTTTATCTCGTATTGGGAAGGTAGCATACCGAGTAGCACTCCCCCCTCACTTGGCAAGCGTGTACGATGTATTCCATGTGTCAAACCTCCGGAAGTATATTCGAGACCCTCAACATGTGATTAGCTATGAGGATCTCGCGGTTGAACCAAATTTATCTTTTCCTGAGGCACCCGTGCAGATTTTAGATCGGACAGTCAAGAGGTTACGACGGAAAGACATCCCTTTAGTCAAGGTATTGTGGCAAAGTCAGAATGTTGAGGAGGCCACTTGAGTGCCTGAGGCAGATATGCGACAGAAATACCCCTATCTTTTTGAAGGTATGTTCACGAAACCCTATTTCAATCCTCTTTAAGATTTTTATAGGTTTTGTTATCTTTAAGATTTTTATGCCTGAATCTACACCACATTCAAAACTTATACGTTAAATCCTACGTCTCGAGGACGAGACTTCCTTTAAGATTTTTATGATGTGAAACCTCGAATTTTCATTTTTTTTCAAAAATATGGAGTATTTTTGACATCCAAAAAATTCAAATAATCACACCATTACGTAGATCTCGTCGAGATCTTTCCAACGAGCCCAAGAACACCTAATTCTGATATTCCTAGCTCAAGTTATCGTTGTTTTAGGAATCATAGTCGGGACCCATATATGGGTCCGAACCGGATCCGAATCAAGATCCAAATTCTCCTCTCCTTCTATAAATAGGAGATGGTAGGCTGCTCTCTAAAAGCCCTAGCCACCACCATCCTTCCCTCTCATTGGAGCACCACCATCTTGGTCAGTATAGTCATCGGAGAGCCGCCGTTGACGTCGAAGAAGGAGCTCCGATCGAAGATCCGCGACCACCATCACGTAGGAAAGCTCAAGGTCACCGTGGTGCACGCCTCCGCACTGCGATCGAGCGACAGAAATACCATTCCGTGTGAGAGGAGATCCCGAGTGAACATCTTCGGAGGTAACGATGAATACCTCCCTCTTGCTTTGGTTTCCATATCTTTTGTTCTCATTTGCTTGAACATCCTTGATGCCTTTGTTATTCTTATTGTGTGATTCATACTCTAGTAATGACGCCCCTTTCCCTCATTTTTGGTTTAATATGATTACAATGGTCCTTTGATATCGTCTTTTCATGGATACATATTTTCATTCAAATCATTTTCTTAAATCGGTTGAGATAGTTTTGATGATCTTGGAATATATCTGCTCCATATGAATGAACAAGTTCTCCTTGATCTCTTGCTGTTGCACGCATTGATTATCTGTGTTATTCGTTTTCTTTTGTAGATGTTAGCGTGAGAGTATTAACATTTCATTGTAGACAATGATGTTCCCATAGATTAAAAGAGAAGTTTTTAAACCATAGATCAATCAAACATATACAACATGATCCTGAGATTTCTGCATCGAACTTTATCATATTGATATATCATCATAGGAAATATAAACATATACCGTGATAGCACAACATGTGGTATGAGAGATTATGAAATAAATTGAAATAATGAAATTTTGGTGAGGAAATTGAGTTCGAAGTATATGCGTTGAAATTAAGACACATGCGTTATGGGTAACGGAATTAGAAAAGTTATTTTACGCATTGTGATGGATTCGAGATATAACGGACTATATGTCGTTATGAAAGAATACATATATGGAAAATTGTTATTAATGTTTATATTAGAAACCACGTTAGAAAAACCCAATTATGTGATAGCGTTCCACATACTTCATGGTGTAAAACATTTTATCTATGGCTGAGACTTCTCCATGCTTTCACAGTTACCATGTCCCTTATATACGTTTTTCTTCCATCTCTAAATAAATGATAAAGTTAATTACTTTCAATGGTTAATGTTATTTGATATTATTAATGCTGGAAATTGTTATTGTAATTTCAGAATTACTGTAAGGGAAAAATGCACTTCAATGGAATTTAAAGATGTTAGTCTACGTATAACATTCATTAAACTATCAATGGGAAAGAATGATCACATGGCACGTCTATTATTTTGCCTTTCTAACATAACTAATCTAAGGAATACGTATACTATCTATTGATTTCAACTTCATAATGCTTTACACATTTTAATTGATTCTCTTACTAAATGGTAGAAATGCGATGCAAAACCGCATGTGCTTGCCTCCTTCTCATTGCAATATATTGAATACGAGTTGATTACTGTTGATTCATGTTAATACGAATACATGTAAAAATCTTGTAATTCGAAAAGATCTATGTATGATCGAAGTATATTGAAGGATCATTTTATTAACCCCCAGAAAGAGAGATTATCCATTTTATGATTATTTTATTTTATTTTCGTGAATTGATAAATAAAAACTTATCTTATTACGAGATTTGCAAGTACCCTCTTAATATCACAATACTAAGTTCGTTTACATATGTTTCCATGTGAGCTAGAGATACTTAAGTTCCTCTTAAGGAGTTGATGACACTGAATTGGGCGTAGAGTAAAAATGATCCAACTAATAACATATATATGCTACTAATGCAATAAAGTCACATTTGAGTCATGTTCGTATACCAGAAGTACTAGCTCAAATAATTCAAATACCCAATGGGTTCGTAACTCGCTCTTGGTTGTAGCATTATCATTTCGGGTAGTCAGATTTCACATTGATACAGCTAGATGGAGTTAGGTACCGGAATGATTGGGTATGCACCCTTCAAATCCCAGGTAGATGCCATGAAGGACGCGACCCCAACGGACGAGTTGGGTGATGCGTTGCACCTAGCAGCCCGGAAGTATCCGGAGTCGCTCGACGGAGTTGGCAGGTGGCGCAGTTGGCATTTTTGGTTTCTCACTTATACACGATTTTAATACTCGATTTAAAATTAAATATGGCCGCATTTAATTTTACTTTGAGTATCATTATTGTGAGAGGTGTTCCGTGATATGGTTTGAAGTTGGAAAATTTGGAGTTTAGACTTTTTCTTGTTCTAGTTGAACACATATACTTGGAGGTTTGTCCAAGATGACAAACAAGTTCCCGCATAGCGGAGGCCTGCGAGTCGCGTATTTGCGTGTGCTAAAAGAATAAGAGAAAGGATAAATAATTTATGATCGGATGCCAGATATTGTATATCATTATGGACTCTAACCAACTTGTCAAAATATCAATGATCATTGTGGTAGAACTTAAACGATTATTTTTTTATAAAATCAATGTGATTGAATGTGATTTTAAAAGACTTGGCGTTCTTTCTGAATTATTTCAATACATGCATATTCCATTAAATAAAGTTGGGTATACATTCTTTTCTTACCCCTACTTTAGTCGTTATAATATTTGTCTCGTTATTGGGCAATTGCTCATAACGTTACCCTCGTGTGAACCCAACAGGTGTACCTGAGCAACAACCGCCATAGTAGCGCTCTTTTGAGGAGATCAGACTTCTTTTCGTCATATTTGCATCAGACAGGGCGCTCCTGCTTAGAGTAATTTACTTACTTCCGCTTTATTTTATGTTATTACCGAGAGACATTGTAGTGAGATATGTAGAGAGTTTTTCTACAAAGTTTGAGATTTTCTGATGTATCTCATATCATGGACATGGACTTGATGAGTATTAATGCGAATGGATGTTGCATTTTTCTTTCCATTTTATGCTATTCTCTCATTGTTATTTATATTTCAAATGTTAATCTATTGTGCATAAGACGGTTTGCTGAGTATCATAGATCATGGTTGTAATTGGACCGTAGGTCCGACGCTCCCGTTCTGTCGGTTTCGGTAGCCGGAGGGGTGGGGCGTCACATGAGATGCCCACATTCATTCTATTGATACGGTTAGAGGATTTTGACATCATCATGGGCATGGACTGGTTAGAGAAGCACCACACGTGCTTGGACTATTTTGGGAAGACAGAGGTCTTCCACTTACCTAGAGTGCCGCCATTTTAGTTCAATGGACGCACATCAGATGGAGAGCTTGAATGTATCTCCTCCTTGAGGGCACTACAGTTTCTTACCTAGGATTGTCTAGGCTACCTTGCCTAAGTAGTAGAATCAGCAGCACAGAACCAGATGATAGGGGATGTCAGAGTTGTGTGTGAGTTTGTTTATGTATTTCCAGACAAACTTCCTGGATTACCGCCAGTACGAGAGACAGACTTTGAGATCATAATATTACCACATACACAACCGATCTCTATCCCTCCAAACAGGTTGGCACCAGCTAAGCTCAAGGAGCTCAAGGTACAGTTTGCAGGAGCTGTTGGAGAAGGGATTCATTTGCCCCAACACATCACCATGGGGAGCACCAATCCTCTTTGTGAAGAAGAAGGATGGATCCCTAAGACTTCACATAGACTATAGGCAATTGAACAAGAGACCGGTCAAGAACCGTTACCCACTTCCCATGATAGATGATCTATTTGACCAGTTGCAGGGAGCAGTAGAATTCTCTAAGATTGATATGCGGTCGGGATATCCTCAGTTGAGAATCAAGTAAGCCGATGTAATGAAGTCTGCATTCAGCACTAGATATGGCCACTATGAGTTCTTGGTGATGCCATTTGGTCTTACGAATGCACCTGCCACATTCATGGATTTAATGAAACAGGTCTTCCATCCACATTTGGATAGATTAGTGATCGTGTTTATTAATGATGTTCTAGTCTACTCTCATGATGAATACGAGCATGAGCCTTATCTTCACACCATACTAAGACGCTCCGAGAGCACCAGTTGTATGCTAAATACAACAAGTGTGAGTTTTGGCTTTCTGAGGTGGCTTTTCTTGGCCACATGGTTTCTGGAGTGGGGCTGTCATTTGACCCTTCCATGATAGAGGCACTGGTGTCTTGGGAGTGACCCAAGATAGTTAGCTACTGAGATTCGTGGCTTCCTTGGCCTCGTCGGGTACTACAGGAGGTTTGTTAGAGGGTTCTGTCAGTTGGCTCTACCTCTCACGCGGTTGACACAGAAGGATGTCCCATTTGTTTGGAGCGACAAATGCGAGTTGAGCTTCCGAACGCTCAATGAGCAATTGACTTCTGCACCCATCCTCACCCTTCCTTCTGGTACCTTGGAATTCACCGTATATACATATGCTTCCAAGGAGGGCTTGGGTGCAGTGTTAATGTAGCGTGGATAGGTTGTGGCGTACGCGTCATGACAGCTGAAGAACCATGAACGCAACTTCCCCACTCATGACTTGGAGTTGGTGGTCGTAGTCTTTGCATTAAAGATATGGTGTCACTATTTGTATGGGGTGACATTTGAGATCTTCACAAACCACAAGAGACTCAAATACATTTTTGATCAAAAGGAGCTGAATATGAGGCAAAGGCGGTGGATGGAACTGTTAAAATATTATGATTGTACCATCTCCTACCATCCTGGTAAGGGGAATGTGGTAGCAGATGCCTTGAGTAGACGAACATACACTGAGGGTTCGACAACCTGGTTGTTGACTTGGGATGTACTCACTACACTTAGTGAGTGGCATCCATTTAAGGGCACATCTGATGCAGTGACAATGCCAGCCAAGTATAGCATCTCGTGGGACAGGATCGTCCAAGGGCAACAAACAGATCAGAGAATCCAAAACTTGTACCACAGATGCATGAAGGATGAATTTGACAGATTTCGAGTCCGTGAATCCTTCGTATGGAAGGGGGACCGTGTGTGTGTCCCAGATGACAAGGAGTTGAGGAAAGAGATCCTGGATGAGGCGCATAGCTTGAGACTTTTCATACATTCAGGTGCCACCAAGATGTACAGGGACCTCCGCCGACACTTTTGGTGGGAAGGCATGAAGAAGGACATAGCCGAACATGTTAGCAGATGTCTTACCTGCCAGGTGGTGAAGCTAGAATATTAGAGGCCTCCTGGTTTACTGCTTCCTCTTCCCATCCCGGTATGGAAATGGGAGAGCATCTCCATGGATTTTGTTACATCATTACAGCGCATCTCTGGAGGGCATGATGCGATATGGGTCATCGTTGACCAGTTGACCAAGTCAACCCATTTCATCCCAATCAACATGACCTATACACCAGTACAACTAGCCACGATATATGTTCAGCACATCATTCGGTTGCATGGAATACCCAAGGGAGTAGTGTTAGATAGAGATTCATGTTTCACATCACACTATCAGGGAGAATTCATGAGAGCCTTGAGGACAGAGCTAAATATGAGTTCAGCCTACCACCCACAGACAGATGGGCAGTTTGAGAGGACCATTCAGACCTTGGAGGATCTACTACGAGCTTGTGTGGTTGAGTGGAAGGGATCTTGGAAAGATCACCTCCCACTGGTTGAGTTTACATACAACAATAGCTATCATGACATTATAGGCATGGCGCCATTTGAGGCATTGTACGAGAGGTAGTCCACCACTCCCTTGTGTTGGCAACAAGTGGGTGACAACACCATGTTCACCCTGTAGATCATTGAGGAGACCTCCAAGGTGGTGATGACTACTCGGAGGAAGTTGTTGAACGCATAGAGCCGTCGGAAGAGTTACACCGACCGACATCGCAAAAACCTTGAGTTTTAGGTATGTTATCCTACATTCGTGCCCTAAGGGGTATAGTTCTTAGCCATTCTTGTCTGACTAGGCATTTCTCATTATCACAGGTCAGGGACTTCATGTTATTACGTGTGTCCCCAATGAGGGTCTAGCTAGCACCGCATTTTGTGGGGCCATTCGAGATTTTGGCCCATGTTGGGAAAGTGGCCTACAGGGTGGCCCTCCCCCCACACTCGAGTGCATCCATGGCGTGTTCCACATGTCGAATCTCAAGAAGTACATCCGATATCCTTGACATGTGATCACCTATGAGGACTTGACGGTGGAACCAAACCTCTCCTTCCTAGAAGAGCCGGTGCAGATATTAGATCACGCAGTTAAAAAGCTGACGTAGAAGGAGATCTCGTTACACAAAGTCCTATGGCAAAGTCAAGACGTCAAGGAGGCGACGTGGGAACCTAAGGCGTACATGAGGGAGAAATACCCTCAATTGTTCACAGGTATCGAATTGAAACCGTAGTCAAGTCCCCTCTGAGATTTTTATGGGTTTTACTCTCTTTGAGATTTTTAAGGGGTTCAGGTGTCGAAACCAACCAGGATCATCTTAAGTCTCAGGGACGAGACTTCCTTTGAGATTTTTATGATGCGAAACCCCAAAACCCGAGCAGGGACTTAACTACAAAAATCCATCTGGATCTGGGTTTTATTGTAAATCTACATTTGTTCCAGTATCCAATTTTTTTTTAAATAATTCATTGCGTAGAGCTTGTCGATAGCTTTCCAACGAGTCTAAGAATGCAAAAATCCTACTACGGGAGCCCGAGTTATGGCCATTTTAACGAGGAGGGGTACAAGTCACATTCACATCCGAACTCGGATCCGAATCCGGGTTGGACCCATATACCCAGCCCTCCCCCTTTGTGAAACTTCGCCCAAAACGCCCAAACCCTTCTTCCTTTCGACCTCCAGTCCCTTTCTTCTCCCTCTACTTCACCAATGGTCGCCAGTGTACCTCGGATTGACGACCCGAAGCCGCAGTCGTGTAGGGAAGGTACAATGTCTCCACCCTCCTTGCTACTGGATCCCACAGAATTTGAACCTATATTATTGAACATTTAGATCCTTAGGTTCGTGTGGTAAGATCTACCCATCCTTAGATCATGAATGCATAGAAACTTTAAATTTACAACTCACCTTAGGCAATGAGTCCATGATGTAGTAGTTTAGAATCAAGATGCACAAGCATCTAAGTCATAGAACAAACAACTGAGGCCACTGACATTGGCATCAATCACATCTATAATCACCAAAATCCTCAAGTCCTAAGCACGCAGGATATTCACCCCCATCGGTGCAAAGTTCCATTTCATCCACTTCCAATAGTTGTTGTGATTAAAGCCACTGCACAGAGGCCAAGAAAACATGCTATTGTTATAGGGATGCCAATGCTCGAAATCTTTAGCCACTTCAAATATTAATTCAATCGGTCTGAACTGTCTAATTTCCAGCAACAGGCTGCTCAAATCCAGGACTTCACTTTCTTTTATGAATTTGCTACTCTTGCAACTTTCTATGGAATTTCCAAGAAACATGATACCCATTTCGAATCAAAACAAAATCCATTCTAGATTTAAGAAGATCAGCTTCTACATATATTTTCTAGTAGCTTGGCCTTGGGAAGTTGTCAACATTTTGGAGCATCTCTGTGTCATGTATTGAAGCATGAGGCTTCTCCTTGTAGATTAAATTGTTCTCTTCTCCACTTACAACTTAATGATGAGGCTAGTGTAGGTCCGCACGCAAGTGCCGACGTTAAACACCTTCCAAGACCATAGAAAAAAAACAAACTTTAGTTTTTTTCTAAGATGACATGGGATAGGCATCAACAACAGGCTACTTAAAAGTTACAAGGTCTTAGAAAAAAAACTAAAGTTTGACTTTTCCGTCTATGGTGCGGGCCAAGCAAAGGCTTCTCATTGTAGATCCACAAAAAGTTCATAAACTTTCAAGTAGCTTTGCCTTGGGAAGGTGTTTGGCCTTGGCACTTGCGTGCTTTAGCCCGGTGCTCGAGCATGGGCCAAGTAATCATGGTTGGTTTATTAGTGTTTCATCGTTTGCTCAGAGTTAACACTCGTGTACTGGCTAGTGTAGGCCACATTGGTTAGTATTCTGAGTGGGAGCGCTAAGAGGGGAGTTCCAAGAAATGTGGTTAATGAAGTTGGGAATGAGATATCAGTCTCCCGTGTATAAGGAGGATTGGGTTGTCGTGATGATTCACAGGTTGGCAACTAACTTGTGAACCAGAAGTACAATTGTGAAGGGGAGAAGAGTGGACGTGTTGGAAACTTAGTTAGGATGCATTGTATCCACCACATGCCCACAGAGGCACCCCAACCCTAAGGAGTTTTCTTTTACCTTAGAGTCATAGTGTGTAGTTTTTTCAAGACCAAGACCACAAACTATCCGCGAAGCTTGGTTACTCATATCCATATCCAGATCAAGTAATAATAATAATAATAATAAAGATGTAATTCTTGTGAGACTAGCTAAACAGTTGTTCTTTTGCACACATTTAAATTATATCATGATTGTTGTTGTATAGTTTTTTTTAATTCATATTTCGCAACTTTGCTCATAACGTACCTATGTGTGGATCCGCAGGTCCACAACGGTGAGCAACTTGGAGTCACATTTTTGTGCAGCTTCACGGCACTTTTTGTGGTACAGTTGTTGGTAGTTTTTCTATCCTTCTTTACTTGTAGCAATTTTATTGAGAGACATGGTATGTAATAAGTATGTTGGGACACATCTTTTAAATATGCATACATGTGTCTTTTGTGAGCATGGATGGATAATGGAATGTGAATGTGAGCATGTTGAATGAGAAGGAAAAGTTTTAAATTCCAATGTCTGTTCCATTTCTCCAGCTTATGTGTATGTTAAATATTCAAATGAGGAATGTGTGCGCATGGATTTTGTCCCGAGTACCCGGATCCTAGGGGTGTCACATCCTTGAATCGATCCCTTGACTTGTGTAATGATTCATTTGGCAATTGCATGAAGTTGGAGATCTGGCTCCTCATCCATCCCAGAGGAAAATATTTACGTAGGAACGTGGACTTCAGGTCATCCCACATTGAGATCTCCCTCCCCAGATGACTAAGCCAGTAGAGTGCCTTATCTGCTAAGGTGAAGGGGAAGGCTTTGAGGTGAACAACCTCCTATGTAACACCTCAATAACTAGCTGTCAAATCATCTCGAACTGTTGTAGAATGGTATATGGCTCCTCTGTAGCATTCCTGTAAAACATGGGAAGAAAAGATATGAAGGACGGTCGTAACTCATATGGCCCTTGATTCAATGGTAATCGAATTCAATGATGTAGCGTCCTGACTCTAGGGTCATACTCGTCTCTTAGTGTTACGAGAACCATTGCAGGTGGTGGTGGATTCCCGGCTCCTGCTCTCAGCACGGTGATCTTGGCTTGCAACTCGTTCTTGACTCTAAAATTATCTCTGATATGTAGGTCCATCTGCTATACTGTGTCTAGAATCCTCGTGGTAATGTCCGTGGCCGGATCTGGTCTTCCATCAGTATGCTGCTCACCAGTCTGTCGGTCCTTGGCTGATGGATCATCGACTGGTCCCTTCTCGTGAGCCATTTTCTTTGAATCTACTGGGAAGGAAAAAGTCTCACAAGAGCTCAGTGAAAAATGTGCAGAAGAAATAGACAATAGTTTGAGGCAGGGGTCTACTTGAAAAGAAGGGCTGGAAGGAGAGAAAGTCTGGGTCTGACTCTCCTCATGATTAGATGGGATCAAATCAGGAAGAGGGTCATCCCAAGTATGTGATGAAGCTGTCAAGGGCTCAAAGAGGCTGAACAAAAAAGTCGTCGAGTCATCATCTTCGATGTCAATAGATATCGGGAGATCACGATGCAAATCAAAAGATCGAGAGTGGAGGCGTATAAGATGTGGTAACACACGCCTCGCAAGAAAACACAAGGCAACCCTAGATTCACCAACACAACCAAGTGATGATCGTAAAAGTTCGGTCATTTATCTTGTTGGTTTATATTGGCAGACAAGTCTTATCACAGATTATCGCAATCTGATAGATTATGAGTCTTTACAGAAAACCACTTATTCTCAGCTAGTATGGGAGTAAGTAAGGACCAATTCCGTCTATCCATGTTACTTGAGAATCGTGCTACTAGGACGTCCTCTAAACCTCCCACTCTACTATGTAAACTCGGACCATTGCCGGCTATCCGAGAGTACCCACTGAAGAACAATGATTAGATAAATGGACTAAGTAGTATTTTGAAAGAAACTCGGACTCTGATTCTAACATTAAGTGTCGTCCCTCACTCACAAACTGGAAAGTGTACCTACAATCCATGTGTGGGGATGCTCTCCCAAATCAAATGATCCTTTACGTTTATTTTAGGTCAAATATTTAAGTAGTCCCGATTTTATTTCCAGTTATCTCTTTTATTGTATTTTCAATACATGTCTAACGATTGTTTTATCCTAAATAAGCATGTACCTTGGTCGCGAGTCCTAGAACTACTACGAAGGCGTAAATAGAGAAAAAAAAAAGAAAAGCAACTAAACAAGCACCTAGCCTAGTAAAAAGCTGTGGAAAACCGATGATGCAAGAAAACCTCGGTGGATGTCCTTCTCCCCAAGTGCACGGCACTCGATGAAGTAGACCCCGAGAAAAAAGAAGAGAGGAAGGTACAAGTCGGGATGCCCTTATGAGGCCCCTTCTACAAAACAGAAAAACAAGCAAGTGCCATTATATATTTAAATTTTTTATTTATTTTTTTAAAAAATATTATAGGTAAAAAAACCCTAACTAATTTTGCACCTCTGCAACTAACCCGTGAGAGAACGGTTTTGCCTCTACACTTTCAACTGCCTCAACTTTCGAAGAAGCCGGTTGATCCTGCAAGCCTTGCAAAATTTGTTAGAAAAAAACCAAAAAGCCGTGAGAATAAAAGAAAACAAAAACTGTAATAGAAAAAATAAAAGAAATTAATGAAAACCGTAAAAGCTGAAGAAAATTAATAAAAGCCGTAAAAAAACAAAATCAAACAAAAACTAAAAAGAAATCAGAAAACCACAAAGTTAAGAAGATAAAAAAATCTCTAAATAATGTCGAAAACCAAAGTAAAGCTAACGCTTCCCTGGCAACGGTGCCATTTTTTTAATGTGGCTTTTGCTAATAGTTAAGGGATACTGGTTGTAGAAAATAGCTAAACAAGAGTCGCGTTGATCAAACAAGATTCATGACAAAATAGGAGAGAGAGAAAAGATGAAGCGAAACGACCTCTCTCCTATTTTAATCCTTTAAACTAATATTTATCCAGGTAAGTTAACCTAGGTAACTCGAGGAGGCAAAATAATCGTACTGCGATTTTCGAGGAAAGAAAGATTTTTGAGAATTTATTCTTCTTCTTGAAAATACAACAAAGTATAGGAGAACGCTTAAAACTAACACGATTTTACAAAAATCAAAGCAAAAAATATGCGATAAAAATCAACGAAAAATAGCAAGAAACGTCACTAGGGTAGTTGTGTAACTACCCTAGAAAATTTTGCGAAAAATACAATAAAAAAAAGTTCCAAAGCTACCTGTAGTTCAGGATAAATGCAAAGAAAATAAAACTGATCTGTTACGAAAAGGTCCCTGGTAGGAACTGAAATGCAAGAAAAACTAAGAGTTTGCATTTAGGTCCCTACATGCAAATACTGGAAGTCTCTCGAGCAAGTTTGAATTCTGCATCTTCATCTGGGTTTATGATGCAAATTCTCCATCGTTTCACAATCAACGACTAAGATTAGAATACGTGATGCGATCCAAGCCATCCAAGAAGGACACATGTCGTGTAACTGTGCACCTGGGTTGTTCTTGGTGTTCTTCACTCTCCTTGCGCAGGTACTGGCAGTGACGTCTTCTCCTCTTTCTCTCCGACAATTGGTTGCATGCTTTGGACTCCTGCAGGGCCAGAGGGGTGTCTCCTACACCCCTCAAGCTCTCCTGTAGGTGAGAGGGCTTCGAGGTGGAGAGATGCGATAGTTGGTCATCGAAGAAGATGACGTTTCAGCTCTGACGGTCAGATGAAAGGATTATGTCTTGAGTTGAACCTTCTTCGAGAGTTATAGCTCCAGTTGATTAGTTCTTTGCTCCAGCTATAATGACCTGCAAATGAAGGTTGGCATGATCGATTCAAGCTGGAATCAGCCAAAGAAATTAAGATTGTAGATCTAAAATTAGCTTTCCAGAATATATGATAAGCGTGGGAGAAGGAGAGGAATGCAGACGATTTTGAGTAATTTCACGATGAATCTAAAGGGGATGAAAGGGTGTATGATTAAAAGGAAGATTAGGTGATACTAATTTTGCACTTAAGTGGTCTAAGTGATACATGAATATCGAGAAATAAAAAGGCAAAGATGGATGAATGACCTGTGGTACCAGGGTGTAGAACTCTGTTGTCTTCTCCTCGATGAGGCGGCCTTCTCGGAGCTGGACGCGGCGGGGGCGTGATGCAAGGCGGAGCTTTATCCTTGGAACGTCTCCTCTAGTCAACCTTCTTCCACACTGAAGGATATGGTTAGATCCTTAAGCGCATCACGGAAGCGTGATGATCGTATCATATGCAATCAGGAACGACTAGTCGCACTAGTTGCTCGAGGCAGCAGAAATTAAAATTTTTCCTTGCGATGAAACCACATGATCCAAGAACACTTCTCGGATCAATTCATATAAACCACAAATAAGTATTAGTGTTACCTCTTTATGTGTGGTTGCAATCGAGTCTCTAAACGAAGAGACCTACTGTCTCAAGTTCGATCCGACAGAGGAGACGCTTGCGAGCGTGTTGATGAAACACGTGCTCCTCGCAATCCATGTTGATGATCCGAGAGGAAAATCTCATGATCTCGACACACAAGATCTGACGTCTTCTTCACGAGCGAGGCGCACCGAAGGAGATGGAGATCCACGAGCAAATGATCCGGCAGCATAACGACGACGCTATGATGATGGAGACTCACTCTAGGGCATCATGATGGATGACCGCAAGAGAGAGAGAGGGAGAGATGGCGTGTATACAGAAATAGATAGGGAGAGAGCCTTGTGATCTTATTATCATCCTCTTGAAGAGCAAGGGGGCCCTTCTATTTATAATATTTTGGGATCCGTGGATAACACAAATCCATTGGCTCATATTGGTTTGTGTTTCTTTTAGTGGCCAAAATTTTGTTGTAAAATTTACAACAATAATTAACTTAACTTAGATTAAATATATATTGAAAAAACAATACAAATTAATCCCAAATTAAATCAATCAAGCATGGAGATTATGGAATGAAGATTGCCTCCTTCCATAATATGGGATTTGGTGGCAATCTCATGTAATCTCATGAGATCTCATGAGATTACATTACTCCATGGAAATCTCCAAGATTTACAACAACAGTTGTTGTAAATTATTCTAAAAAAATAATTCATAATTATTTTGTGAATATTGCAATCTTGCCATTGGAAAATTGTGAATCACATTCACTAACCAAAATAAAATGTAAATTTCATTTTCAATTAATTGTCAAATGTGAATCCAATTCACATCAAAATTTAATTAACAAATGTAAGTTACAAATAGCTCTCTCTTATATATTATAAATCACATTTATAATATATATGATTAATATGGATAGTGCTACCCACATTATTTAATATTCATGATAATTATATCACATTTAATCATTTTGGATATCTATTCTCATGTGCCCAAATAATATGAATCACATTCACATTATTTATATCTTTGATAATCAAATCACATTTAATTATCTTAGATAACTCTCCATATAATATGAATCAAATTCATATAATTCATGATAATTAAATCACATTTAATTATCCATTTTCTCAATGCTCGGATACATATATCAACAATGAAATTATCCATGAACTCTTTCAAGGATAATGCGCTTTCTCCGCGAATACTTGGAGATAAGGATAGTGTGATTGTATTGTTCCACGTATAGTGACTTGGATATTGAGATCACATCTCAAATCCAGATCTTGCGAAACTCCCATAGATGCTTTATTAAATCAAGACTGCAAATCTAATATTCTCATTGCATCTGAATCACATTCAGATCAATATCCAATATTTGGACCAAGATGAGATTACTTCTTTACTGAGAGGAGTCACTAAAATCCAGACCCGTTTCATCACTCCCTAGGAATGGAAGCGTCATGGTTATATAATCGTTTAAGATCGCATCACCCTTAGGTATTCCTAATACCTATACATCCTATATATTGGAAGACCCAGAATAAACCTGAAGTATAAGATCAATTTTACACTGTCTACTTCACGAATTTTATCATTAAGTTTCTCATTCGACTATTGGGAGTTGGTATCGATCATATACTTTCCAAAAGCATATATCATACCCAGGTGTTGATCATATACTTTCCAAAAGCATATATCAAACCCACAAATCAGTCAAGCTTCTAAAGCGAGACGACCGTGCACGAAATTTGATTCTTCCCAATATCTCAAGAGTGAGCTCATGTCTTTCAATTCAGTAACTGAATCTGTATGATCCCTTTGAGAGATCGTATTACTCATATGCCCTTATATGCACACTAGTGTGCCGGTGTATAGACCTTGATTAGGTCATCAACCTATTGGTCTGCTAAATGTACATACTCAGAGATATAGTAACACATCTGTCTCCAGTCAGAGGATGCGTGCCTGTATCGTGACGACATACAACATAGGAATTTGGTTATCTCGATCTCGTTAAATCAACTCTTTGACCTAACTTATCTAACACCTCCAAACCTCTATTCCTATGCAGAGGACATACATCAAGAGGTCGGTTAGATATCAACCCTTTAGAGAAAGTATTACCATCTCCTTATCAGACTGGAGATCATCTCTTAACAATCATTTGACGGTGCTTGATGAGTCCTCAATCTAACTCTTTAGATATTCATCCAAGCACCAACCTGTATGATTCAATAATTGAATCAACAACTATATGATCATAAAGATGGTCATGGTACATAACCCTAATTGTACTAAGGGACCTATTATGCAAATTAGTTATTCTTCATTTCAGATCAGGGAATGATATTTGCAATAACATTTATTGCATAATGGCTCGCCATGAGCTCGCATGCCCAACACACGCGGGGTGGACCTCGAGCGCTATCACAACCAGAGTAAGGTGGGGTATGGTGGGAAAGTGGGTTGACGACTACAGGAATTTAGTATCTCAGGAGAGTTAGTTTAGAATGGAGGAGTTCATGGGGTTTTATAGAGTGAATCCAAGTGAGTTGGTTGAGGATCTATAACAGGCGTGGATTGTGGTTGTTGGGAGAAGAAGATGGACGCTGTAGATCGAAGTTAGGAGGAAGAAGGTGACGGGGTAGAATTAGTTGAACTTGGGTTGTTAGAACAGAAGCATCGGTCTGCCTACTTGAAGAAGACGACACCAGGTGTTGACACGTGTCAACACCTGGTTTGCCAATATCAATCAATACCTTCTAAAATATATATTCAATAGTAAATAGTGCTATTTTAAATAGGTATGAAAATGAAAATTATAAATAATTAACTTATCTAAATTATGGTATAACTATTTTTAATAAATAATAAATACTTTATAAAATATAAATAGTATATTAATAAATAGGTATAACTAATACCTAATAGATCGTTTTTAGATTTTAAATTTAACAAATTAATAATAGTATATCATTTTTATATTTTATTAATTATTAGGATAATAAATAATGTATATGTTATTTTTTATGGATTTTAATAAATTAATTTAAGTATTTTAATAAATATGGATATAAGTGATGTAGTACAAATTTACCTACATTTAGGGTTTTTGATTTATTTAAAATAATAAATTTATGAAATAAATTAGGGTAAAATACAATATCAAAAAATATTTGAAATTATAAATTCATTAAAATAATAAATAATGTATTTCAAATAAAATAAATAACCAGAAACCTAGTTGTGGTTAGGTCCCAAAACCTACTTTATTCAAACAAACTCCGATTTTGGTGAATTTACTTCGTCAATTAGAAAATATTATTTTATGAACTTTAATGGTGAGTAGAGTTAAATCAGAGTTCGTATGAGAAAGTTATGATGTTTGAAAGTTGAGATTCTAACAATTTACAAGTTGGATTTCTTGGTATATATACAAGTTAATAGTTTTAACTTATTTTTATATTTTTATATACATTTTTAGAAAAAAATAGCAAAAGAGTTTGGTGAAAAGTATGTTAATATGAATTAATTAAAAATCATTGAAGTTTTGGTATTTATTGGATAATTAATGAATAATTTGTAAAGTGTATAATTAATTTTTATTTGTTTTCTTTCCTTATCTCCCACTACTTATTCATTTGTTGACCAATCCATGCTGACTTGGTCTCAGGGATTAGGTTATGAATATATCTTTCAGATATATTTATTTTTACAACTCATATTGTACATATATACATATCTACAATTTGCCTTCTTTTTATTTTCGTTATTTTTATTCTTTTATTTATTTATTTATATGTTTTAATGCATAAAAGTGTATTTTTATTCATGAATAGGGTTTTGTTAAAAAGTGTAATGCAATGAGTATTTACATTTATTTGTTAAGGGTTTTAAGATAAAATACAGAAAGAATGTTAATGGATCTTGGATTCATCACTGCTTCATTGGGTTGTAAAGGATGGTATTGGATACCAACTTTTGGAGGATGACTACCTTAAGAGTAAAGACAAAAATGAAGTAAGGGAACTCATAGAATCCCTTGAGGATATTGAACTCCATAAACCAGAAAACAAAGAAGTAAATGAAGATGTAACACCCGTACCTCTTTGAAGGAGTTCGAGGGTGGTTGCACCATCTAAAAGGTGCAGATTCCATGTTCTAGGTGAAACTGACAATGATCCTGCTTCAGCTGTTGAAGCACTCGTAAATATGACATGGATAGATGGATTCTAGTAATGAAGTCTGAAATAGACTCCATGCATAAGAATGGTGTATGGACCCTAGAGGATCCACATAAATGGGTAAACCCATTGGGTATAAATGGATCTTCAGGAGAAAAGAGAGGACTTGATGGAAAGATAGGACTATGATGAGACATTCTCTCTTGTGGCTATACATAAGTCCATGTGGGCACTGCTAGCTATAGCTGCATATATTGTCTACGACATCAAGAAGATGGACGTCAAGGCATCTTTCCTCAATGGATGCCTCAAGGAGGATATGGAGCATCCGCATGGTTTCATAACCGAGGAAGGCAAAGTATGCAAGCTGAAAAAATCCATCTATGGGCTCAAACAAGCTTTTCATAGATGGAACATCAGATTCGATGAAACCATGAAGAGTTATGATTTTTTTCAGAATTCAGATGTGTATACAAGAAGCTTAGTGCGAGCACCATTGTGTTCATCGTGCTTTATGTAGATGACATCTTTATCATTGGAAATGATATATGGATGATACCCATTTTAATATTGGGTTATCCCATACCTTTGAGCTGAAAGATCTTGGATAAGCCTCTTATATCTTGAGTTTGAAGCTATTCAGAAACATGTAAAAGAGGATTTTGGGAATTTCACAACATGGGTACATTAAGAAGATCTTGGAGCTTTTCCATATGGAGATTTCCAAGAAAGGCTTCGTTTTCTAAATACATGGTATCACACCTATTTAAAGGGATGGCTCCTCAAAGTATTGATTATAACAAAGCCATGGTTGGATGCCCCTACGCACAAGTTATGGGAAGCCTAATGTACACCATGATGTGTACAAGGCCAGATATCTGCCATGTAGTGGGAGTGGTAAGCCATTATCAATCTTTCTATGGAGACCAACACTGGAATGAAGTGAAGAACATCTTAAAGTATTTAAGACAGACGCAAGATTGCATCTTGGTCTATGGATATGGTGATCTCTAAGTCTTAGGATATACAGATTCTGACTTCCAGTCTAAAATTGATGATCAAAAGTTGACATCAAGGTTTGTGTTCATGTTGAACAGTGGTGATGTGAGCTGGAGAAGCAAGAAGTAGGACACTACAACCGATTAAACAACTGAAATCGAATACATTACCGCATCGGATGCTACAAAGGAGGAGGCATGGTTGCACAAATTCATCGTAGAGCATGGCATAGTTTCCTTTGATACTCCTATCCTGCCACCCTGTGATAACACATGATCCATAGCTCAGGCGAAGGAACCCATATGGCATCAAAGAGCAAGCACGTGGAAAGGAAATACCACATCATTCGGGAGATTCAAAAGTGTGGTGACATAATCACTAAGTTGGCCTTTACAAACAACATTGTTGATCCCCTAACTAAACCTTTGACACAGAAGATTTTTCGACCAACATGTAATGAGCATGGGTTCAAGGATTATACATGAATGGTTCTGAGGGCTAGAGGGAGAATGCTAGCAAAGTGAGTCCGAGGCGAACGATTTCTACAATAAATGTTATTGTAATATTTGATATATCAATAAAAGTTATTGATTTATTTCACTCCATGTCTGAGATTAAATGAATGAATGCACTATAAGGACCCATAGTACAATTAATGTTATGTACCATGGCCATCTTAATGATCATATGTGATTCAATGGTTGAATCATAGAGGCTGGTGCTTGAATGAATATCTAAGGATTTCGGTTGAGGACTCAACAATCACCGTCAAATGATTACTAAGAGATGATCTCCAAACGAGAAGGAGATGGCAATCCTTCTCTCAAGGCTGATATCTGACTGACCTCTTATGGACGTCCTCTGCATATGAATAAAGATTCGGAGGTGCCAGATTAGTCAGGTCAAATAGTTGACTTAATGAGATTGAGATAACCAAGACCTATGTTGTATACTGTCATGATATAAGAATGCATCCTCTGACTAGATATAGATGTATTGTTATATGTCTGAGTATGTACATTTGGTAGACCGATAGCTTGATGGCCTAATAAAGGTCTAGACACCGGTGAGCTGGTGTGCATACACGGGCAAATGAGTAATACAATCTCTCAAATGGATCATACAAAGTAACTTGTGAATCGGAAGACATGAACTTACTCATGAGGTTTTGGACTAATCAAATTCCATGCATGGTCGCCTTGCTTTGGAAGCATGAAAAGGATTTGTAGGTATGATATATGCTTTTGGAAATTATATGATCGATACCAACTCCCAATCACCAAATAAAACCCTGTAGAAGACACTGTAAAATTGGTTATATCTTCGAGTTTATTCTAGGTCTTCCTGTATGCAGGATGTATGGGTATTAGGAATACTCGAGGAAGATGTGATCAATAAACGATTATATAACCATGCCTCTTCCATTCTGAGGGAGTGATTAAATTTAATTTGAATTTTAGTGACTCTTCTCCATAGAAAATCAGTCTAATCTTAGTCCAAAAGTTGGACAAATGTAATTCAGATGCAATGAAAAGATTAGATCTATAACCTTGATTTAATAATGCATCTATGAGAGGTCATCGAGATCTGGATTTGAGATGTGATCTCAATATCCAAGTTACTAAATGTGGAATGTACAATCGCTCTGTCCTTATCTTCAAGTATTCATGGAGAAAGTGCATTGTTCTTGAAAGAGTTCAAGAATAATTCCATTGAAGAAATTTATATCTAATCATTGAGAATTTGATAATGAAATGTGATTTAATTATCACGAATAACGAGAATGTGATTCCTATTTTTTAGATGCATGAGAATGCTGATCCAATATAATTAAATGTGATTTAATTACCATGAATATGAATAATGTGGATAGTACTATTCATATTAGTCATATATATTATAAATGTGATTTATAATATATTAGAGAGATATTTTTAAATAGTATTTACACTTTAAATGTTGATGTGAATTGGATTCACATTGGATAATAAGTTATAAATGCATTTTACACATTATTTTGGGTGTGTGAATATGATTCACAATTTCAAATGGCATGATTGAAATTGTTAAAAAATAATTTGGAATTATGTTTGTGAAATAATATACATTAAACGTTTTTTTCATATATAATGAATGATTATATGAGATATGAGATCTCATATAAAAGGAAGAAGGAGGTTCCCTTCCATAAGAGGAGGGTGGATCCACACTTAATTTAGGACTCAAGGTGTTCATCCCCCATTAATTGGAAGGAGACTTGCCTCCTTAATCTTTCATGGTATATTAATTTGATTGAATTGATTGATATCAATGATTTATTCAATATATATTAAATTAAATTAATTGTTATTGTATTTTTACAATAAAATCATGGCCATTGAAAGAAACACATATCAATCTCAACCATTGATTTTATGTTGTCCATGGATTGTGATCCATGGATTCCCAAAATATTATAAAAGAAATGGCAACCCTAGTTCATATTTTACAAAATATAATTCACAAGCCATCTCTCTTTATATCATCGTACAACCCCCCTTTCCCTCGATCTAAGTGGTTGTCTACTTTGTTACCTAGAGAGGATCGTCGTCGTCACTGCACCATCATGTTGCCACTTTCTCTGCTCGTAAATCTTTGTCTTCCTCGGTGTTTCTAGTATGTGAGGAAGACGTCATATTTTGTGTGAAGAAATTAAGAGATCGATTGCTTGGATTTGCATCTTGTATTGTGAGAAGGACGTATTTCATCAACGTGCTCACAAGTATCTCCTCCATCGGGTCAGACTTGAGACTAGTGGTCTCTTCCTTTAGAGGCTTCGGTCACAACCACACTTCAAGATGTATTCCTACATATACTTTGTGGTTTGGATGAAACCATAAAGAAGTGTTCTCAGATCATGTGGTTTCATCGCTTAAAAATTTTAATTTCTACTGCCCCGAGCAACTAGTGCAACTAGGCGTTCCCGTTCACATACAATGTGATCTTCATGATTCTGTGATGCACTCAAGGTTTTCTCTATAACCTTCATATTTTTTCTTTGAATTCCAAACTAAATGATAACTGTTTATGGTTTCATTGAATCAGATGTTCCAACTATAAGAAGCATGTTTGAGCCCATAGATGGATTTCTCCAGCTTGTACACTTTCTTTCCTCAGCTATGAATCCATTGAGAAAAGCGGCCTTGACATCCGTCTGCCTGATGTCATAGTCCGGTATGTAGCTATAGCCAGGAATGCCTTGATGGATTCAAAAATGGCCAGAAGAGAGAATGTCTCATCATAATCGATGCCTTCTATCTATGTGTAACCCTTGGCTATGAGTCGTGCTTTGAAGGTCTCTACCTTCACATCAGGTCCCTTCTTTCTTTTGAAGATCTTTGCACCAAATGGGTTAGACTCCTTTAGGTCAATCTTCGAGGGTCCGTACACCATTCTTGTGCATGGAGTCCATCTCAGACATCATTGCTTGCATCTAGTTATCCAGGTCGCAATTACCCAAAGCTTCATAAAATGAAGTTGGATCATCATCAGACTCTTCTGATACATGGAATCCGTATCTTTCAGGTTGTCTTACAACCTTAGTACTCCTTCTAGGAGGTACTGTCGTGTCATTTTCAACTCTCTATCTTCAATTTCTAGTGTAGGAACTTCATCAATCTCTCTAGATTCGATTAGTTCCTTAACTTCATTATTTTCTTGACTTCTAAGAAATACCTCTTCTAGAAATTTGACATCTCAAGAGACAAATATCTTTTGAGTATTAGGATCATAAAATTGGTATCCAATACCATTCTTTATGTATCCAATGAAGTAGCACTCTCTAGTGCAGAATTCCAACTAGCTTGCATCCACATTTGTTACATGAACCAGACAACCCCCAAATCCTCAAGTATTATATACTTGTCTTGGTACCATACCAAAGCTCATGAGGGGTTTTTGATATAAATTTAGATGAAATCTTATTTAGGACATAAGCTGCAATCTCTATTCCATGTCCCTATAAACTGAGAGGTAAGTTTGTTTTACTCATCATTGATCTTACCATGTCCAACATGGTTTTGTTGTGTCTTCGCAACTCTGTTGATTAGAGGAGTACATGTAGGAGTGAGACTGAAATAGTTCTTCTCTCTTTAAAATATTATTTGAATTCATCTGAGAGGTATTCACCACCTTGGTCAGATCGAATTTGTTTTATCTTCTTTCTTGTTTGGTTCTCAACCAAATCCATGAACTCTTTGAACTTTAAAGGTTTGATATTTGTGACATAATAAGAAGATAAAATCAATCCACGAATGGTCATCAATAAAGGTCACATAATATTGGTGTCCATTTCGAGTCACAGTACGAAAGGGACCACATACATTAGTATGTATCATGTACAATAACCTTCATGTCATTCACCTTTCTTAGAGAAGGGTGCCTTGGAAGTTTTCCCATGAATACAATGTCCGTAAGTTGGTAAATCACATACTTCCAGAAATGTAGGGGACCATCCTTTACCAGTTTATTGATCATATCAATGAATACTTGTCCAAGTCTTTGATGCCAGATCATAGTTGAATGGTTTCCATCCTCCGTAAATCATTTAGGGGTTTTAATAATATTATTAATATTAATGTTATCGGTGGTATTGTCATTCATAACACAATCATGCATGTTCAATTCATAGAGTCCACATACTGTTAATAAACCATCTACCATAAAATTACCATAATGAATTATGATAAGTTTATTACACAATAGGAATGAATATCCATGTCCAACTAATTTAGATACAGATAAAAGGTTCCTTCTAACATCAATAACATAGAGTCATTCGCTAATAATTAGGACTTTTCCACTAGACAATGATAGTCAGCATGTTCCAATGGAGACTGTTGCAGTAGTTGTGTCAGATTTCATCTGGATGACTTTCTCCCCATCATCAAGACTTCTAGTTTCCTGAAACATATGCAACAAATTTTATACAAGAACAGAAACACCCGGATAAACAATCCAACTATCTTCTCATCATATGAGTAAGTTGGTTTTAATGATGAAAGTAGATGAGTTACCTGTCAGGGCATCACCGTTTCCCTTCTCAATGGTCTTTAGGTACTCTGGACAGTTGCGATATTGTCTTGGCTTTTTATAGTGATGGCATAAATCCCCTTTCTTGGATGTCAGATGTGTATAAGCATTTGAAGAGGTGTCGATGGCTTGGTTCTTCTTCTTCTTCTTTTGTGATGGAGCCTTCTTGGATCCTTGCTTCCTATCGCGCTTCCTTTTGACCTGTGCAACCATTGCATTGTCCGAGGGATTCTCTTTCTTCATGATTTCCTCAATGGATCTAAATGAAGCAAGTAACTCAGTGTTTGTATGTTCCAACTTATTCATATGGTAAGAAACAATGCAGTTATTGAAAGATTTAGGAAGAGACAATAGGAAGAAACAATGCATCTCATCTCCTAAAGTCTTCATCTCATGGATATACCTAAGCATTTTGAGTACATGATCCCAAAACATAGTGTCTTCTTGCATCTTTTAATGAAGCATCTATTTCATTAAATGATACCGCTGAAAGCGTTTCACTTCGCCAAACATCTACTTCAGATTTGCCAAGATGTCCTGAGCCAATTCCATATCTATATGTTGCTTTTGAAGCATATTAGATAAGTAATTAAGAATGTAGCAAGGAGCCAACATGTGGTCCTCGTCCCACTACTTGTTAAAATCTCGAGCATCTTTGGAATGAGGGTCCTCATACTTGTTGTTAGAGAGCACATACATGATGTGCTCAGCTGAAAGCACTAGCTTCAAATTTCAGATGCAATCTGAATAATTGGGGTTGATCACTTGATTAACCTCAAGCAGTTTGTTAAGTGGGTTGAGAGATTTCATTTGAAATCAAAGGAAAAAAAGAATACACTATAAAACCTTGATTAAAGAAATTAAACGATTTATTATTTTAAATCAGGAGTTCTCGTATTTTTTGTACTTTTAAATGCTTTCCCTTCGAATCTTTCAAAGCATGAGGTAAGCTAACCAAAGACCTCACTAGGAGATCTTTGTCTCCTTTCCATTTTCATTGCACCATAATAATATGAGAAAATACAACTATGATGAAAAAAGCGGTCACTCTTTCCACCTTACAAGTCCAACTTGTATTCCTATTTTGGTCTTCAACACCCACACCCTCCACATATATGGAGTTAGCATGTTGTCAATTAAACCAACCGTCAATGAGAGAATTGCAATTTATGTTATGCGCAATCCAATGCAGCCTCAATAATATAGGGAACAATATTGGGGTCACTATGCAAACAATCCATCCCTTTCGAGAAATAAAGAACCCTATTTGATGGCTATTTGTATTTTGGAGTCATGAATATACATCAACATCTCCAAAAATACACCCATGGTGACGAAGTTCTTCTCAATGGTAGGAGACCATAGATGCCATCATATGACTTAGTCCATATCAAGTTTAAGTTCATAATTAATCAATTCAAATCATATTCTCATGATTAATCTAAGAGATAGAGTCTAAGGATTGATCTTTTATGCACTTAATGTTACCATATAGTATTACATCCTCACTTAGTACAATTTAATGTTCCAATTTTAGTTTTTAAAGTATGCTATGATTCCTCATGCCACCTTTCATTGAAACGGATCCAACCAGGTTCGACAAACAATGCTAACTAGGAGCACTTCCATAGCAAATACGGTATAGGGTGCCAATTAAGTAACCCATTAGTATTTCCACGGCCTAGACACCTTCTCCGAATCAATTCGAGACAACATAATTGGTACATATTGTATAGAAGTTTTGTCAATATTTTGACTGTGTATGATACTATATAGTATCTCTCAGATATTTCTGGAATGTAAAACTCTTTTTAATTTCCTAAAAAGGTCTAGTGCAATAATTTAGACATTTCTTGAATTAAAAAAACTCCTTTTTTTAATTTCAAAAGATCTAGTGCATTACTAAATAAGAAAAATATGAAATAAAAAGACATTATATTTTATTACATATTTCCAAAATAAATAAATAGTCATTTCAGATTCGAATTTGCAAGCAGTGACCATTGCACTTCAAATTAGAAAGTATCATGTAACTTGGACATAAAATTCATTCTGACTGATGATATTTCTAAAATATTAGTTCCAACATCTGACGTAAATATATGAATTATATTTCCATTAATTTTGAGCCCCAAAATATGAGAAACAAGTCAATAAGACGATGTATTCCTCTTCCAACTTCACCTATGGAGAAATCCAATTCCTCGAGGTCGCACAGTCGGAATTGCCTGAAATGTTTTGTACTAATTGAGGACGTGATCTTTGACTTATCAATCAGTATTTTATAATGTTATATGAACCAAAAATAGGATCCTAAAAATAAATATTTTCTTGCTACAATCTTTAGTCGAAATCAGTGTCTGCGATCCCTTTTAACGTCTGAATCTTCTATGGAATGTCACCAACAATTGGTGAATTATTGAATATGAGTCTAGACCTACCAGACCTCATATATATTACGTTTAAAAATAGGGAAAATGGTATATACTTCGAAAGTCACCGAATCATTCGAATCATTAAAATTATCGCAAGATAATGTACCTGACAATCGGGATGATCTAGCCGATTGTTCATCAAACTTGGATGCACTACAAATCCTCTAAATTATGGCTCTGATAAAAATTGAAGGAAGTAAATACAAAGTATTTACTATGCATTACAGAAAACA
This sequence comes from Ottelia alismoides, assembly GCA_037367405.1. NCBI lineage: Eukaryota > Viridiplantae > Streptophyta > Magnoliopsida > Alismatales > Hydrocharitaceae > Ottelia > Ottelia alismoides. Next base: position 277,229 of record JAZKJV010003270.1, on the reverse strand, counting down.
TGGAATATTTATCAAACAATTTGCCACAATAATGTTAGTTCAATGTATGAACTAGAAAATGTGGCACACCGATTTGTGCATCTAGAAATCAAAGATAATAGCGAAATGATTTCCTTTATGATTTCTAATACTCATGATGAATAAGAGAGGTAAATCAGGATTACCTTTGATGCATGAGTTTCTACAAAATAAATTTCCTGAATTGAAGTCTGATATTCACACTTCTCTCTCGTGAGCATGGAGATGAGTCGTGCTGCTTATCATGAACCCGGACATCGACTAGAGCAACAATAAGAGAGTTATAATAGTTCATGACACTTGAGAATCTTTCTATTTCAAGCGGCATGAAATTTAGAGGAAGATGTTGCTGTTAGCATTGTTTCAAAAAGAGAGAGCATAGCCCTCTTTTTATACTTATTGTACATATCCAACATGTACCATCGTAACCCTTGGATTTTAAATCAAGGACTACGATCAAGTCCTAATTCAATAAGGATCATATCCTTACTATCTCCAATCAATAGTAATTAATTATAATAAAATAAGCAATAGAACTCAACAACATCGTGGATCATGTATACTTAGTATACACGCCCACCACCTTCCATAAATGGAAGTTGTTGTTGCAAATTTAATTAATTAATTCACTTGATAGTCATATTACCAACATTGGAGAAATTATAAAAATCTTCTAATATTATGAATCATATTCATGAGCCCAAATATATTTGTAAATCTCATTTACATCTACAAAATTACTGTGAATCAAATTCACATAATCTCATGCCTTGGAAAATTTATGTAAATAATGTTTACATAAATATTTATATGAATAACAGCTATATAAGTATTAATTATTGTAAATAACTATTCACATTAATTAATGAGTTATGCTTGTAAATCATATTCGCAAAATTTCCCTAATCAATAATATGTAATAATTATAATTATTATAATATTGCCATTAACAAGTATGAGTCTTAATACGATTAGGACCCATGAGATAGGAATGAAAATACTTAAAGATAATGTCAGGGAGATCATATTAACCATGTAGAGTGACTTGAAATGTGGATAACTATCCATTTTTAGTTTTTATTCTATTTTTGCAAAATTCCGTAACTTACGAATGTTTAGATCGAGCTTTAATACTTTACACTCTAAGTGAGATCAATAAAACACATCAAACTCCAAGAGCTGGACAAAGTGTCGGTGGGCTGAATCCAACTTCCTTGACCATTTCTAATCATAGTCCAAACCATTTCGAGCTATGAAATGAGCTCAAGAAGCTTACATATTTCAATTTCCATGACCATTTTTGTTTCAACATTTGGATATTGAAATTGGAATTCAAATAGGAAATTGATTCAGATGAATTGTGATTTAATCCAATTAAATCACCAATTATCTATCTAAATGGAGTCACTAAAATCCATCATGTTTCATCGCTTCTTTGGTATGGAAGTATCATGATAGATGATCCATTACAACAATAAAAGTAACACTGAGTATTCCACCCTTCACACTAGAAGACATTGATAAATCCTAAGTTAATATCCTAGTTTGACTATCTTCTTCAAAAAGTGTCAATAAATTTCTCATTTGATAATTGAGAGACAATACTAATCATATACTTTCCAAAAGAATATATTAATATCTCAAATTCGTGTCATATCTTATAAACAAGATAACCATGCACGAAATTCATTTTAACCCCAAAATATCTCATGAGTGAGCTCTGTCTCCTGGTTCATCAACTATGAACATGTATAATTCCTTCAAGAGATCATACATCTCATACGTCTACATATTCACACCAATGTGCCAATATATAAACCTTGGCTAGGTTACCAACCTATCGATTTATCAAATATTCATACTCATGCATATAGATGCATATGTCTCAAGTCAAAGGATGTGTGCATGATTGTGATAGTTACAATTCAGGTCTTATTTTATCTCGACCTCATCAAGTCTACTCTTTGACTTCATTATTCCAACACTTTTGAATCTCCATTTTTATACAGAGGACATGCATCAAGAAGTCAGATGGAAATCAATATTTAGAGAAAGATTGCCATCTCTTTCTCAGACGGGATATTTGTATTGAATATCACAAGTTTGAAGTCAGTTATGTCCTCCCAGCTGCATAGTATTCAATAAGGCCATGGTACATAACCCTAATTGTACAAAGGGGCCTTAATAGTAAAGTGCATTCACATTCATTAATTTCATTTCATATGGGCATGATAAAACTATAACTTTTATGACATTAATCAATCATCGAGGGCTTACAAGTCCAATAATTCTTTATCGATCGTTCCTTTGATCTGTCCAAGCTGTCGTTGACTATGGGTCTGGAAACATTACATTTCGCTCCTACAGTGACAAGGTCACGATGGACATGAACGTCGAGCCGAAAGCTGCATATGATGAAGGCAAACCATAACTAGCGGAAGATTGTGAAATAGTTGATATCAATGATCAACAAGTTTCTTTGAATGAAATTTTGACACAGGAAATCCTCTCTTCATAGGTGAGATGAATCTCTTATTGATCATCGCTATTCTCTCTTTTTATCCTCGAAGAGGAAGAACTTCATTCCAAATCTTCAACAATACCGCATCTATAGAAATAATACTTCTCCATGTAATTAACCCTAACCCTAATTATTGTATATTTATCACTAATATATCCTTTATTTTCTCTTATATTAAAAATCCTAAGAAAATTAGATAAATATTGTAGATATTGTTTTGAGCTTTAAAAAGAAATTATAATGCAAAAAATAACAAAACCATCTAAAATAAGTGCTTTTAATTACTTAAAAATACTTTCAAAAATATTTATTTGTACAAATGATGTTTTTTGACTTTTTGTTAAACATGAAGCTTGTAGCTCTCATCGAGATCTACAACTTTCAGGTTTTATCTTTTTTGTTAATTTTGCTTCCTTTTGTTTCTTTCTTAATTTCTATTCTTCTCCTATTTTCTGAATAATCTGGTTGGGCCACATGGCACCCTCTGGGCTGCCCACATTGTCACTTCTCCTTGTGCCACCCACCGCTTCCTGGACCCATGGATCCTCACCTTATGCCTCCATCTCAACCACCCATCTCCTGCTCTCTCACATCCCTTGGATCATACCCTCTTGATCTCATATGAACCCTAGTGCCCCAACCTCAACCGCAAGATCTTCCCCCATCTAGTGTCCCCGGTCCTTCCACGTCACTCATTCCACCTCCATCATTGTGTGAAACCCCCAGCTCCTTCCCAACCACATGCATGTGCATCAATCTCTGCCACACGATCAGATCGAGTCATCTAATCTTAGCTGTCATCTTGTGCCCTCATCACAAAAGCTGGATCACATGATCCAATGATCAGGAAGTCGTCTTCCACCCCAGCTAAACCCCCTTTGGATGTTACACCTTCCTCCACCCTCCTTTTTTTGGCCTCCAAACCCCCACGCTCATTCACGATCTAACAACTTGTCCACATAGTTGCATCCCTTACGACATTCACGCAGCCATCAATACCTCATATCCGTACCATAACTCCATCGTATGGCTGTTGCAATTCCCGCTTCACCATCATAACACCAAAGACCTCCACCTTAAATAACACCCCTCCGCCCCACTTCCACTTCATCCACCATTGCTCGAGCGACGGCCCAGCTACCCTCCATCTCTTTGTGATAGAGAGAGGCAGAGCATGGAGGCGATGATAGCTCTTTTGCTCCAAATGCGACCCATGACTCAGGTCAAGTTACAGCCATGCTTGCGGCTGCCCAAGCTCCTCATCGTGACTGAGCGAAATGTGCGATAACCCGAGTTCCATCCAGGTCCTCAGCCCAAGCCACTACCTCCACCATCGTTGAAGACCATGTACTCTCCCTCCTCATTTTCTTTGACTTTTCTACGAATAATCTGACGCTCACTCATCCTCACCGATAATTGACCATCTGATGAGGTTTGCCACACCACCTCCATCTTCGTTACACCCTCTGTTGGATTGTTTCCCTTATGCATAACCTCCCTCATGCCCGCTCCCCTTTTTCTTCGCCTCAACGGAGAACAAGCTTTTATCCTTCACTCCCTCGCTCCAACAGAATTCCATTTAACTCACCTCGCATGCACAACACTTGCTTTATCTATTGTTAATGCTTGCAGGTACACACTCCTTCAATGGTCGGAGCCTGCACAATAGCTCCGCTCTTGAGCGGCCCCTCTAGCGAGCTCACGTCGTCACAGAATTCAAGATAGCCCACATCATCCTCCTCCATCATATCTTCTTCGCCAACTCTCCAGGGTTCTTCCTAGAGCTTCAATATGGATGGAGGGGTTGGGTGGAGCTCCAAGCATCCTGCCGGAGTTCCATTTGCGCCACCACCATCATGGCTGGAAAGAAGAGAAGTTGTCGTTGGATGGCCCTCCCTTGGCGGCCAACCAAAGACCGAGATGACGCCATGTTGTTCCCCCGAACCTCTAGGCTTGGGCAGAACCAAGCCAATTTCCAAAGCGCGAGGCCACACCATGTGGTTTTTGACCCTGTAGATGACCGACCCAACCTATGAGCCAGCTTGAACCTCTCTCCGTGCCCAAGCCTACCCTGCATGCATGCTACGTGCATGCGGGCTAGATAAATTGCAGATCATCCCCGTGAGCTACCTGATTTAAGATGGTCCCTTTAGGCACGTGCGCATTTGGAAAAATTGCAAGAATACCTAGTCGGGTTTATAATTACATTTATGCCTATGCGATGGACCAAATTGCATATTTATCTCATTTTATTTTGCATATTTCTACTACATTCATGCCCATGCACGCTTTCGATCATATCTTGTGCATACAAACTCTAATTAAGTTGATTTCAGTTTCATTTTGTTGAGAATGTTTTTCTCTTCACATAGCACATTTTATTCACTGATTTGACACTTAAATACTCATGCTATATTATGAGATCTATTATGTCAATTGCTCTTTATTCGTTGATGATATTAATCATTTTATTACTCAATTTGTCTCCGAAATTAATCTGTACTTGATTTCCCATTGATTTTATTATTTTAGGCATATTTATACACTAGTGTCTGCATAATCATCTATTGCATATCTTACAGTATGAATCATGCTTAATTGCATAAAATCAAATAAAATATGCATGCATCATATTATTTTGTCTCTACATAAGTCATTACGTTGTTAATTCTCTTCATATTATTTATGCATTTTTTTGTGCATAACACCTGCATAAGTCGATGTGGCTAACCTCGCTGGATGGAGGGCGGAGAAGAGGCCACGTGTCGATCTGACGGTGGCTGCTACTGGCCTCTTCCTTGCCTAAATCGAACAGTCCACAAAGGATTTGGCACAGCGAGGGTAGATGGACGGCTCTGGAGGGTCCTCCAAGAACAGGTGGCCGACGAACTTCGTCGTCCCGATACGCACGCAGTGGACCTCCTCGGGGGCTGCTGTTGATTGGAAAAGGGTCGCCGGAGCCTCCCACGTATGAAGACCCCCTCCGATGACGCCAACGAGCTCTGAGAAGCCCGGGCAACAACGGCGGAGCTGAGCTCCTGTGCCTAGAAGTTGAGGTCCTCAGATGGACCTCCTCTGACCTACAAAGCTGTACAGAAAGACTCCTGGGTCGAGGGCAAAGTGCCTCGACCCGGTTAGCGACGGAATGGGTGAACGATGCGTCGGGGCGGAGGAACTCCGGTGAAGCGACGATGAAGGAGTTCGAGTCCTAGTTCTGTGGCGAACTGGGTCGGATGAAGGGGCGAAGAACGTGCGGGGAAGTAAGGCGAAGGTGATGGTCGGGTCAATCGATGGAATGGGTGGACGATATGGCCAGAATCGATGGTCGACGACAATGGACGAAATTGGGCGTAAACGGAAATTGCCAAAAGACAGAACGAACTAGGCTTACCAGATGGTCGAGGTCGACTAGGAAGAAGCTTCTGAATCTCCTGGTCCTTGCCTCGAGGTTCGACTAGGAAGAACGAACTAGGCTTACCACCGGGCGTGAATCTCGGATGCAAGAGGAAGGATTAGGACCTGGGGTTAAGGGGTGTGGCGATCGGATTGAGTGGTAAGAATTAGGAGAAAACGGGTCGGGCGAGCATGATCCGGCTCTGGTGGTCCTGGGGGGAGAGTTGACCGGGGGTCCACATCCCCTGTGGACCAATCAGAGCATGCCATTTATTAAATATTTAGAAATTAAATAAAAAATAGTAAATGGCCAAATTTGGAAAAAGTTAACACATGAAAAATGTTTCTTTATTTTTAAACTATTTTTTGTGATTTTTATTTATTTTTTTGAAATATAAATTAGGTATTTACAAAATAGTATTATTATATATAGGTATATACAATATACATTTTTAATTTTTAATTAATTTTTTTGTACATTTTATTCCAATTTTATATTTTATTTATTTATATAATAAAATTGGGAATAAAAGGGTATTTTTATTTTATTTTTATTAATTATTTACAAGGGTTAAATAAATACTTATATACATTTATATACATGGTATATATACAATGTTGGAAATTGATTTTATTTTCATTTCCTTTTATTTTATTTTTATTTTTGTGATTTTTATTTTATTTATCTATAATATGGAGTAAGGAATATGTACCAATTTTTGTGGAATTTTATTTATTTATTTACAAGGTGAAATAAATAGATATGGTGGTTCTATGTACATGGTCTCTATACAATGAAGAAGGGGATTTTTATTTATTTTCATTTTCTCCATTTTTATTTTAATTTAATATTTACAAATATATACATATAAATACAAACCCATTTTTATTTGAATAAGAGGAAAATACTTTTATTTTATTTACAAGTATATATGTACACACATGAGCTTCCTTATCTCTCTCTACTAGGGTTTTTATGCGGTTAGACCCATGCTGAGCCCTCCCTTGGGATTAGGTCGCTCAATATTTATTCTAAATATCTCCCTCTTTTTCTTTTATTTCTTTATTCTTTTATTTATGCACAAAACATGCTAATTATTCATAATTACACAATGCATGTTGAATGATAATTATTGATATTTACAGAAATATACATGTGTTTTGCATGGGTTTTGTAGCTAAAATAAAAGAATAAAGTAATGAATGGGTATTCACCACCCCCCCATACTTAACTTTGCTAGTCCCTTAGCAAACACTTATTTGAAAAAGAAGTGAAAAAGAAAAAGAAAAAGAAAAAGAGGAGAAAATGCATGGATTAATGTTGAATATTAAACTGGCCTTCATTAAATTGAAATATGGAGCTCTATCAGATCTATAGATTATTAATGTGTCAGAACCTTATTTGGAATTAAGTTTAAAACTCAATAACCTCTAAGATCCACTAATCTATAATCAAGAGTCCTCAATAATCCAGATCAGAACAAGTCTACAAACACAAACCCTGAAGACCATGAGTCTTTCCTTGTACAGTGTAAGTGATATATAGCTCTCCACCTCAGAAGTAGTAACTTGACAACCCTCCCCAACAAGGTAACTCTATGAACCTAGTCTGGCCACTCTTTCCTCGAGGAGCGGGGTATTCCTTTCTAAGTTCAAGTTCAACCGGCTCAAGAAGAGGGGGAAGAAGAGAATGGACCATGGCCAGTGTAGCCATGTATCCTTGGGAGCTCAACCAGTGTAGCTAAGTCTCCCTGCTGCAAGCTACATAAGATGGAATATGAGTCTCAAGCTTTGCTTATTGCACTATATACACACTCCGGTGGGATTATCATTTTCTATCAGACCCACCACTTTTTTGGAGTTATTTTCTTTTTGCATTTTTTTTCAAGTGCATCTATAGAACATATTTACACGGTGCATCATATGTACATAAGGAGTTTTTCCTCTTGAGCCAGTAGACAATCCCTCTTTTGAAGCATTATTGCAACCCACAACTCCTGTCGTTAGACCTCATGGCAACCAGACCAAGTTGAGACGCACTTCCTTCACTAAAAGAAGAAGATATATTCCGCCTAGAAGTACTACCCTCATGTGCTACCCCAAGTCAAGGAAGACTGCCTCCTCACCAACTCATCCGTAGAGAGCTAGGTGCTAAGTGCGGGTCCAAGTCAAGCCATTGTCTATATGAGTCATGTGTGTGTTGTTAAGTGCTCTACTTAGGCTCATTGAGATGACATGTGATCATAGCCTAGTGGACTCAAAGAATTAAGTTACCATGGACCTGAAAAGCCTTAACCCTAAGCCCTATAAGGTTCCTCTTATGATTAGGTGGATTAAGATCTTAATCAAGCTCCATTTCCCAATTTAATTCCAGGCTAGTTTAAATATCAACTATAATCTGGGAAAACTATACATATATATACAAGGATGCTATTTACACAATATTTACACAAATGCAAAATTTTTGAAAAATGTTTTGAAATCATGGATGTGTGCATGAATGCAAGTTTTGCAAAATACTTACACAAATTTACACAAGGTTTTTGCAAACTTTTTATTTTCAAAACATTTTGGAAAAATTTTGTACTATATACATAGTTTTGATATGAAAATATTTACATAAACTTTACACAAAAAGTTTTTGTAAACATTTTTACAAAAATAGTTTTGTACAATAGCTATGTATGTGCAATAAAAGAATGTTTATTTACAGGAAAATTCTTTAATTTTTATGGATTTTGGGTTTTTAGCCATTTTTATTTATTAACACACTCACACAAAGTACGAGTTATGGCTAAAGTATATATGAAATATGTACACATCCCCCTATACTTAGCTCGAACGATGTCCTCAGAGTCAAGAGCGATGAAGAAGACATAACTCGTGCTTAATATAAGGAAGTGAAAAGGAAGGCTATATATAAAGACGAATCAAAGAAAAAAAATCAAGAGAACCTCGGTATTTCCCCCTATACTTAGGATCAAATAATCCTAAGTATAGTAGGCTGTACACAAAGGGATAACCGAGTGGAGAATGTACAAGGTCTACCCCCCCTATACTTAGGGTAAAATATCCCTAAGTATAGGCAGCAAAAAAGGGGTAAAATGAACCAAAAGAAATACCCGAGAGTCCTACATCCCCCCTATATTATGGTAAAGTACACCATAAGTATAGCATAATCAAAAGATGAAGAAAGGGATGTAGGGCTAAAGAATGGAATGATATGGATAATTGGATCTATACAGGTCAGGAGAACAGTGATAATCAGGCGTGAGATGCAATAGATGTGAGTCAAGAGACCACATCTCACGCAAAGTGAATAGGGGCAACATCAACGACCTGCGGCTCATGTTCTAGAAATGGCTTGAGCCGCTGGCCGTTCATTCGAAAGGTACTCTCAGAAGACAACTAAAATATATCAATACTCCCATTGTCGTGTACCTTTCTCACTAGATACGGTCCCTTCCATTTGATCTGTAGCTTCCCTAGACATAGACGAATAGCATCAAACAGCTATACTCTCTGTCCATGCTCAAAATGTTTGTGGCTGATATGAGAATCGTGCCACTCCTTCACTCTCTCCTTGTATTGTAGGCTGTTTGAGAAGGCAGTATCACGAAGCTCCTCCAAGGCTGCTAACTCTGCCCTCCTCTGGTCTCCTACACTATCTAGATCCAAAAGTATATCTATGACTGCCCAAAGTGACCTATGTCTCAACTCAACAGGTAAATGGCATGGCTTGCCATAAACGAGGTGAAATCGAGATGTGCCCAAAGGTGTCTTGAAAGACGTCCGATATGCCCACAAGACCGAGTCCAAAAGCTGCGACAAATCCTTTCGGTCAGGGCGGACAACTTTCTGCAATATAGTCTTGATCTCCCTGTTCGACACTTCGGCTAGACCATTCGTCTAAGGATGGTATGGAGTGGCAACTCGATGGTCTATGCCGAACTCGCTAGCAAGGGCCTTCACCTGGTCGTTGACGAAATGAGACCCCCCGTCAGATATCAACACTTGAGGTACCCCGAACTGTGTAATGATATGCCTCCTTAAAAATTTGCAAACAGTCCTGGCATCTGCGGTTCGGGCGGGGATGGCCTCAACCCAACGACTCACATAATCAACGGCCAACAGAATGTACTCGAATCCCGGACTCTTAGGGAATGGACCCATGAAATCGATACCCCATGCGTCAAAAACCTCACAGAACTGAATGGGCTGCAAGCATCATATCACGCTGTCCACAAGTGCCCATCCTCTGACAGTCTGTACACCTCTTCACGAACTCATCAGAGTCCTTGAAGAGGGTAGGCCACCATAGGCCTGATTGGAGCACTTTCTGTGCTGTTCTCCTCCCAGAGTGATGTCCTCCTGCCTCAAGCTTGTGGAAGTAAGTGAGGACGTTGTGGTGCTCCTCCTGAGGAATGCACCTACGCCAGACGCTATCCCCTCCTTCATGGTAAAGGATGGGATCCTCCCAGTGGTAAGACTTGGCCTTCGCGAGGAAGGTCTCAAGCCTCTGCCTGGGCCAATCCTGTGGAACTTTCTTAGCAACAAAAAAGTTCACAATATCGGCGTACCACGGAAGAGAGGCGATAGCAAGGATTGCCTCATCTGGGAAGGTCTCACAAATAGGCTCAGTCTGCTCGGAATCCTCAAGATGCTCTAATCAGGAGAGATGATCCTCCACCACATTCTTGACTCCAGGATTATCCTTAATCTCTATGTCGAACTCCTAAAGTAGAAGGATCCATCTAGTCAATCTGGCCTTGGCATCCTTCTTTGCCATGAGGTACCTGATGGCGGTATGATCAGTATACAAGGTCACTCTAGATCCAATAATGTATGATCTGAATTTATCTAGGTCGAAGACTACGGCTAGCATCTCCTTCTCAGTGACTGTGTAGTTCCGCTACGCAGAATCCAATGTGCGGCAAGCGAAGTGAATGGCAAATCGAACACCATCCCTCCTCTGTCCCAGCACGGCCCCTACAGCAAAATCGGAGGCATCCGTCATGATCTCGAATGGGAGAGACCAATCAGGCAGTTGGAGAACAAGAGCCTCAACAACACATCTCTTGAGAGTCTCGAACGACGAAAGACACTTGTCATCGACAAGGAACTCGGTGTCTTTCGTCAACAGGTCAGTCAACGGTCGGGCAATCCTACTGAAATCATGAATGAATCATCGATAGAAACCGTCGTGCCCCAGAAAAGACCGTAACTACCGCAAATTGGACGGCGGTGCGAGTTTTCTAATGACATCTACCTTGGCCGGATCAACCTCCATGCCCCTTTTGGAGATGATATGGCCAAGCACCGTCCCTTGAGTCACCATGAAGTGACTCTTCTCCGAAGACAGTACAAGGTGAACCTCTATACATCGCTGAAGGACTCGTTCTAGGCAGTCAAGACTGGAGTCGAATCCGTCGTCGTAGACCGAAAAATCATCCATGAAGACCTCCAAGCACTCCCCCACCATGTCCGAAAAGATCGACAGCATGCATCTCTAAAAAGTCGCAGGGGCATTGCATAGCCCAAATGGCATGCGTCAGAAGGCGTATGTGCCGAAGGGACAGGTAAAGGTAGTCTTGTCCTGCTCCTCGGGAGCAATGGCCACCTGGTTGTAGCCGGAGTACCCATCCAGAAAACAATAGTGGCTCTTCCCTGCCAGTATCTCAATGATCTGATCTATAAAGGGCAGGGGGAAATGATCCTTCTTGGTGGCCTGGTTAAGTCATCTGTAATCCACGCAGACCCGCCAAGAAGTGGGTACTCGTGTAGCAATATCCTCTCCATACTCACTGACTACTGTAGTGATGCATGTCTTCTTGGGCACCACATGCAAAGGGCTGACCCACTTGGAGTCGGAGATGGGGTAGATAAAATAGGCGCTCCACCATTTCGAAATCTCCTTCATGACAACCTCTCTCAGATTCGGGTTCAGCCACCACTGGAACTCACACGACGGCTCCGCCTCATCTTCGAGATAGATATGGTGGGAGCACAGGGCCGGACTTATCCCCTGGAGATCTGCTACGCTCCATCCTATCGCCTTGCGGTTCTTTTCAAGAACTCCCATCAGACGGGATTCTTGCTTTCCTGTCAAATCGGCGGAGATAATGACTAGGTACATCTCATGCTCACCCGCAAGGAACCTATACTTCAGCAATGTAGGAAGTGGCTTCAGCTCTGGACACTGGGTGCTGGTAGATCTGGCCTCTGAAAACTTTGCGTGAAGGCTACCAAATCCGCATGGAGAACTGAAACTCTCTGTCACACTCTGAAACTGGAGAAGGCTGCCCTGCTGGACTGTCTCTGCTCTGCTCGGCATCTACCTCCTCCCTAGCTGAAGGCTCAGTAGAAGTCAGATCTGGTATGTAATCAACAAACTCTTCCCAGTCAAAATCTGACTTTGAGGGATCTGTATCATCAGTGGTGGCCTCAGTGCCACCGTCATCACAAAACAAATCAGTATCGCGGTCAAGAACCGGCTCTGCTGCCTCAAAAGTATCCTGTACCAGGAATGCACTCTCCAGGCTCTCCTCTACTATCGTCTCTGTCTCAACGGACTCTTAAGGTGAGAGGATGGCCTGTGCATCTGGGTCTGCCCATACTGCCTCATCATCTATGATCACAAAGTCGCAGTCCTAGTGGATGTCTGGCCCTACATCTGTCATCTGCTCTGTATCGGAAGTAGTCTCTGAACATGCTCTATCTCTGGCTCTGATGTCCTCGTCCGTCTCTATTTGTACACTATTGCCCTCGACACGAAAGTATACCTTCCCGCTGTCATGGTCGGTAACTGCCTTGGCTGTGGCCAAGAATGGGCGACCTAGAATGATGGGGGTATCTGTCACTGACTCAGGGATCTCCATGTCCAACACTACGAAGTCCACGGGGAATTGCATGCCCTGAATCGTGACGACAACGTCCCTCAGCAACCCCTTCGGCCTCTTGACAGATCGATCAACAAATTGAAGGATTGTCCTGCTCTGTTGAAGAGTGCCCAGCTCGAAGCGGTCGAGAAGGGCTGCCGGAAGTAGGTTGATCGACGATCCACTGTCTAATAGAGTGCAGTCGAACCTCTGCTGTCTGATATGGCATCTGACATACGAGGCTCCTGAATCTGGCCTCTTGGCCGGCAGACGGTTCTGGATCGCGATACAAGTAGCTCTGGTCAGCACATGGATCTCTGACTGGTGGTTCCTCCTCTTCCTCCTAACTGTGGTCCTATCTCTGAGCGAACGCTGGAGTAGAGGGATGTGTTGCAAAGCCTCCTGAAGAGTCATCTGAATGTGAAAGCGGTCTATCATATGATGGTTGAACTCTTCCTGCTGCCTCTTTTTGGGCTTTTCTATTTTCTTCCCCTTCCCCATCTGAAGAGATCTAGGGAAGGGGATCACATGGTCCTTCTCAGATGAAGGACTAGGAGAGGGTCTGAGCTGCTCGAAGGTAGGATCCACACATACATCAAGCACCACAGGTGGAGCAGAAGAAAACAAACCCTTTCCTTTATTTCCAGAAATGTTCTGAGATACATCAGCAGAAGGAAAAACTACAGGACTCTCAGAAAAACTGGTGGCATCAGCACCACCATCGGCTGGTAGACGTGCGGCCTCAGTACCGCACTCTGGCTCGGCAACATGGGTGACCTCAGTATCACCTCCTCCAACTGGTGAAACGACGGCCTCAGTACCGCCGGTGGGATCAACATCCATGGTTGCATCAATTCCACCGTCATCATCTCTAGTGGCCTCAGTACCGCTCTCCTCCTCTCCTGGCACTCTGGAAGTATCCTCGGGGTGTCGCTCAGACGAGTCGCTGCCTGCTGGCATCCTACCGCTCGTAAGTGCGACAAAATCAGTATCAAACAAATATGCAAACATATCTCCAAATGTATCACTAGGAGTGTCATACTCAGTACAAACTACCTGCTCAGATTTCCTCTTGAGCTTGTTCGGATTGGGCTCTATCTAGACAGGGATGACGGCCTTCCCCTCACTGTGTCCTGCATCTCCTGGAGGAACTCATCCATCTCCCATTGGAATGTAGCCTGCTGATCTGTAAGGAGGCGGGCTATGTCATACAAGGCGGGGTTCTCATAGGATGGCCCATGAGAACCTGACGGGTAGCCTCGCTGGTAGTGAGGCTGCTGCTGCTGCTGGTGCTGTGGGTGAGAGGGGTATGACTGTGGATGATGCTGCGGTTGATGAGGCTGATCACGCCTCCAAGACTGTCACTGCTGATAGGGACGAGGACCATACGACTGTGACTGCTGTTGCTGCTGTTGAGTGTACACTGGGGGCTACTGCTGCTGGTGATCCCTCTGATGGCTGTACTCGCCACCCTTTCCTGACGGCTGCTGCTGGGAGCTGGAACCTCCGGTCGACCAACGGAATCCGGGATGGTCTCGTCGGATACCGTGCTGGGGGTGGTCGTACCAAATCCCATTGACATCCATCAACGGCTCTGACTCGTAAGGGGCTGGCGGGAGTACTATTAGAGGCTGATCCGGCTGGTATACCACCATCTGTGTATCTGGGGATGGTGGTGCCTAGTAAGAAAGCTGCGGCTGCTGGTACGGCTCTACCTGTACAAGATGGACCTGTCTAGGCTGCTGGTGGCTGGAGCGCTGGGACGAGCTGCTGCTGCTACTCGGATCGCCTCGTGCTTGAAGATGGGGCTGGGAAGCCGTCTGTGCCTCCTGGAGACACATGAGTTGTGTCTTCAGGTCACTCAGAGTCTACGTAATGCCCAGGCACTGCTTCTTCTCAATGATCTCCATCCGGTTCAGCTTCTTGCTAATGATCCCCATGTAGGCGGCTGTGGACTCGGCCTGTGCTGCTGCCGTTGACGAACTGGAAGGACCGACGTTAACCCGTGCTATCCTCTTGTACTGCACGGTCTGTGGCTGGGGTCGTCCCTATGTGTAGAGTCAGGTCTGGGACATCACCATATAGTTCTCAGCCATCTCCTCGTAGATGGCCCAGACCTGATCGTGATCCTTGGTGAAATTGGACCCGCCACAAGAAGCATTCACCAGGCCCTGTATCTCTGGTGTCAGCCCGCTGAAGAAGCTCTGAACTAGGTTCGGCTTCGAGATGTCATGGTTCGGACATCTGTCAGTCATCTCACGGAACCTCTCCCATGCCTCGTGGAATTGCTCATTGGGGAGCATGGAGAAGTTGCTGATCAGGGCCCTTGTGGCATTCGTCCGCCCGAGTGGGTAGTACTTGTGCAAGTACTCGGTGCGGAGCTGCTCCCAGATGTAGACAAACTTCCCCAAGTGCTTCAGCCAGGTGGCTGCTCTGTCTGCTAAGGAGAAGGGGAAGGCAATCATGCGGATGGTATCCTGGTCCACCTGTCTGTCATGGACTGTGCTGCAGATCATCAAGAACTCTTGAAGGTGGAGATGGGGCTCCTCTATGGCGAGCCCATGGAACCGGGGGAGGAGATGCAAAGTGTTCGGGGGGAACTTGAAGTCCCCCACGATGGCTGGAAGAACGACCCAATGATGCATCAAAGTCAATCCGGGGTTGTGTAACTCCCGCATCGGTCTCGGTGGATCTGCTGCTGCTGTTGTGGCTGCTGCGGCAGCTTCCGCATCATCGAGTATCCTCGGCCCGTCTCCGGGCTCGCGCTGGTCGCGAGCGGCTCTCAACTGCTCCATCTCACGCCTCATCTCTATCATGAATGCTCCCTGATCCCTCAACTGCTGATGAACTGTCTCGAGGGAGGCGATCAAGGTGGAGTAGATCGCACGCTGGTCCATAATGAATGTCTGCTCATGCAGGGGACCTCTGGTGCGGTCGTCACTGCCGCCGGCCATGGTCTCTGCAAAAGCAAAAGACCCAAACTCAGGTGCCGATAAATCATCTGACTGTCTCTCCTCTGGCACTGGTATATCGGAACTGAAAGAAGGGAGGTCGAGGGGGAACAGGGTGGAGTCGAACTCAGGTTTGGAGAGCGGGTCTCGGCTCTCGCGAACCAACCTAGATGAGCAGGCAGAGGTGCTGGGAAGCAGTGCAGCCAGAGGCTGCCTAAGAGACCTTCTGCCCATCA
Source organism: Ottelia alismoides (assembly GCA_037367405.1). NCBI lineage: Eukaryota > Viridiplantae > Streptophyta > Magnoliopsida > Alismatales > Hydrocharitaceae > Ottelia > Ottelia alismoides. Next base: position 261,232 of record JAZKJV010003270.1, on the reverse strand, counting down.
TCTTGATCTAACGAGTTGGGCGGATGAGATCTGGTAACAACAATGATCACAAGCAAACCCCTGATTCACCTACGCAACGCGAGCTAAAGACCATAAAGGCTCGGTCAAGTATCTTGTCAATTTTATTAGGTGATAAGTCAGGATATCAGAGATATTAACATGACCTGTTGGGAATCCAATATTTTTCTCAACCGAATGTCCCGTACAGAAAGAGCCGGTAATCTGTCGAGAAAAATATCGGATATGGCTCTACCTAGTGTGCGGGTTACTCTCTCGCGCAAGCAAACCAAACAAGGAGGGGGTTGCTCTCCCCAAGACAAATTTTTCGGTGAAGTGTCTTTTAGGGTAAATAGAGTTAACCAATCCCAATTTTATGGTTTTTCTTTTTTAGGTATTTTCAATAAAAAGCAAAATCGTCTAACAAATTTTTCGGTTCTCCAGGTTATTAAGTCCAAAAATCAGGGGGGAGAAGTCGAAAAAGCCGATGCGCGATAAAATCAATTATGCATGCAGAGTAAGAGATGCGTACCTGACTCTAGCAGTCTACATGCAAAATGATCCGCGCAGAATTTAAAGACTGAAATAAAACTACCTAAATGGTGCAATCGGAAAACCGAGCCCTAAGCAGCAGTTCTACTCAAAAGAACATCTAGTCGACCACCAGCCTCCAATCCAAGAGTTTGGTCTCGGTCCACCCCTCCTCCTCTCGACAAATCAAGTTCAGGAGCAGCACTTGGCGGAGTGGGTTGCGGCACGTAGGCTCGATGGTAGTGGATCGACTATTTTATTAATCTTTTTATTGTTGGTCCAATTACCACTCTTTAGGTACAAGCAGATATATTAGGGTGTTTGGATCCTATTTATTACATCACAGTCAAGCAAAAAATCCTAAGGCTAGGGGCTTGAAAAACCACAAGAAACTGAATAAGCAGAGAAAGAATCAAAACCGCGAAAAAGCCGTGCGAAAACCGAGGGGTCCCCCGAGCACACTAGTGCTCGACGAAACAGATCCCGAGAGTCTAAGTCTGAAAGAGAGAGAGTCCTATTATCCCTGTGTTATTACAATAATCCAAATAATGCAAGAAATTAAATCTAAACTAAAGCTACACTAATCCCACACTCGGTTGTCTCCTCGCTCTCTCCTACGGCTCCATGCAGAAGGGAGTCGCCTCCGATAGCCGCGGTTGCGCCGACTCCTCGAAAGTTGTCGCCTCGATCCTCGGGCCCTCGCAAGAAAACAAAAGGGTGTCAAACTAGGTAAAAATAAAGCAAATAAAATAAAATAAAAGGAAATAGGATATATATATATATGCAAAAATGAGAATAAAAATAAACAAGCAAAGACAAACAAAAACAAGAATAAAAGAAAAGAAATAAAAATAAATTAAAACAAAATAAAGGAAAAATAAAAAGCTGCGAAAAGCCGCGGACTACGAAAAAGCCGCAGAAAGCTGCGAAAAAAAAAGAAAACAAAATAAAAAGAAAAAGAAATCGACTACTAAGTTGTGCTCCCCGGCGACGGCGCCATTCTGATGAGCCACCCGAACAACTAAGGTAGAGTGTATCAATACGGTCGTTGTGACCTCAGTCACTCGGGACTCAGAGCTCAATCAAGAAAAAGATTAAGACCACCAAAGAAAGATGAAAATCGATGAAATACAAAATAGCGGTCTCACTATGATATTAACCTGGTATAGCACCCCGGGTCGAACTCAGGAAGCACGTGATGGCCTTGCGGCCTACGAAGTAGTCAAAAATAAAGAAAAATAAAGACAAATTATTTTTGGTGGATTTTTAATATTTTTATATTTTTTGGACTTTTTAATTATAAAGAAAATAATAAAACAATTAAAACAAGCAACTTTGAACAATTCTTTAATTAACCAAAAATGCTCTAAAAAATCTAATAAAAATATTTTTATGGTTTTTATATTTTTTACTGTTTTTACTGAATTTTTGATAATTTTCTGATTTCTATAGGATTTTCCTAAAAATAAAATAAGGCAAAAATAACTGAAAACTGTCCAATCAGGCTTGTAAGACCATTTAAAAATACGAAATGGTTTGATCAAGGCCTGGAGGTATTTTTCCTGTGAAGTATGAACAAAAAGGAACAATCAAGAAAAAGATTTATTATTTTTGGGATTTTCTATTAATTATTAGAATTTTTATGAGCTTTTCAAGGTTTTTTAATTTTTATATTTTTTATAAATCCAAAAATGACAAAAAATGTCAGAAAATCAAGCACACCAAAATACACAAAATCTGAATTTTTGCTAATTTTTAAAGATACTTTGATATTTTTTTGTGATTTTTTTTCTAGACAAACAGAAAAAGAGAGGTTTTTGAATTTTTAAAAATAATAAAATGGCTCTAAAATTTTCCAAAAAATTACTTCAAATTCTACCCATTAGCAGGAGCTACATATCAAATTTTCACTTAATTTGGATACAATTTGATATATTATTTAAAGCAAACAAGAGCCCACAGTCACATGGACCTGTCTGCAATAAAATATCTTCTAGAGGCCTAACAGTAACAAGAACCGAAACTTGGGCGGTCCTGGGGCAAAAAGTCCAAGTTCTCACGTGCAAGGCACGTGTAATGGGCACTCAGGGACCTATATGCAAATAACTTAAGTCCCAGGACTAATTAGCAACTGGTGCTAAAAGTCCAGGGGCTAAGTTGTAAAAATCCCACGATATTCAGCACATGCAGAATTAAAAACACTCACAGGGGCATAAGTGCAAATATCCAAAAATATATCTCATTCCATAACATGTAAAAACTACAGGCCCATATATGCAAAACCACCAAAGATTCACGTGACGAAGCACGTGTCCACAATATACAAGGGTAGAAATATAATTCAAATAACTGACGAGGTCCTCTATGCAAATATTCCAAACTAAAATAAACTGCGGAAAATATTTACGAGAGTAAATGCTAAAACAAAACATGAGGGGGGCCTAAGTGAAATTACCCCACTTATTTATCCGAGGGTGGAGGATGCGTCACGTGGTGATCTCATGGGTGCAAGGGGGCTGCTCCTCAACGAAGGTCCCTCGAATCTGATCAGACGACGGAGGGTGCGCCACGTGGGGGATCAACGGTTGAGAGTCGATGTGGCTAACCCTCGCTGGATGGAGGGCGGAGAAGAGGCCACGTGTCGATCTGACGGTGGCTGCTACTGGCCTCTTCTTCGCCTAAATCGAACGGTCCACAAAGGATCTGGCACAACAAGGGCAGATGGATGGCTCTGGAGGGTCCTCCAAGAACAGGTGGCTGGCGAACTTCGCCGGCCCGATACGCGCGCAGTGGACCTCCTCGGGGGTTGCTGATGATTGGAAAAGGGACGCAGGAGCCTCCCACGTATGAAGACCCCCTCCAATAATGCCAACAAGCTCCGAGAAGCCTGGGCGACAATGGCGGAGCTGAGCTCCTGTGCCTGGAAGTTGAGGTCCTCAGATGGACCTCCACTGACCTGCAAAGCTACACAGAAAGACTCCTAGGTCGAGGGCAAAGTGCCTCGACCCGGTTAGCGGCGGAACGGGTGAACGATGCATCGGGGTAGAGGAACTCCGGCGAAGCAACGGCGAAGGAGTTCAACTCCCAGTACCATGGCAAACTGGGTTGGATGAAGGGGCGAAGAACGTGCGGGGAAGTAAGGCGAAGGTGATGGTCGGGTCAATCGATGGAATGGGTGGACGATATGGCCGGAATCGATGGTCGACGGCGATGGATGAAATTGAGCGTAAACGGAAATTGGCGAAAGATAGAACGAACTAGGCTTACCAGAAGGTCGAGGTCGACTGGGAAGAAGCTTCTGAAGCTCCTTGTCCTTGCCTCGATGGCCGTCGATGCCCGAGGCTCGAGCGCTACTCAAGGGGCAGCGCACGGCGGTGCTAGGTCACTGGATCAGTGGCCGGGGCACACCCTCCTCACTGCGACACCACCAGACGCTAGCTGTCACTCAGGCGAAGGTGGTGGAGGTCCTGGGACGAAAATGCGGAGCCAAAGATCCGTGGAATGGTGCGGCATAGCAGGGGTTAAATATGGCTAGGGGTCCGAGAAGAAGGGGTCGGGCATGGACATCGGAGCTCGGACCCCGAGGAAAGACCACCGGGCGTGGATCTCGAATGCAAGAGGAAGGATTAGGACCCGGGGTTAAGGGGTGTGGCGATCGGATCGAGTGGGAAGAATTAGGAGAAAAGGAGTCGGGCGAGCATGATCCGGCTCTGGTGGTCCTGGGGGGAGAGTTGACCAGGGGTCAACATCCCCCGCGGACCAATCAGAGCGTGCTATTTATTAAATAATTAGAAATTAAATAAAAATAGTAAATGGCCAAATTTGGAAAAAGTTAAAACATGAAAAATGTTTCTTTATTTTTAAACTATTTTTTTGTGATTTTTATTTATTTTTTTAAATATAAATTAGGTATTTACAAAATAATATTATTATATATAGGTATATGCAATATATATTTTTAATTTTTGATTTTTAATTATTTGTTTTTGTACATTTTATTACAATTTTATATTTTATTTATTTATATAATAAAATTTGGAATAAAAATGTATTTTTATTTTATTTTTGTTATTTTTATTTTATTTATCTACAATATAGAGTAAGAAATATGTACCAATTTTTGTGGAATTTTATTTATTTATTTACTAGGTGAAATAAATAGATATGGTGGTTCTATGTACATGGTCTCTATACAATGAAGAAGGGGATTTTTATTTATTTTCATTTTCTCCATTTTTATTTTAATTAAATATTTACAAATATATACATATAAATACAAACCTATTTTTATTTGAATAAGAGGAAAATACTTTTATTTTATTTACAGGTATATATGTACACACATGAGCTTCCTTATCTCTCTCTACTTGGGTTTTTATGCTGTAAGGCCCATGCTGAGCCCTCCCGTGGGATTAGGTAGCTCAATATTTATTCTAAATATCTCCCTCTTTTTCTTTTATTTCTTTATTCTTTTATTTATGCACAAAAACATGCTAATTATTCATAATTACATAATGCATGCTGAATGATAATTATTGATATTTACAGAAATATACATGTGTTTTGCATGGGTTTTGTAGCTAAAATAAAAGAATAAAGAGTGATGAATGGGTATTCATCAGTGATATAATGCACTCTTCATCTCTGCCTTCTAAAGAATATGAGCAGCACATCACTTTCACAACTGCATGATTGATGAGATGACTTGAATGATCACTTGAGGAATTGGGACTGGATATTTGAGTTTAGACCCAATCTAATGATGCTTGAGGATGGCATAAAATTAATGAAGCCTTCAAGGAACCTGAGTGCCAGCAAACCCTAGCCAGAATGCGAACAAGTTCACATTCTATCTTTTGACATTTACCTATGTACCTGATGAATCTCATATTCATCACTCTAAAAGATAATAATTAAGCTCAAATCCCCAAAGATCATTGGAATTTCTTCATTTATATTGCATAATTAGCATTCATGCTTGTGTAAATAATAATGGCATTTTATCACTCATAATTGCATAAAATAAGGAGCCAAAAATCACAACCCAATTGATCGGTAAAATAAGCTAGCTTCCACTATTTTTAAGCAATTCATGATAACTCCAAATGACTTGAAACCACTCCATTGTGTATATATTGCTAACAAGAATAAACAAAAAATACAAAAAATCACTAACATAAATAAGTGGTCCAGAAACTCAAACCCTGATTTCAGGATTTCCAGACTGAAACGCTCATATCTTCCTCATCCAGTGTCTAATTTGATTCTACTCACTTTTGAAATAATGCACATTGAATAACCATAGAACAAAACCAAGTTCAAGTGAAACTGAATCGGAACTCATATGTGAAAGTTGGGTTTCAGGTCTCTTTTGTACATTTTGTATTTTAGTGGTTTTTGACCTATTATTTTATGTACATAATTAACTTATTTTATTTTATTTCTTTTTTATTTATTTTCTTTGATAGAAGATCTATTAAAATGTGCAAAAATCAAAATCTAAATTGACTTTGAAACTAAAGAAATTAATTGAGTCTGAGTGTTCACTAACAGTCTCTCCAAAAGTCGTCTGTATCATATTTTATTTTACTTAACAGTTTTCTTAATTACTAAAAATTTAAAAATCAGATTAATGTGTAGTATGTGTCCTTGATTTTATCATATTTTCCTGAATTTTATCTTAATTAAAACCACATAAAAAATTCAAAGCCCCCAAAATTTGGTTTTCTATGTTCATAGAGAACCACCAAAAATATCATTTTATGCATTTGAATGATTTTGTTTTGGTATCATCATGAAAGTTGTAGATCTCGTCAAGATAGCATCTTTTATGAAGAAAATTTTTTGATTTGATGTCATTTTCTATTTATTTCATATTTATCTTTGACTTTTTTCTCAATTATTCTGGGGCTAACACATGGCAGCTCCTGGAGCCGTCACGTGTCATTGATTTTTGGAAGTATTTATAATACATTTTATTAAAAAAATAGATAAATAATAAAATAATCAAATATTTTAAAAATAAAAATAAAAATCCCGCACGTGCAGCGCAAGTATCTCCACTACATGTGCAATGCACGTGCGACCGACATCCACCACACTTTCCCCTTTAGGGGCAATTCCACCGCTCCCCAAGTTTCATGCAACCGTCCTTCGACCACCTTCCATCTATGACCAGCATCGCCCCCTCGATCTAGCATCCAATCACATCGCCCCTCCTTCGTGATTTTCACACATCTCCGACTCAAATCCCAATCTCCATTAGACGACCTCATTCCAAATCGCCTTCCTCGTCAAGATCGGTCAACCACCATCTTTGATCTCCTTTCCATAACTCGCCACGCCGCCATGTATCTCGTCAATCATCCCCTGCCTCATACAGTCGATCGTCTCCATCACCCTTGCCTTATATAACCACCATCACTGCCCCTCTTCTCCATTATCTGCCAATTGCACGGTGAAAGTGGGGGCTACAGGGTGACATGTCGTCGTCTCCTTCTTCTTCAGTGAGGTCCGGTGGCTTGGCTGACTTTTGCAGCACTACCATTCCTCGTGTAAAGCTGCCTTGCTATCACGCTCCTCCAAGCCGTTGAGCCAACATTCATACACGTATACACAGCTCCACCTGCATTCCATCACCCCCGTATTATCTTCTCTCAGTTATGACCCCCACCTTCATCCTTTCCACCATCGGTAACTACCAATCCACCATTAGCACCTAGCAAAGAGACGAGGACAGTGGTGACAGCCCGGCTTCCAGCTCTCGACGACGAGGTCCGAGGCTCTTGGCGTCGTTGCAGCCTAGTAGTGGTCCAACCCCAATTTACTGCTTCTTGCTCCAGCCAACGATCTGCGCCATAGAGCCCATGTACGGCTTCTTCCTCACCCCTGCAACGCGATTCATCTCCCCAACCACCTTCGCTAGATCTCACCTTCGACTCTCCACCCACAGAGTTTGCATGGACATTGCCTCTGCATCTCATCACCACCATCAGTCGCCTTCTACCTTCAATAGAAGCTCTTCTGCCACTAGCCACGCCTCAGGCATGTCCCCACTCCAACTCTGCTACGAGGTACCACCGGGAGCTCCTCCATCCTCGCTTCAGGATTCTCTCTCTCCGCTTTTTGACGTCGGTCAGAGGAGCAGCACCCTCAACCGTCACTGCTTCGCCATACTCCTATGCCACACTAGTTGGAATCAAAGGCCTGAGGCCCTCCCACATGCTGCGCATGTGCAGGAGGGAACTTTTGCATCGGTGCCCTTGGAGTTCAGCCAAAGCCATGAAGAGATCCCAACCATCCAGGTGGCGCGTGTCGTGTGCATGCCCCTCTGAAAATTTTACAGAAAGGTCATCCAAGTTCACAAAATTTACATAAGGACCCACTGACAAAAAGGCACGTGCGGCACACCTGCCCACTGGACATTTTACAACCTTGCCACCTGAGTTTTGGGTAATTACATCTAAGTCCCTATTATGTGTTTTGTTTCATTCTCGAATATTGCATGTATACCCCCGATTTTTTATGTAATTTTAAACATCTTTATTACATTATCTAATTATTCCAAAAATAGCATGTTGTTCTACAATTTATTCTCTAAACAATGGCACGTTTGTGATATTTTTATTCTTTGTGGTTAATTAATAATAAATATTCATGCATAAAATTGCATATTTTGCCCATTCCGAGCTTAGAAATTCATAATAAAGGAACCATAATTCGGAAAATTGCCAAAAAATCTTGGATAGTAGATTTAATTGTATTTGACATCATACAAAAAAATATTTGCATTTGCATGCATATTTTACTCTATAATAATCATTTTGTCATTTCATTAATTAATTTTTAATAGATATTAACCTCAATATTTTTAGGATTTAGGATTGTTGTAAGATACATCACTTAATGATTTATCTTGGATAATTTTATTTCCTGAAAATAATTATACTTAATAGTTATTATAATTAATTAAATAAAATAACAATGTTTGCATTCATAAATTCATAAAATAGTCATGTTGCATCCAAAAATTCCATAAAAATTACAATGCCTTTATTTCGTCATTACTTATCTCTCGACTAAGTTTCATAATATTTGGACTCTGTTTAATTAAAAATTGCATTTTAGTACTTAAAATTGGTCACATTTTCATTTGCATCCAAAAATTACATAAAAATACAAAATTTATTTGCCTCGAAAAACACATACAAACTTTGATAGACATAATTCTAAGTTGTTCCTTTGCCTCCTTGAGTTCGACCTTGGGACTTTCTCAAGTGAAATAAACATAAAACGGGTCCCATTAAAATTGAATAAATGAATCGTGGTTATTTCTTAGTTGATTCTAATTACCCACCTACAACAAAACAACAAATTCAAAATATATTTTGAATGTTTAATAATTCGCATCAATTAAGTAGGGAATTTCACGACTCATCAGATGGCGTCGTTGTCGAGGAGGCAAACAACTTACATTTTTGTCTTCAAAATTAGTGCAACGTTCTCTACATATTCGGGCATTCTGGCCTCCGAATCTTCAATATATATTTTCCATTTTTCACATTTATTTTACTCCATTTTATGTTTTTTAGCATATATTTTCTTTTTTTATTATTATTTTTGGTCACTCTCTTACACTCTTATTTTTCGAGTGAGGTACTTGACATACATGGAGCGGTTTTCATGAAACCAACGCATCTTCACCGACCGCCAAGCCACATTACAATTAAGATCGAGTTGAGTCAAAAGAGAGCATAGGGTGTAGGTTTTATTTTCGGCAATTTTATTTTTTAAGTACTTTCTCATTTACATAGGTGTCTGTTTGGACTCTCACGCGTGTAAAAAAACTCGAAGTTTTTTTTGGGGTGCGTCGTGGCCTGTTTAACTCTCCGGTGAGGGAGGGGCCCGACTTGAGTGGCTTGTAGGTTAGACCTACATATAATGCTATTAGAGCTTCTATGATTTTTTATTGTGCTCGTAGAACCTAGGTCCACACTACACATTAATCGAGACGCACATTAGATCATTCAATTTAGTCAAAAATTTAACTCAATTCTTCACGGCTAATAGAACTTTCTGATAGGTGCAGTTTTTTGTCGGCTTGCATTCATATAGCATTTTTTTAAACTCTTATATTGCATCCCACATGGAGATTACGAGGAATCACTATAAGTCTTCTAATTGAGCATACATCATCATTTTTTACGTGCATCGGCTTTTCCCGAATTCTCCTTCATGTTTTGTCACATAAAATTTAAAGGAAATTGAGACCAGATGATAGACGTGTATTTCTAGTCACCTTAAATTTTTAGTGATTACCTAATTAAAATTGGGATTGCTAAATAAGAGTGACTTTAATTATCCCATAAAATTGAGAATTTTTGCGAGAGAGCAACCTTGTCCTTGGATTCATTTATCTATCTGAGTGAGCGAGAGACAATACTTAAGGCTAGATCCCAGCTCTGGAATCTTCGCTCAGACTACTGATTCTATAAAAATGATTAGCTACTTCTCAGTGAGGAAATAGATGACACTTAAGGCTAGATCCCATCTCCGAAATCTTTGCTCAGACTACTGATTCTATAAAAACGATTAGCTACTTCTAAGTGAGGAAATACAGGTAGCTGGTAAACAGTCTGGATTTCCTTAGCAGAGTGGGTGGTTTAAAGGACACTGCGTAAGGCTACATCCTTAAGTAACAGGTAGACGTTTTACTATCCGTAATTACATCCATACTTGCTGAAAGTAGGTTCAGATAGTCGTAAGAATTCGAGCCAGTGTTTAAGAAAATTTCCAGCACCTAATAGCTCGCTAATTCTCTTCCAAGATTGATTTTATCACCAATTAAAATTAAAAAGATAACATGCCGAACTCTTGCTGCTTAATTGTGTGAATTAGGTGAAATTAGGTTTTGATTTGCGTTTGCATTATTGTGTGTGAACCGATCTCAAATATAAAAAAACCAAACAATTGTGTCATCGCTCACCTTGGTTTAGAAATTAGGGTTTCTTCTGTTGAGTATCCCATGCACTTTAACCAAGATCCATTATGACAACTCATCCACCTTTGAAAATAACGGGACATTGGTCTGAGTATCCATCAGATTTGTACTATGAAAATGAATTTGTCTCGATCATACCCAAGTCATCTAAACCCTCTTTTATCAAGAATCCTACAACATTTGCGGGAGACTTTGACGCTCAGATGAATCCGACCCATTCAATCAATTCCAATTCATTTTCCCTGATCGTCCGACTGAATTCTCCACTTCTTCATATACATATGATCAATTGCCATCCTTGATTGAACCATCTTATTCCTGATTTCTCTCCAAAACTCATGAACCATTTAAAGATCAATTCACTTTTGAGACACATGATTGATCGAGACACCAAACCCAACTGTCTTCATTCTTTCCTCATGATCTTGTTGGGACAGGTCCACAATTCACAGAAATACATCCAAACTGGAACTTATAGAATAACACGATGGCCCATTCAAACCAGATGTAGCGGCTCGCACCTAATGATCACTCATACTAGATTGAAACTAATGATCAAATCTCTAGTGACCAACCAGTATACCACTCCTTCGGACAACCTACACATTCAGAGGATCCGACCTATGATATTGACACGCATGATCCCTGTATGATTCCACTTTATGAGGAAGTTACTAATCACAATCAAGGATATGGAATCTACGTAACCCAACATTGCATGCTTGAGTAACGATATGTTGAGTGTGAGACCTACAGATTGTTGCCAACTGAGCATACTCCTTCCATAATTTCTTACGAGAGAATTTCATAATATAACAAGTCAAATCATATCTTGGATATTCAAAAACCCATATATCATGTTCAGTCTAAGGACGACTCTAACAGTGACACCTATGCATATTACTCCCCTAGGAATGACTCTGATTCTGACTCTTACTCGGCTAATCAGAACCCCTCCTCATCTACGGAAAGCACCAGAACTGCAACCACACCAAAAACACCAAAAAATCAAAATGTTCAAAAGACACTAAAAATTCGAAAGAAAAAAAACAGAAAAAATCTTAAAAATTGAAAGTGACTAGGATTTGAAGAATTTGGATCCGAAGCACTGGAGTAAAGATTGATTTTTGAAATTCCCTTGATACAAGCCATTGAACACTCCCCAACCTTAAAGGATTTGTAATGAGCAAATTAATGATGAAAAAGTTGGGCAGGATGAGAACAAAGACTAAAAGACATATCTTGTCAATGGCCACCTCCTTAGTGTTGAGGAGAAAAACCAAGAGCCGTAGAGTGAAGCGGTTACCCAGATTTGACTGTGGAATCAATGACACAACATTTATCCATGCTCGAATCGATGACGACTCACCAATAATTATCCTCCTGACCTTTGTATTTGACAAGCTCAAACTCGGACCTATCAGGAAGATAAGAGATATCGTTCAACTAGTTAATCGAGCGATAAAACGACCGAGAGGAACCATTTCAATCACGGTTACCTTCCAAGGTGCTCTGCTCAAGATAGACTTCATGATCATTGATATTGATCGTCAAGGAGAATTCACCCAGTCTCCAATCATTCTCGAAAGGCCATTGTTATCCTTATCTAAGGCAATTATAGAGTGCAAGACTAGGGAAATCAATTTAAACAACATTGGGAGCACTTCGATCTCATCTAGTCTTTGAGGAACCATGATATTTTGAGGCGACCCACGAAGCTGTCAACAACTGTAACCACCAAGCAGTAGAAGAGCTCTACAACGCTGCTACACTTGAGATAGCGGTTGTCGAAATGACCATTGGTTCAGAGACTCTACCCACTCTTCCATTTCCCATTGCTATGACAGATCCTACATAGGAACACCCAATACATGACTTCTCATATGATCCTGAAACATATGCATGGGCTTACCCTAAGTCAGACATGATATTATCTGAACACCTTGACCAAATCGATCCGACACAAGAATGCACAAATGTCAAATTAATTGAGATCAAATATGCAGGACGTGCATTGACCAGGGAGGAATATTTCAATGGTTATTCATTTGAAGGCTCGATTGTCAACACCTCACTCTCAGGACCAACACCTTCACATACAACGCGAACCAAAATGCCCATTTCAACTGCTCCTTTATCGAGAAAGAAAGTCAACTTTGACATGTCGGAAAAGGAATCAGTTGATAATTCCTCATCAGGTCCGGACAAGGTGATTCTTATGAGTGAGGTCAGTACAGTGGCTCTAATGCCCTATGTAAGAAAACAATCGAATATTGACCCTCATTGGATGACTCCTACCCCTTACTATTATTCGTCCAAAGCTGATTCTTTTAGTCTCATCAGATATACCGGAATTATTTCTTATGAGATGACTGAGACTGGTGCTTCAGAATATTAATCATCCGAGTACAAATCGCTTGCCCCCAAGACTATGCATAAATTGATAAAGCAGCTTAAGAACAAGAATATCTTGAGTGCCTCCACCTTCAAGTATTATTCGTTTGAGGATAACTCTGACGATGGTTGGCTTTCATCTGATTCATACGCTTTGTCTACTCTCCATCATGATTATTCTAAGAATAACATTGACGATAGGTGGGACTCATCTGTGACATCTTCTTCCTATCATTACGATCTCCCACCATAGGCTCACAAAAAGATCTGCCGAAAACCACCTTAATCATCGGCAACCCTCGCTCCCTCTCAACCCCATCGGTTCCCTCGAACATTTTCTTCCTCTACTTGGGTCAAGGCCTAAGTATATGGTGGGGGGGGCAATGCCATTTGTAAATACCACTTTCCTCACCTAATCCTTCTCTCAATCACCCTATTCTCACCCTTCTTCCATACTTAGGCTGACCAGAGCCTAAGTATAGAGTGACCCGATGCCCACTGTATATACTCTCCTTATTCAAAATCCAAATCCTTGCCCACCTCATTTTTGACCCTTGTTCTATACTTAGATTGTTCACAACCTAAGTATATGGGGGTTGGTCAATCTATCTTTTTCTTTTTCTTTTCACTCTCTGATGCTTATCCCGAGCTATGTCTTCTCTACGCTTCTTGTGCTTTGAGGACATAACACTCGCTATGTATAGGGAGTATGTATATATATTGTGTATATATTTTACCCAAAGCTTGTACTTTCACTTAAGTATATATGTATTTACAAGGTTGGTAACTAATTTGTAAAAACTAATAAAAAATAATATACCAAAAAAATGAGTTTTGCAACTAACACTGATTGTGTCCAATTGTGTGTGCAACCAAAACTTTGAAAAAATTGGCTTCTTATTCATTTCTGCATTAAAAAAATCTTGCATTAAAAAATATCAAAAAAATGTGTCTGCATTTCCCGCACCTGGACTTCGTCCAGCATTACAAGGCTAAGCATCTGTGAAAAGCCCTTGGGTTCTAAATCGAGTTATGAGCAAAAATCGAGAGTGGTCTGGACTTGACCTTAATCCACCTAATTTTCAGAGGAACTTCACCTAAAAAGAGATTTTAAAAGCTTCAGATCTTTGACTTAATTCTTTGAGTTTCGCATGACAATGTACAGAGTTTGACTCTTAGTGTCTAAACTGGTCTCTTCATTTTGGGTACGACTCGGGAATAGGGAATTAATTTGTACTCTCTCACTATGCACTTAGCTCAACTCAAACGAGGTGTTGGAAGACTATGTAAGTTTTTGTTCTAGTAGCGTGGACATCTATAGACCAAAGTTCGAGTTGAAATAAAGCTTCAGAAAAGGGCTTGATGGCTGGGCACAATTTTTTTCTAAGACCCCAAAACGTGTACGAAAAAAAAGATTCCATATCGTTAGGGGAACCACAAGATACATGCAGTGCTACCAAAAATCCAAACAAATAGAAGCCAACTACCAAATAAATATTTGACCAAAAAAGGTACAAGCTTCAAGAAAACATGCAGATCTTGGTGGAGACTTGGCTAAACAAGTCGGCTTCATAAGGAGAGGTAACTACACTGGCCACCCACAAGTTCTTTTCTCACTTCTTCTAATTTCTCCCTCTTTTTGGCTGTGAATACAACGCAAGAGACCTTAGAAGGAAATACCTTACTCCTCGAGGATGAGTTATTGGAGGAGAGGTTCGCATGGTAGTCTGTCATTCTGGATGGGAAGAGCTAAAACCATTCACACACATGAGTTGATTGTTCAATGTTCATGGGGAATGTTTTGGGAGGAGGATTTATCTAAGATGACTTCTGAGCCGAAACTGTGACAATGACGTGTAGAACTTGGAGGCTGTTGATTTTAAACCCTAAGTCTCACACGAGTTCCGCCAAACGAATAATCCAATGGTCGGGACTAGTTCCATTTTCACCTTCAGCTCATGGTTTTGGTACGGAACCCAATCTCATTTCACCTCATTGTATTTATTTAGCTGCTCGAAAGAAGCTTGGTTTAAGTATAGGGAATGATGAATCTCAGATTCATCAGTCTAAAAGATAATAAGTAAGCTCAAATCCCCAAAATTCATTGGCATTTCTTCATTTGTATTGCATAATTAGCATTCATGCGTGTGTAAATAATAATGGAATTTTATCACTCATAATTGCATAAAATAAGGAGCCAAAAATCACAGCCCAATTAAATTGTAAAATAAGCTAACCTTACCTATTTTTAAGTAATTCATGCTAAATCTAAATGACCAGAAACCACCTCTAATGTGTACATAATACTAACAAGAATAAATGAAAAATGCAACAAAAATCACTAACATAAATAAGCAGTCCAGAAACTCAAACCCTAATTTCAGGATTTCTGGACTAAAATGTTGATATCTTCCTCATACAATGTCTGATTTGATCCTACTCACTTTTGAACTAATGCATGTTAAATTACCTTCAAAACAAGACCAAGTTCAAGTGAATCGGAGTTCGCATGTGAATGTTGGGTTTTGGGCCTCTTTTGTACATTTTGTATTTTATAAGTTTTTGACCTATTATTTTATGTCATAATTAACTTATTTTGTTTTATTCCTTTTCATTTATTTTCTTTGATAGAAGTTTTATTAAAATGTACAAAAATCCAAATCCCAAATGAGCTTAAAATCAAAGAAATTAATAGAGTCTGAGTGTTCACTAACAATTTGTACAAAAGTCGTCTGTATCGTATTTTATTTTATTTCTCAATTTTCTTAATTACAAAAAAATTAAAAATTAGATTAATGTGTAAATATGTGTCCTTGATTATAATGTATTTTCTCGATTTTTATCTTAACTTAAAATCACAAAAAATTACAAAACCTCAAAAATTCAGTTTTCTATGTTCACAGGTAACCATCAAATATATTATTTTATGCATTTGACTGTTGGTTTTGGTCTCATTAAAGTTGCAGATCTCGTCGAGATGGGCAACTTTCATGAAGAAATTTTTTCGATTTGTTTGCTATTTTTTTCATATTTATCTTTGACTTTTATTTTTCGATTTTTCTGGGGCTGACACGTGGCGGCTTTTGGAGCCGCCACTTGTCACCCATTTTTGGAGGCATTTATAATTAGTTTTATTAAAAAAATTATAATAAAGTAATAAAAATAAAAATAAAAACTAAAATAAAAAGCACGCACGTACAACGCACGTGTCTCTACTGCACCTGCCCTACACATGCGACCATCTTCCTCCACACTTTCCCCTTTTGGGCAGATCCACTGCTCCCCAAGTTTCATGTGGCCTTCCTCCAGCCACATTCCATCTATGACCAGCACCGCTAGCAACCAATCACATCGCATCTCCTTTGTGATTTTCGCCCATCTCCGATTCAAATCCCAATCTCCATCATACGACCTCTTTCCAAATCACCTCCCTTGTCAAGATCGGTCGGTCGCCATCACCGATATCCTTTACATAATTCACCATGTCGCCGCATATCTCATAAATTATTCCCTGCCTCATTCAGTCGATTGTGTCCATCACCCTCGCCCGATATAACCACCACCATCGCTCCTCTTCTCCATCATCCGCAGATTACATGGTAAAGGGGGGGGGGGGGGGTAGGGGGTGACATGCCGCCGTCTCCATCTTCCTCAACGAGATCTGATGGCTTGGCCCACCATTGCAACACCGCCATTCCTCGTATAAAGATACCATGCTCCGGCGCTCCTCCAAGCCGTCGAGCCAATGTTCATCCACGCATACAAACCTCCATCTGCGTTCCATTACCCCCACATCATCTTCTCTCAGCCTCGACCTCCACCTTCATCCTTTCCACCACCACTAACCGCCAATCCCACCGTTAGCACCTAGCATAGAAACAAGGCTAGTGGTGACACCCTGGCTTCCGGCTCTCAACGGCGAGGTCTGAGGCTCTTGGCCACATTGCAACCTTGAAGTGGTCCAACCTCCACCTGCTGCTTCTTGCGTTGGCCAACGCTCTGCACCAGAGAGCCCACGTACGCCTTCTACCTAGCCCCTACAACGCGATTCATCTCACCAGCCACCTTCACCAAATCCCATCTTCGACTCTCTATGCCCGCAGTTTGCCTTGACATCGCCTACGCATTTCATCGGTGTCATTGGTCGCCTTCCACCTTCGACAGAAGCTCCTTCACCTCCAACCACGCCTCCAGCACAACCTTGCTTCGACTCCACTATGAGCTACCACTAGGCACTCCTCCATCCTCTCTTCCAGCTTCTCCCCTCTCCTCTCTTCGACGTCAGCTAAAGGAGCAGCACCCTCACCTGACACCGCTCTGACATACTCCTCCACCATGATAGCTGAGCTCAAAGGCCTGAGGCCTTCCCACGTGCTACGCACGTGCGGGAGGGAACTTTTGCATCGGTTCCATTGGAGTTCAGCACAATCTACGAAGAGATCGTCCCATCAAATTTTTTATGTATATTTGAGCAGCTTTATTACATTATCTCATTATTCCATAAATAGCATATTGTTCTACAATTAATTCTCTACATAGTGGCATATATGTGATATTTTCATTCCTTGTTGTTAATTAATAATGAACATTCTTGCATAAAATGGCATATTTTTCCCCTTCCAAGCTTAGAAATTCATAATTAAGTAACCATAATTCCAAAAAATTCCAGAAATTCATGGATAGTAGAATTAATTGTATTTGACATCGTCTACAAAAAGAATTGCATTTACATGCATATTTTACTCTATAAAATCATTTTATGAATCTCATTACTTAATTTTTAATAGATATTATATTCAAAATTTTAGGATTTATGATTTTTCTGTGATAGCTCACTTAGTGATATATCTTGGATAGTTTTATTTCTTGAAAATAATTAGATTTAATATTTATTATAATTAATTAAATAAAATTATACTATTTGCATTCATAAATTCATAAAATACTCATGTTGCATCAAAATATCCATAAAAATTACAATGCATTTATTTCACATTATTTACCTATCAGCCGAGTTTCATAATTTTTGGACTCCATTTAATTGAAAACTGCATGTTTGTCCATAAAATTAGCCACATTTCCATTTGCATCAAAAATTACATTAAAATACCAAAAAATATTCACCTTGAAAACCGTGCATGAACTTTGATAGTCATAATTCTAAGTTGTTCCTTTGCCTCCTTGAGTTCAACCTTGGGACTTGCCCAAGTAAAATAAACATAAAACCACTCTGATTGAAATTGAATAAATTTATTGTCGTTATTTCTTGATTGATTCTGATTACCCGCCTACAATAAAACGATAAATTCATCATATATTATAAATGCTTAATAAATCACATAAACTAAGTAGGGTAATTCACGACTCATCAGTGCTAGGGTGTGATGAAATTAAATAATTATTGATTAGTGTGCTCCAACTCTTGGTAAAAGCAGTGGAGCTAGCCAAACATCAATAAAATAAAATTCGAGAGAAGTTCTCATACAAGAAAAAAGCTCTCTCATTGCAAATACAAATTCAAAGAGCTTCCACCAGAGGCAATAGCTCCCAAACATTTCAAAGTGTTCGCATGGACCGAAGCTATTAGGACTAAGGAGTTGGGCTAGCACCCAAAAAGGGCTATGCATCATATAGTGATACAAGTCTGGGTGTCGAAGGTATCTTAGATACTAAAAAGAGACACTCCCCGATGTACTCCCAGGAAAATAAGTGCAGACGACTCCGAGCTCTCTTGACGGAGACATTGATCACCAAAGAAAAATATACATGTGTTGAGTAGTAAGGCACTTGAGAGGATCCTTGTTCCAATGTGAGGGAGAGAAGAAAATATACAATCATATGCCCTCCATTATCTGACCTTTCTTCTACACTTTCAAGTCTGAAAAACTAATGATACAGTTGATCGAATGCAAGAACATACTTCTTCCCTAGTGGTGATGATAAGTCTGGCGGAGATTCTACTGGAATGAGACCTTGGGTGACACATCGACTCGACTCTCATGATTGTAGTACACTAAATGTCATATCCATATATTATATGTACAAACATATAGTCTGATAATTAGAGAACTTGGATTCCTTTTGAATAGAGCATGGTCGAGACAAGAGTTTTAGGATCACTTAAATTGAGGGTCTTCAATGAACTGAGCCTTGAAAAATCACATGCACTTTCAGGAATTAATCGAGCTCCTTCAATCTTTAGATTCTCTATGACATGCGTAGTTTAAGTATAAGAGTGTCATAAATCTCTGATTGATTATCACTATTCTCTCTTTTTATCCTCCGAGAATAAGAACTTCATTCCAAAATTTCATTAATTCTGCATATCTGGAAACAATCCTTACCCTTGTAATTATCCCTAACCCTAATTATAGTATATTTATCACTAACATTTTCTTTATTTTCTCTTTTGTTAAAAATCCCAAAAAGTAGATAAATATTGTAGATATTTCTTTTGAGCTTTAACAAGAAACCAAAATAAAAAATAACAAAACCATCCAAAATAATGTTTTTAATTACTTAAAAATACCTCCAAAAATATTTCTTTGTACAAATGACATCTTTTAACTGTTTATTCAAAATGAAACTTGTATATCTTTTCGAGATCTACAACTTTTATGTTTTGACTTTTTGCTAATTTCGCATCCTTTTGTTTCGTTCTTAATATCTATTCTTCCCCTATTTTCTTAATAATCTGGTTGGGCTACGTGTCGCACTCTGGGCTGCCCATGTAGCCCTCTCTCCTTGCTCCACTCGTCGCTTCCTGGACCCATGGATTTTCACCTTGCGCATCCATCTCAGCCACCCATCTCTCTCTCTCCCACAACCCTCGGATCACACCCTCCTGATCTCAACTGAACCATCGCTAGCATCCCAACCTCAGTCGCAAGATCTGTCCCCATCTAGCAGCCTGGTCCCTCCACGCCACTCATTCCACCTCCATCATTGGATGAAACCTCCAGCTCCATCCCAACCACATGCCCACACCTCAATCTCTACCACACGATCAGATTGAGCCATCTGATCTTAGCCGTCATCTCGCACCCTCTTCACAACCGTTGGATCACATGATCCAACGATCAGGAAGTCATCTTCTAGCCCCATCTCAACCCCCATTGGATGTTACACCTCACTCCACCCTCGACCCCTTCCATTTTTGGCCTCCAAACTCCCACGCTCCTTTACGATCTAACGACTTGTCCATGTAGCCACATCCCTACCGACCTTCGCATAACCATTAATACCCCATGACCACACCTTCACTCCATCGTACGGTCGTCGCAATTCCCCCTTCACCATCATAACACCAGAGACCTCCAACTTAAATAGTGCCCCTCCGCCTCACTTCCACTCTGTCCACCATTGCCCGGGCGAAGGCTCAGCTACCCTATGTCTCTCTATAATAGAGAGAGGCAGAGCACGAAGCGACAACAACTCTTCCGCTCCAGATGTGACCCATGGCTCCTAGCATGTTGCAGCCACCCTTGTGGCTGCCCAAGATCCTCATTGTGGCTGAGAGAGAAGTGTGATGACCTGAGGACTGCCCAGGTCCTCAGCCTGAGCCACAACCTCCACCGTTGTTAAATCTCCAACTAGATACTCTCCCTCCTGATTTTCTGTGACTTTTCTCCGAATTAGTACGACGCTCATACTCACCCTCACTGATCACTGACCATCTGATGAGCATCGCCACCACCTCCATCTTCTTTGCACCCTCCGTTCGCCCGTTTCCCTTCTTCAGAACATCCCTCATACCCACCCCCTTCCTCTTCGCCTCGTCAGAGATGAAGCTCTGGTCCTTCACTCCCTTGCTCCTATAGGACTCCATTTCACTCACCTCGTGCACACAACACTGATGAACCGTTGAATTCATGTATCAATATGTATCCATTATAGCACATGCACTTAGCGTGTCATACAAAATCGAATGAATTATCTCTATGAAGAGGTTTCAGCTTTAATTTTTAACCTGAGAAGTCTAGGGTCGAACATAAGGAGACATGAGCCATAATACGACTATTTAGGTGTTAAAATATCTTGAATAAGTGATTGATAAGTCATCTAGATCAAAACAAAGACAACATTGCATGCAAGTAATGCAAGTTGAAATGCACATCACAAATAAAATCATGGATGATATAAACATGTGATGATGAGATATGTAAATACATGTTAGAAAATAATATATTAATGAACATAATGATAGCATACGCCAATGCACATATAATTATGCCCTAAAATAATCATCAAACTGAAGCAAATATCTAATTTAAATCTATGTCCAATTGAGCAATTCATTCAGAGTCAAGCTTCATTTAATGTGAATAAAAATATCTAAATCATCTCTGAATAATTAATCAGCAATCATACATCAAATTAGATGATTAATAAATCTAAATGAAAGAGATGTAAATGAGCTTCGCAACGAAACTGAAATCATATTAATTGGACATCAGATGCTGAAGTTATTCAACATTGAGTCCAGGGGCATAAACGCAAGAAAAATATGAAAATAATATAGACAAACATGACAAATAGTGCTCTACAGGGATTATTTTGCAAATAATAAAAATAGGCTAAAAATTTTATGAATAACCTGATACTCGGGGTATTTTTGTAATAAAGAAAAATGTCAGGGGCATTGTTGTAATTTTGCTAACCCGCACGCGTAAGGCACATGCAGTCCTAGGGTCGAGTGGCTGAGCATGGCTCGGACCGCATGGCTTAATGTGATGGTTCGACTAATGGTTCAGATTTATCCGAGGTTGCAGGTTCGGCTAAGTCAATGTGGCACTTTCATGATAGTCAGATCAATCCCAAATGGGCTCGATCTGACTGCAACTATAAGTCATTCCTCTTCTTCCTCTGCCTTGAGGAGATGTGAAGAGGTGGGGCTCCGACGAGAGCCCCATTGCTCCCCCATCGTCGTAGTGGTTCTTTAAAGGTCGGCGAGGCTCTCTAGCTATCCACGAAAATGGAATGAAGTTGATGACCCGCAAGTGTTTGGAAGTCGGAGTTGTTAATCATCCACCAGAGAGGAAGATCCAGATCAGTTAGGGTCTTTCGATTCAAGCCATTGAAAACCGATTAACCTGCATGTGTTAGTACAAAATACATAGCCAACGCAAGACTTATTTTGTGCATGCAAACATGAATGTAATGGGGGCTGGAATGGGTTAAGAAGAGGAAGCCCCAGAGAATCGTTCTTCCTTACAGATGAAGAAATGGATCAAGGAGTAGGCTTTGACATAACAGGAACAATGGAGAACATCTCCTTCAACGTGGATCTAGGATCCATGATGAAGGTCGAACACACCTTGTATGGAAACATGGCGTTGACCATATTGCAGGATTAATTGAAGATATTAAGAAAGAAATCCTAGTTATCTAACATGTACATGAAGAAATCACCATGGATGGGTGTTGTAGGCTGGGCTTAAGCTTCAAAGAAGCTTGGGTATTTTCTTAACTCGTGTTGTTAATGCGAGAAGCTCGAACGACATGAATGACGACCATAGCATGACCACCTCAGCCATGGGTCTCACCAGGCCAAAGGTCATCATGGCCTCCATCAATCCTTCCTCGCCCTGTCACAACTAGGAGGAGAGGGTTGGGCCTTTGCCTTAAAAAGGGTGGACAACCAACGGAGGTAGCCGGTTGAGGGGTATTTGAAGAATGTGAAGAGTGGTTACCAGACAGTTACGTAGGTGGTTTCAACCGAGGGCTGATACATGTAGGTTAGAATGATCTGGAAATTGGGATTAGGGCGAAGAAGGGGGTTGCTTGTCAAAGGTATTGGATGTGGCAATTGGTCGGAGGGAAGGTTGAGATGGCCGTAAAAATTATGCAAAGAGAGGAATATAGAAGCAGTTTGTAGAGAGGGAACAACGACTGAAGGTTTGGGACGAAGCCCCAACCGTCCGATGAAGAGATCTAATGGATAAGCTTAAGGAAGAAATGAATGGTTAGATTTGAATCAGATCCTGCTTCATCGTGTGGCTCACAAAGTGGCATGGATCAACGGCTGGATGAGGCTGATCAAAGGCATCTAACAGCCTAGAGTGAAGGCAAGTGGTGCGAGAAGAATGGGCCACATGGCGTAATATCAGGGTTCCACATGGCTCAATTAAAATACCAGAAAATAAAGAAAATAAGAATAATCACAAAGAATTATATAGAAGAAGAATCAGAAAAAATCATGAAAATGAAAGTTGTAGATCTCTATGAGATCTACAACTTTCATGTAGATGTCAAAGAGATCAAAGGTCATTTGTATATAGTTAAAAATTTAATACTAATATAAACAATATAGAACAATTTTCTTTGATTTTTCTTTTGCTTTTTTTCTATTTTTATTTTCTTTTATATTAATTTATTTATATACAATATTAATCTAATTTTTATTTGATTTTTAATAATAAATAAAAACGTAAAGTATTATACCATACAAGGGTTAATATAATATATTGTAATTAGTGTCAATTATATACAACCCATAATTTTATTAATTTATGTTAATTGGTCATTGAATCTTGTGATTACCTTAAGAAAGAGATAAATATGTTGAATTATGATGACAAATACAGGATTTATCACACCCTATACTTAAGCTAAGCTCATCCTCAAGCTAATAAATACAGAATTTGTTAGAGAGTTAGATTACTGAGTGAGATTTCTGACAAGTGAAAGAGAAAATACAAGGCTTGAATTGACCTAGAACCCTATGTTTTAGGAATCCTAAAACTCAAAGTTGATCGAAGTATTAATCAAAATGAATTCAACTCCTCCAATTGTTAGACTCTCAATGTATACATATACATAAGAAGTATGACTTAGTGTAGACTACACCATGAGAATAGAGTTAGTATATCACCGAAATTTCCAATCTCAGAAGCTTTCCCAAGGACCTAGCCCTCAACTCTAGGGAATAAATCTAGTCTTGCCTCAATCCACCATCTCTTTAGTTTCTCAGATTTAAAGGTATAAATGGATGGTGAGATTATGGAGGATTAAGGATTGTGTATTTTATTACTCTTCCTCTAATTGGAACAGGATTCTCTCAAGTGCCAATACTCGACACAATTTCCATTTTGATTTTTGCCAATCAATGTGTCCGTAAAAAGAGAAGTTAGAGTCGTATGCACTTGTTTTCCTGGGAGTATACATGGGTGTGCCTTTTTTGAGTATCTAATATACTTTCTACCCCCAGACTTGTAGCATTTATGATGCAGAGCCCTTTTTGGGTGCTAGCCCGACTTCTTGTCCTAATAGCAGTGGTCCAGGTAGACACATTGACATGGTTAGGAGCGCTTGCCTTTGGTTGAAGCTCTTTGATATTTAACTTTGTATTGTGAGAGATTTTCTCTCAATATTTCTTTTTTTTCTTTGTTTTTGGCTAGATCCACTAATTTTACCAAAAGTTGATGCTTACTTATCAACTTATAATTAAATGTCATCACACCCTGACACTTTAGGTTAAATTCAAGAGATATCATGAGAACATGCCTCATACTAGTTAATTTGCTGACTCTCAGGTTTCATGAAGTATTCATTAATTTTATCCCATCCTCGAGCATCTTATAGATCAATTCCAAACTCAAACTTCCAATCTCAATCTCCTTAGTGATACTTTGAGTCATCTCAATCATAAATGCAGTCGTGCATGCGAGTGATAGTCAAATTTCTTTTAAGGAGATTAAGTATGAAATATAGCATGCATATCTTCAAACTAGGAGAGTGTGAATTTTTAAGTATAAGACCCTAATGATTAGTACATGATAAATCTAAGTCTAGGGACACCTTAAACCAAGTGTTAAAGATCTTCTCAAGCCTAGAGTGCATAGTGAAAGTATCAGGGAAGAACACCAATTAATAAGTTAATCTTTTTGTGATTTTTTATTTTTCCATTATTAATTTATTTATTTTAAGTTTGAGAGTTCATTAATTAGACTCATTTATACCCTTATCTTTGAAAAAAATTGAATACTTTTTGCAAACATTGTCACATATGTATAGAAATTTTGCAAACATTTTACAAAGATGTTTAAAACAAGTAAAACCCCATTTTTCAAACCTAAGTAAAACATTTTTTCAAAACAATGTCACAAAAATATGTAGGTTTTCAAGATATTTTACAAAAATTTTTCGAAACATGTCAATCCAAATTTTACAAACCATGTAAAACTTTTGCAAACCATGTCAAATATGTATATAATTTTAAAAAAAATTTCAAAATATTTTGTATACAAATAAGTTCAAAAGTGTAATATATATCCATTACCCCAATAGTTTAAAAATATTTAAAAATATGAGCTACGGCTATTTTATATATAAAATATATACTGTAGACCCCCATATTCTTAGCTTTTATTATGTCTTCATAGCTCAAAGTAAAATGAAGCCATAGCTCATGCTAAATATAAAAGAAATATACACGAACTAAATCTAGAATCACTGATGCATAAAGAGTAAAAAGAATTAGTCAGAGGACTATAAGGACTCAGGTCCCTCCTATACTTACGTTGAGAAATAGCTTAAGTATAAAGATATAAGTTTAAAACTAGATGACCCGAAGAGAACAATCAGAACGACAAATTATCCCCTCTTATACTTAGGCTAAAAATAAGACTAAGTATAAAGAATAAGAATCCAAGTGAAGAAGGGATCAATGTTAGCTAAATCTCTAGATGATGATTCTCAGAAGATGATAATGGATTATAGGGTTTCAGGAGGTTGAAGAATAAAACAAGATCAAGCAAACCCAATTATTTCACCAACACACACAGTGAAGACCATAAATATGGTCTAATTATCTTATCTCTTTATTGGTAATAATACAAAATTCATGTTTATTACGAGCATGCTGACTTAGGGTTTTAGCTCTATCCTAGGGACACGTCCTCACCTCTCAACAACTAAACCTTGCAAATGATGTGGGTTTTCTCTCCCAAAAATAAGGTGAATTTTAGCTCCATTTTAATTACATCAACTTGCATTAACAGTCGTATCTTAAGAAACTAGGTTATCACTTGTATTAAATCTCTGAACACAAATCATCGTCTACCACCTAGTCCCTTTTCCATAATATCCTAAGTGACAAATCATGAAAAGGAAAAAATCACGCAGATGTAAAATCACGATGTCATGCTCAAGAGAAGTACTTACAGCAGCTCCATCTCTCTTTACGCGCATGTAGAACTGAATACAAAAATTTATCTAAATGCATGCAAGTCGATTAAAAACCCGCACATAATCATGCATTCTATTAGCATGGAGAAAATCAATTAATTTGGACAATCTAAAGGTAGATTACATGTGTCTCAAGAATTTTAGAGAAGAGTGAATCTCATAAGATGAAGTTAATATGTCATGTATTACGATTCAAGCACAAAAGATATAAAATGAGCAAGCTCTAAGAGCCGTGTGACTAAACCCTAGCAATGACCACTCAAGTTGAGTCTCACACAACATGGGTGAAACATACTCAACACACACATTATAAAGTCCAGTCCATAATAATAAAAAACAAATATGGATAGAAAAATCTTTGTCTTATCTTGAAGGCATCTTCTACGATTCTTCTCAATGGGAGCTCCATCTTGAGCTTCCAGCCTCCATTCTCCATGACTGTCCTCAATGAATGGGACCTACCACATAAGAGAAGATATTAGATATTTCAAAGATTATCAACATTTATATAAATAATGCAAAAAACATCACAACAAGGATTATCCTAGATAAAATAAAAATCAACTTAACCACAATAAAAAAACCTAAATAAGTATATAAATGAAGTTGTGTCCTCGACAACGGTGCCATCTGATGAACTGCTAAATGCACGTATTAATATGGATTTGTTGTAGCATGGCACTTAGTGTGTCATACAGAATCAGATGAACTATCTCTATAAAGAGGATTCGGCTCTAATTTTTAACCTGGGAAGTATGTGTTAAACACAAGGACACCACATGCATAATACGACTATTTAGGTGTTAAAATATCTTGATTAAGTGATTGATAAATCATCTATATCAAAACAAAGACAACACTACGGGCAAGTAATGCAAGTTGAAATGCACATCACAAATGTATGCATGGACGGTACAGACATGTGATGATGAGACATATAAATACATGTTAGAAAATAATAAATTTAATGAACAGAACGATAGCATATGCAAATGCACACATAATTATGCCCTAAAATAATCATCAAACATAAGCAAATATCTAATTTAAATCTAAGTCCAATTGAGCATATCATTCAAAGTCAAGCTTCACTTAATGTGAATAAAAATATCTAAATCATCACTGAATATTTAATCAGTAATCATGCATCAAATTAAAGGATTAATAATTTTATATGAAAGAGAATTAAATGAGCTTCACAACGAAACTGAAATCACATTAATTGGACATCAGATGCTCAAGTTATTCAACATTGAGTTCAAGGGCATAAACACAAGAAAAAATGAAAATAATATAGTCAAACATGACAAATAGATCCCTACATGGACTATTTTGCAAATAATAAAAATTAGCTGAAAAATTTATGAAATACCACCAACGTGAGGGCATTTTTGAAATAAAGAAAACCGACAGTGGCATTGATGTAATTTTTCCAGAGTACGTGCAGTCCTAAGTTCGAGTGACTGAGCATTGCTCGGGCCATGTGGCTTGATGTGATGCTTCGGCTGATGGTTCAGATTTATCCGAGATTGGTGGTTCGGCTAAGTCAACGTGGCGCTTTCATGACCGTCATATCAATCCCAAAGGGGGACGATCTGACGGTAACTATAAGTCATTCCTCTTCTTCCTCCACCTTGAGCAGCTGCGAAGAGATGGGGCTTCAGCAAGAGCCCCATTGCTCCTCCGTCTTCGTAGCAATTCTCTGAAGGTCAGCGAGGGTCTCTAGTTGTCCTGCGAACATGAAATGAAGAAGATGACAACCCGCAAGCATCTGGAAGTCGGAGTTGTTAATCATCCATCGGAGAGAAAGATCCAGATCAGCAAGGATCTTTCGATTCCATCCATTGAAAATCGATCGACCTACATGTGTTAGTACAAAATACATACCGAAGCAAGACTTACTGTGTGCATGCGAGTGTGAATGGAATGGGGTGGAATGGGCGAAGAAGGGGAAGCCCCAGTGAATCGCTTTGCCTTAAAGGCGGAGGAATGGATCAAGGAGTAGGCTACGACAGAACATGAATAATAGAGAACACCTCCTTCAGGGTGGATCCAGGATCAGTGGTGAAGATCGAACACACCTTGGATGAAAACATGGTGTTGACCATATTGCGAGATTAATAGAACATATGAAGAAAGAAATCCTAGTTATCGAACTTGTACATGAAGAAATCGCCATGGATGGGTGTTGTAGCCTGGGCTTAATCTTCATAGAAGATTGGGTCTTCGCTTAACTTGTGTGGTTGATGCGAGATGCTCAAACAATAACAATGGAGGTTGTAGCATGGCCATCTCAGCCATGGGTCTCACTAGGCCAGAGGTCGTCATGGCCTCCATCAATCCTTCCTAACCCCGTCACAACTAAGAGGAGAGGGTTGATCCTTGGTCTAAACAAGGTTGGACAACCAGCAAAGGTGGTCGGTTGAGGGTATTTGAAGAAGGTGAAGAGTGGTTTCAAGGAAGTTACGTAGGTGGTTTCAAACGATGGCCGATACGTGTAGGTTAGAAGGATCCATAAGTTAGGATTAGGGTGAAGAAAGGGATTTCTTGTCAAAGGTATTGGAGGTGGCAATTGGTCGGAGGGAAGGGTCGAGATGGCCGGAAAAATTATGCGAAAAGGTGAAGTTAGAAGCGGTTTGCAGAGAGGGAACAACGACTGAAGGTTTGGGACGAAGCCCCAACTGTCTCATGAAGAGATCTAACAGATAAACTTAAGGAGGAAATGAACGGTTAGATTTGAATCAGATCTTGCTTCATCATGTAGCTCGCAAAGTGGCGTAGACCAACGGTTGGATGAGACCGATCAAAGGCATAAGACAATCCAAAATGAAGGCAGGAGATGTGAGAAGAATGGGCCACGTGGCACAATCTGAAGGTTCCACTTGGCTCAGTCACAAGACCAGAAAATAAAGAAAATAAAGAATAATGAGAATGAAATAGATAGAAGAAGAATCAGAAAAAGACATGAAAAATGAAAGTTGTAGATCTCAATGACATCTACAATTTTCATGTAGAAGTCAAAGAGATCAGAGGTTCATTTGTACATAGTAAAAAAATTAAAGACTAATAAAATAATATTGAACAATTTTCTTTGATTTTTCTTGTGCTTGTTTTTAGTATTTTTATTTTCTTTTATGTTTATTTATTTATATACTATATCAATCTAATTTTTATTTGATTTTAAATTATAATAAATACATAAAATATTACACCATACTAGAGTAATTAGTTTCAATTATATAGAACACATAACCTGTTAATTAGTCACTAAATCGTGTGATTAAATTAAGCAAGAGAGATAAATATGTTGAATTATGATGATAAATACGAGATTTATCAAACACACACTTTGGCTATTGCAAATGCTTGCAGATACATACTCCTTCAATGGTCGGAGCCCGCGTCGTAGCTCTGCTCTCGAGCTGACCCTCCGGTGAGCTCACATCATCACCGACTTCGAGATAGCCCACCACCTCCTCCTCCATTGGATCTTTTTCGCCAACTCTCCAAGGTTCTTCCTAGAGCTTCAGTATGGACGGAAGGGTTGAGATGAGCTCCAGACATCTCACTGGAGTCCCATTTGCACCGCCGCCGTTGTTCTTAGAAAGAAGAGTAGTTGTCCTTGGATGGCCCTCCCTCGTCGGCCATCCAACGGCCAAGATTAAGCCATGTTGCTCCCTCGAACCTCTAGACTCAGGCGGAACCATGATAGATTCCAAAGCGTGAGGCCATATCATGTGGCTTCCAACCCTGCAGATGATCGAGCCAACCTCAGAGCCGGCACGAACCTCGCTCTGCGCCCAAGCTTAGCCCGCATACCTGTTGCGTGTGTGCGGGCTGGGTAAAGTGCAGAGCTTCCTGATTTTGCAAGATGGTCCCTCCAGACGTGTGTGCCTTGCATGCGCGTGATTAGAAAAATTGTAAGAATACCCCGCTAGCTTTCTTAAATACATTTATGCCCATACGAAGGACTAAATTGCATATTTAACTCATTTTATTTTGCTTATTTTTACTACATTCATGCCCTTGCACTCTTTTTATCATATCTTGAGCATACGAACTCCTATTAAGTTGATTTCAGTTTCATTTTTGTTGCTACTTTTATTCTCTTCATCATGACATATTTTATTTATTACACTTCAATACGCATGCTATATTCTGAGATCTATTGTGTCAATTTGCTCTTCATTCCTTGATGCTACTGATCATTTTATTGCTCAATTTGTCACTGAAATTAACCCTTATTTGATTACTCATTGATTTGATTATTTTAGGCATATTTGTACGCTATTTACTATATAATCATCTATGGCATATATTACATCGTGCATCTTATTAATTTGCATAAAATCAAATTAAAATATGCATGCATCATATTATTTTGTCTCTACATAAGTCTTTGCATTGTTCATTCTCAACATATTAACTACGTATTATGTATTGTGCATAACACTTGCATATAAAGACATAGACTTATGAATTTAATATCTCAACTTTTAATCAGTAATTCTTTATGAATAGACTAGGAGGCTTGCGTCCATGTGTTCAACCTCGTTATCTTGCCAAGGTAAAATAATTGCCACATATTCAAACATGTGGTTTTTGCTGAACCATTTTGACCAACTATACTATGACAAAAGATGATTTTGAAGGTGGTGAAAATGCGATTCATCAAGGAGGACCTGGATGATATAGTCATCCCTTATTCCATTGTCAACTAGGAAACATATTCTCAATCATTGGTTAGCCTATTTGAATATTCATGCCATACCGAACAAGAAGAATTTATTGCAAATATGTTTGGTACATTTTCTATCAGAACCAAGAGTGACTGAGGTGGACAAGACCTCATTCATTTCAGAAAACCATCCATTAATAAGCATAATTTCTGAAGTATATGCGAAGCAGACTCAATAATTGCCTGAATTAAAATAGCTCCCGACTTGTCTAAAGTATGCTTTCCTTGAGGGTGGAGAAAACATGTATCTAGTCATCATAAGCAACAGACTGACCTAAGATAAAGAATCGTGACTGCTCGAGGTTCTAGAGGAAGACTGCAAGGTACTTGGTTAGAAAGTATCAGATCTCCGAGGGATAAATCCTGTCTTGTGTTTACACCATATTTATCTTGAAGATGAATGCCAATTATCCCGTGAATTTCAGCTTAGATTATACCTTAATCTACAAGATGTAGTGATGAAGCAAATCAAGAAGTGAGGTAAAGCATGCTTCATCTATCACATCTATGATTCAAAATGGGTTAGCCCTCTACATGTATTGTCAAAAAATCAAAGATCACCATGGTTACCAATGGACAAGGAAAAGACATTTCTACTCGAGTACTGACACTGTGGCATGTGTGTTGATCACCACCGCTTTAATGCAGCAATGAAGAAGGACCACTTTCCATTGCCATTCGTTGACCAAGTTCTTGAAAGACTAGCTGGGAAGGAGTTATTCTTCTTTTTAGATGGGTACTCTGGGTACAACTAGGCAGTGATCGCCCTTGAGGAGCAGAAGAAAACAAATTTTACCTGCTCTTTCGGTGCATATGCCTTTCGCAGAATGCCCTCTAATTTGTGAAATGTTCATGCCACATTTCAAAGGTGCATGTTAGCCGTCTTTGCCGATACAGTCAAGAGTTTTCTCAA
Organism: Ottelia alismoides; assembly: GCA_037367405.1. NCBI lineage: Eukaryota > Viridiplantae > Streptophyta > Magnoliopsida > Alismatales > Hydrocharitaceae > Ottelia > Ottelia alismoides. Next base: position 229,471 of record JAZKJV010003270.1, on the reverse strand, counting down.
ACTTTTCATGGGTGATTTCTCAATCTATGGCGATAGCTTTGATTCTTGTCTTGAGCACCTAGACTGAGTACTATAGAAACCGTGTGAAGTGAGGTTGGTTTTATCAAGGGAAAAAAGCCACCTCATCATGGGTGAAGAGATTGTGCTAAGCCATGTAGTTTCCAAGCGAGGCATGCAACTCGACCCATTGAAGGTGGATGTGACCATACAACTAGAGCCACCTCGAAATGTCAAGAATGTGAGGTCATTCCTTAGGCATGTTGGTTTCTACAGAATATTTATCAAGGACTTCAGCAAGATTGCCCGACCTCTTACTGAGCTTTTATGCAAGGACACCAAGTTTATTGTTGATCAACTCGTTCTCTAATCTTTTCAGCAATTAAAAGAATTAGTCACTCAGGCTCTAGTTCTACATTAACCTTATTGGTCACTTCCATATGAGATCTTCACGGATGCATCAGACTTTGCAGTTGAGGCTGTCCTAGGACAAAGAAGAAAAAAGTTGCCCTATGCCATTCACTATGCTAGCAAGACACTTGATGAAGCACAGAAGAAGTATACAGTTACAGAGAAAGAATTGCTGGTAGTGGTATTCGCCTTAGAGAAATTGAGATCATATCTTCTTGGATCGGAAGTTAGTATGTTTACTGAGCACTCTGTTATTGGATATTTACAATAGAAGAAGGATGCCAAATCATGCTTACTCTGATGGACCCTTCTCCTCCTAGAACATGACTCGGAAATTAGAGATAATCCTGGAGTTCAAATGTGTTAGTAGATCATCTGTCCAGAATAGAATGCCATGATACTCAGCTGAGCAGTGCATCGATTACATAGACTTTCCTGATGAATCAATACTCAACATTGGATCTCTCCCTTGTTGGTTGATATTGTGAACTACCTCATCATTGAGATAGTTCCACAAGATTGGACGAGAATTATGGATAAATTCTTGTCCAATATTCATTTATACCAATGGGAAGACTCATACTTCTTCAAGGAAGGAGCAGATTGCATATGGCATCGGTGTATTCCTTAGTAGGAGTACACAATTGTCCTTGAGCATTGTCATAAGCTCGAATCTGGCGGACACCATTTTGGAAGTCTAACGACAACAAAGATATTGCGGTGTGGACTCTAGTGGTCGATACTATTTAAGGATGTCAATGAATATCAATATATGCATTGAATGTTAAAAGATTGGAATAACCCTCGATGTTAAAGATTCAATGCCCCTCAAAGTCATTCATATTTCTAATGTGTTCGATGCATGTGGTATTGATTTCATGGATCCATTTCTTAACGGTCAGGGTTATGAATACATCCTGCTTGTCGTGAATTTTGTGAGTTGATGAGTAGAGTTATCCCTACTCAAGCCGTTGATAGTCACAGAGTGTGTTGGTTTCTGTTTCATGGTTCATGATACCGAATATTTTTATTTCAGATGGGGGTAGCCACTTCATCACTAGAGAGGTTAAGAAACTTATCAAGGAGTACAACATTTATCATAGAGTTGCATCTCTTTATTATCCTCAATCTATCGGCTTGTCCAACAGAGAAATCAAGACGATCCTATAAAAACTTGTGAGGCCGAACAAAAGAACTAATCACAACTTCTAGATTCAGTTCTCTGGGAATACAGAACCTCCTACTAGTCTCCCTTAGGCATGTCCTCCTACTGTCTTCTATATGGAAAGCCTTACCATTTTCCTATGGAACTCATTCATAAATCTCTCTGGGTAGTTAATATATGTAACCTCAACTCACAGAAAGGTGGTCAGAATAGAAAATTGGATCCAAACAAGCTCATGGATTTCCGAGACTATGTGTATGACAACATCTTAATGTACAAAAAGAAGGTCAAACCAGGCATGATTGACACATCAGACTAATGACATTTGAGCCTGCAAAGAAAGTGTGGGTGTTCGATGCAAAGTTGAAGATCTTTCTAGGAAAATTAAAAAGCAAATGGAGGGGTCATACATTGTAAAGACTTTTCAGGACAATGGAATCTCATATAAGAATTGTCATCTAACGCACAACCATTAATCATCAATGATCAGTTGCTAAAGCCATATCAAGAGCATGATACATTTCTGGCCATTGTTAATTCAATTTAAGTTATGTTTAATGAATATTTAATAACTGCAACATCGACAAAGTCAGACAATGGAACTCAAAATATCTTTGATTGATTTTCTTCTTTTTATTTTTTATTTTTCAGTTCTTTCATTCTTCTGTGTTGACATCCCATTCATTTGTGTTATGCTTAGGATATACTTAATCCTAATATAAGGATGATGAGTGTATTCAGGTTATTCATTATTTATTCTCCCGCTTGTCCCTAAACTTGTTGATACTCTATATATACTTAGGGATATTTCACCGTACGTATAGGGGGGACAAGACGAGCCCATTGAGTTTGTTATTCTGATCCACGATCATCCCCATTTTGTATACAAACTATTATACTTAGGATTAGTTGATCTAAGTATAGGGGGGATGAGCAACTTCTCATTCTTTTAGTCATTGTAGAATAGACTTTCCTATACTCAACACGGGTTATGTCTTCCTTTTCCTATCTGATCACTATGAGGACATAACTCAAGCTAAGTATAGGAGGGGTCGTATATAAATTGTATATACTTTAGCCATAACTCACACTTTCATATTTTGAATAATATGGATAATGTACTACATCGGTAAGGGTATACGATTAATCAACTATAAAGAATACACATTAATTATGTATAGATTTTTTCAAAAAAAACTTTGTAAATATGAAAATAGGTTCAAAAAAGTTTTGCAAATGATACGGAAAATGGTTGTATAATATATTTAAAATCCTTTGAAAACTATTTCCAAAGTCTTTGTAAGATGCTTTCAAACCTTTGTAAAATTATTTTGTAAATAGATGCGAAAATTTGTTTATTTGTTTGAGTTTTTTTTTTAAAATCTGGTTTGCAAATGATTTGGAAAATGGTTGCAAAAATACTTTACAAAGACTATCTCTAACCTTGAAAAATCTTTGCGAAATGATTTCTAATTTTGTAAATGTTTATAAAATGTTTGTAAAAATATTTTCAAATTAATTTAAAACCTTATACTTATATAATAAAATTATTTACTCATATATAATTTGTGTATATAAAAATTAGTTAGTAACGACTAACACTTAAAATGTACAAAATCCCAGTGTAAAATTTTCAACCAATTCTTGTAAATATGCACACATTCTCGTGTAAATGCATGTGCATACTTCATTCACTAACTTTTATTAAAAATCCCTAAAATTTCAAATTTCAGAAACCTATAAAAATTTGCAAAATATTTAAAAAATGCATACAAATTTTCAAATCTTTTCAAAAACTCCTTAAAAAGTTCAAAATCGAAAAATGTATTTCACAAAATATTTTATTGCATATGCATTTAAGTTTGATTTTTTTAGAATGATATAGATAATTTACAAAGTCTAAGTAAAGTCTAAAGATTGGAGCTTGTTCTAGATCTTAATCCACTTAATTTTAGAGAAAGACATTAAGGATTGGAATCAAGACGCTTCAGGTCACCTTCACTTAATTTTTTAGATTACATGAGACTATGCTCATGAAACAATTCAATGGGTCTTACTAAAACCCTTCATGTCATATGTAGAACTCTTGAGACAGTGGCTTGACTTGAGACAATGTACTTAACATTTAGATTAATCTAGATGTATTGTTGAAAGATCTTGGAGTCTAAGTCGAGATGATACTAGGTTGCTTCGTCAAGGGTAGCTCAGGAACCATTCTTGGGGACAGTTGAAACCGGTACTTCAACCCACGTCCTCTGGTAGCATGGACATATAACGATCGGAGACTGGATTGAAATAGAGCATAGGATGAGGAATGGCCTACTAGCACAACTTTTTCCAAGATCCCAAAACATGGGTGGAACAAAAGATTTTATATACATCGGGGCAAAACAAGAATGTAGAGCAATGCCTTATAAAGAAAATATCAAAAAAGAAAGCTACACCAAAAATTCCAAAATATTGAGCTTCCAAAAAAAGCCTGCCTCTTAGCGAAAACTAGGTTACACTTGCCGAGCTTCACAAGGATATGCGATTATACTAGTCACTTCTTTTCCCATTCTTCTAGATTCTCCCACATTCAGTTGTGAACTACCACACATCTGACCTTAGAAGGAAATATTCATCTATTCGAGGATGAGTTGCCAGAGGATGAGACTCCTTGATAGTTCACAGTTTGTCTGCGAAGAGCAAAGCCAATCCACACACAAGGTACTTGTCATTTCAAGGTTGCGAGAGTATGCGACTAAAAGGATGGTTCTGAACAGGCTGTGAATTGAACTAGATAGAGGATGATGTAACCTAAGGGTTGTTGTGTCACACTTCCTAACCTTAATGTGGTTTTGAACACATTGAGAATCCAAAGGTCTTAACTGTTCTCCAAACTTTGATTTTATTAAGATAAGTTTAAAAGTCAAAAATTATTCCAAGTTCTTTCTTTTTCTTTATTTTCTTTTTGTGCTCATTGGCATAAGTGTTTGCTAGGAACTAGCAAAGGCAAGTATGGGCCATTCAACACCATGCTTACTCGTCTGAACAAGTTCCGGTCCTAAGATGTGCTTCTCGCCAAGATCACTCCAGCATGAAGGTGATATGCAAGGTCTCCCGTACAATGCTTCATAGGGTGCCATCTTGATGCTCAAATGATAGCTATTATTGTAAGCAAACTCCACTAATAGAAGGTGTCTATCCCATCTGCCCACAAAATCTAGAGCACAGGCTCTCAACATATCTTCTAGAGTCTGGATGGTCCTTTCAGACTGGCCATCAGTCTGCGGATGAAATGAAGTGCTAAACTTCAATTGAGTGCCCATAGCATCCTGAAAACTCTTCCATAAATGAGAGGTAAAGCGTGTGTCCCGATCCAAGACAATTTATGCAGGAACACCATGTAAGCTGACAATTTCATTCACATATAATTCAGCTAGACTGTCTGTCGACTGATCTAAGCGGATAGGTAGGAAGTGTGTCGATTTGGTTAATCGGTCAACAATGACCCATATGGTGTCATAACGGTGCTTTGTGGTCTTGAGTAGACCGGTGACAAAGTCCATCGTTATGTGCTCCCACTTCCATTCAGGTATCTCCAAGGGTTGAACAGGTCATGCTGGCCGCTGATGTTCAATCTTGATATGCTGACATACCAAGCATCTAGAACCAAATTCTGCGATGTCATTCTTCATTTTTGGCCACCAAAAGTTCCGTTGTAGATCCTTGTACATTTTCATTGTACCTGGGTGAATAGTGTACATCGATCTGTGTGCTTCGTCAAGAATCTCCTGTCTCAACTCAATATCACTTAGAATCCACAATCTGCTATGGTACCTTATATCTCCATCCGTTCCGATGGTGAAATCAGAACCTTCCTTTTTAGATTCTTCTATAAATTTAGGAAAATCAGCATCTACTTTTTGTGCAGTCAAGATCTTTCCAATTATCTCTGGTTTAATCTTGAGTGCTGCAAAAGATATATTTCTCGATTCACTCAAGAAAGGCTTCCAATCTTCAAAATCCTTCATCATCTTCAACTGAAGCTTTAAACTAGCCAGTTTACCTTCCCATTTTCTGCTTAGAGCATCTGCTACGACATTTGCTTTCCTCGGATAGTAATTGATGGCGAAGTCATAATCTTTTAGGAACTCTAGCCAACGTCGCTGCCTCAAATTAAGTTCCTTCTGAGAGAAAATATATTTGAGGCTCTTATGATCACTAAGCACCTCAAATTGTTCAACGTAAAGGTAATGCCGTCAAATTTTAAGAGCAAAGATTACCGCTGCTAACTCTAAATCATGAGTTGGGTATTTCCTCTCTTGAGGTTTTAGATGCCGTGATGCATAAGCAATGACTTTCTCATTTTGCATAAGAACACACCCAAGTCCGGTGCCTGATGCATCTGTATATACCACAAAACCTCCACTACCTGACGGTAGAGCCAAGATTGGAGATGTAGTCAATCTCTCCTTCAATTCTTGAAAACTCTGCTCGCACTTCTCGGACCATACAAACTTCACATCCTTTCACGTGAGCTTCGTTAATGGTAGCGATATCCTTGAGAAATTCTGAATAAATCGCCGATAGTATCCAGCCAGGCCAAGGAAACTACGGATCTCGGAAACATTCTTGGGTTGCCTCCAATTCATTACAGCTTCTACCTTGGTTGGATCTACCTCAATGCCGTCTTTAGATACCACATGACCAAGGAATGCTACTCTATTCAGCCAAAAATCACATTTGGAGAATTTTGCATAAAGCTGGTGTTGCCTCAGAGTTTCGAATACAATCTGTAAATGTAATCGATGCTGCTCCGGATCAGATGAATATATCAGTATATCATCCACAAATACGATGACAAATTTATCAAGGTATTCTCGGAATACCCTATTCATTAGCTCAATAAAAGCTGCAGGAGCGTTAGTAAGACCAAATGGCATGACCAAGAATTCATAATGACCATACCTTGTCCTGAAAGCTGTCTTTGGTATATCCTCCTCTTTTATTCGGAGTTGATGATAACCCGTATGCAGATCATTTTTTGAGAAAATTGTTGCTCCCTGCAACTAATTGAATAAGTCATCAATGCGAGGCAAAGGGTATCTATTTTTCACAGTCACTTTGTTTAGACCACGATAATCAATGCAGAGTCTAAGAGACCCATCTTTCTTTTTCACAAAAAGAATGGGTGCTCCCCACGGAGAAACACTGGGACGTAAAAATCCCTTATCCAGTTGTTCTTGTAACTGCTTCTTTAGCTCCTCATGTTCTGCAGGTACCATTCTGTACGGAGCTTTGGAAATAGGAGCCGTTCCTGGGATCACATCAATTGAGAAATCAACCTCTCTATGAGGAGGTAGTCTAGGAAGATCGTCTAGGAAGACATCAGCAAACTCTCTGACCACATCTAAATCTTCAAGACATGTATGTGATGATTCAATATTAATTATACTAGCGAGGAATGCGATGCAACCTTCTGCTAGTAGTTGACTTGCTTGCAATGATGAGATAACCAACCTCCCACTCTTACATGTGCCCTGAATAACTATCTCCTTCTGGTTTGGTCTACTCAGGACCACCTTCTTTTCTCGACAATAGACCGCTGCGTAATGCTCCCGTAACCAATCCATTCCCAAGATGACATCATAGCTTGTGATGGGTAATAATATCAAATTAGCAGTGAGGGTGTCTTCTTTAACCAAAATAGGTACATCTTTTAAGTACATACCCGTGGAAATAATATCACCCATTGGTGAAGAAACTGTAAGTGCGTAAGGAAGCTCAACAGCTTCTAAACTTAACTTTCTCGCAAAAACATTTGAGATAAAGGAATGAGTGGCACCAGAATAAAAAAGAACATGACATAAATGGTCTTCAATTAGTAAAGTACCTTCTACTGTCGTGTTGGAACCTTCTGCATCCTCAGGAGTGATAGCAAAGACTCTTCCTGCTACTTTCTTTTTCTACTCGAAAGGCTTCTTCTGATCCTTGACATCTTTCTTGCAATCTTTCCTGAAGTGACCTTTTTCTCCGCAATTAAAGCAAGTAGTGGTTAGCTTGTAGCATTCTCCTGGATGCCTCCTATCACAATGCGGGCACACCTCGTATGTGTACTTCTGGTTTGCCGGTGCATCATCAGTCTTTGTCTTCATAGCATTCGGTGCAGTGCGACGCCTCTTGTCATTGAAGTTCAGCTTGTGAGGGCGCTTCCGAGGATTAGATTGCTATATCCTCCGGTATGACGTATAGATCTCCATTGCTGCTGCAACCGCCTCAGACAAGGTTGTGGGACCTCTAGTCAGCACTTTCATGCTTAGTCCCGCATTCAGGACTTCTATAAACTTTCTGGCTCGTTGCTTTTCATTGGCACAAATACCCTTGCCATACTTCTCCAGTTCTTGAAATTTTGCTGTATATTCCTCGACTGTCGTATTTCTCTGCCGGAGATTTATAAACTCTTGACGCTTAGCATCATTAGCATGCTCAGGGATGTAACGCTCAGTGAAGCGCTCAAAAAAATCATCCCACTTAATGACTGGAGCCTTCGAAAAGTGGATTCCCTTGCATGAAGTCCACCACTCCTTTGCATTGTCTCGCAGACGAAATGTCCCAAAGATCACTTTCTTTTCCTCAGGACAATTAGTTGCCTCAAAAGTCAGCTCCATCTCCCTTAGCCATTGTTCGGCTTTTTCCAGCTCGTGCTCACCCTTGAAAATAGGTGGATCATGCTGGATGAAGGTCTTTAGCGTCAGTCCACCAGAGATAGATGCCTGACTCTTCTGCTGCTGGGTCATTAGTGTCATTAACTCCAGCATCTGCCTCTGCATACCCATAACGACCTCTTGGCTCGTCGATGAGTCACGGTCTCCAATGGCTTCAATTGCACATCGAGGAGCCATCTGATTCAAAAATTGACAGGGTCAATGAGTTGTGATACTAAATATCTTTATAAAAAAACATAGATCACTTAGAATTGTGGATATCATATGCCCAGGGGAACTATAGCTCTGATACCATTTGTAACGGAACGGGTCACGTCGACCATCGGTGGAAGCATGCGATAATTGATCGCACGACCGAACCGTTACCCAAAATAATAAATGGCATATAACGAGCAGAGAAAATATCAATTCCATAAAATGTCTCCAATTAGAGTTCCATTATTACAACTCTAAACTGGGAAATAAACAAATAACTAATCTAGAATAAAAGAAATAACAACTCGATAGTTCCAATGGGCATATAGATATCCACTAGATCTTCACAAGATAATTCGTACCACGCCAGCAATCTCAATGAGTCCGAAGCACGATCCTGAGAATGCAATCAACCATGTTCTTCACCTGAAATTAACAAACATAATTTGTATGAGCCTAGTGCCCAGTATGTATCGGGGTCCATGCATGGGTATTCTAACGGTCCTTGATCCGTTAAAAAAAATCATATACTTGGATTTTCATGTATACACATCATTTCGCGCCTAGATAATTCCCATGCATGTCTAAGTTCGATCCCTATCATGTTTAGGTTGACTTCTTTCATAAACATGGGTATACATGTAAAGTAGGTAAATTGCATAAGTAGGCATGACAAACATTTATATCTACTTGTGGGCATAATTCATAAAATACTAGGCAATTTACATACTTATAAAACATATAAACCATTTTACATATTATCCCCCATGACTTTGATGGTTTAACTTTTTTAAACCAATTTTAGCATAACATGTGATGGTTCATTCTCTTATTAAACAATTTCTTGCATTTTTCCTGATGGTTTTCCCTTATAAACCATTTTCTTGCACAACATTCATTTACGTATCTTGTTATACGTTTTCAAACCGCTGGCACTTGCGGTCCATGGCATGACATGACAGTGTAGCTACAACTGTAGAGGACTTAGCTTTTGCCTATGTGGTTCCTTGCAACCACACGCCCCTTGCGGTGTTGCCCCTTGCGGCTAACATGACCCCTTGCGGTCATCCGTATGACTCGTTTTGAGCCGGTGCCTTATATCTTCATTAGCTCTTAAGTGGTAGGGTCAATTCACCTTGTTATCATCTTCTTTTCTTTTATTGATCGAATAACTTGATCTTAACTAATAAATATACTAATTGTTATTTCCTTAAGCATATACTTACATATATATATATACATGATGAAGTGGCAAGTTATGACTTCACAGGAACTATGAGCACTTAAAAAAAGTATCATATATAAAGCTGTATATAAATTCAGGATTCCTCATCTACAACAAGATATCCATTTTCTTTTTCTTTCATAACTTTATAAGGTGTAATCCTCTTAAAAAAACGTCAATGTAACTTCATCTTATTAATTACTTCAAGTATATTCATGAATTCTCCATCTCTTTCTTATTTTTTTTAACTTGATGTCGAATTCACTCAATAGATAAAATAGATAAAACTCAAAGTATGATCATGCATATCCAATCATGAAATTTCCATTCGTCAACTTAACTTGTTTTTTTTATGATACTAACCTTCGATATATATACATATATATACATACATATATATGTATATATATCTTAAGCATGTAATTTGCAATAAAAAAACGTGCCTTCTTCCTATTCCTACAGAGGCATACGAATCAGAAAGATTATGTTTGCATTGATGGAAAGAAATTAATAATAACAAATTAATTACGAAGCCTTTATCATAAGCTCTCTGATGTTATAAGGAGGTATTGGTGTATCTTCAAGGTGGGGTGGTAAGTTGTTAAATAATGAAGGTATTTGTCAGTGGACAAAAAAATGGATTCACATGAACGAAATAATCGGAGTGCTATATATATCCACGACATGAAATCCAGGTAAATTAGGTATTTGCTTAGGCTAGGCATTGTTCGAAACAATAATGAATTAAAGAACAAATTCCTCTTCATCAGTTTTTATATTCGATGGAACAATTGGATATGGATTCAACAATATATGATATAAGGCAACCATCAAGACCTCATGTCATGATTCTATGGTTTCGGTTGATCATAATCAACAAGTATTATCATACACGTCCGATATATGCATTTAAAAGCCCTAATTAGGATTGCATCATTATTTAACGTATATGAACTTACGGATATGACAAATACATTGAGAGGTCATAGTTCAGATTGATCATTTCTCATATGTAATCCCTACGCTAAAACCTACATTTATATATCGCAACCGGATTTAACCATTGTTCGTATGTATAAACCTAATCTGATACATACATTAAGAGATATATTTTAAAAGTGATCAATATTTACGAAAGCCTAGACCGATACATACGTTTAGAAATCGAAATCCTAAAGCCAATACATACATTTGTATATCGTAATCCGGATTTAATCAATCTTCGTATAAAATCATACACCAATACCTACATTTAGAAATCGAAATCCTAAAGCCGATACATACCTCGATCCAAGCTTATCTCTACCCGATGCGGTCGTTGCGCTTCCTTTCGATCACGGATCTGCGTTCTCCTCCTCGGATTTGACGCCGCCTTCTCCTACGATGAAGAGGGATGCCGGTGAAATATCCCCTTTCTCTCTCCAGCTCTCTCTCTCTCTCAAAAAGTGACGTGAGGGCATGGGGACCCTTGTGGTTTTAATGTTGAGAATGAGAGGATTAAATCTATTAATTAAATGGATTTAATCCAAGATAATGCATTTGAATTTTTTTTGTTGAAAAAGTCCATGCCGTTACAGCTGCTGCCAGATCCACCGAGATCGCCATCTACCATCGCTTGATGCCATTCTGCGCCACCGATCCCCCAGCCGCCGCAGCCCTTTGCTTTGATTTTGTGAAGGGAGAAAGGGGTGGCACCCCCTCTCTAGTTTGGAGAGGGAGAAAAAGGGAGGTTGCGGCCCCCTTTGCTTGTAAAAGAAGAAAGAACGAAACATGAACTCCGTAAATAAACCCTAAATTATTTGAGAAATTATAAATCCGCCCTCGGAGTTCATAATTTTGCGAAGAGATCCCTCCACACCCAAGCACGTGCAAGACATGCCTTATCTTGGGTAATTTGCAATTATTTACACACATTTTATTTCTTGTTTCTTTTTAAGTCCAAGACCTTAAATAATTGCTTTCTGGTCCTCTTATTCCGGACATCTATTTTACATGTTTTTCTTATTAAAATAATAACTTTTATTGCTCAATAAATTATCCAAAATTCAAGTTAGACCAATGTTGTGTTTTTTTTTATATTGTAAATTTTTTATTGTGTTTTATTTTTATGTTCTATTATTAAAACTAAAAAAGTTGCATTTTTCTTTATTTCTAAATAGAAAATTCTTTAAAAAAAGGACTATTGCATAAGAAATTCCAAAGACTTTTAGAATAGTTTATTTTTATGTATTTTATTTTCTATGCATGTTTCATGCATTAATTATTTTTAAAACTTAAAAAATTGTGAAAAATCAAAAACTCTAATAAAAAGAATATAAAATTGTAGAAAATTTTCAAAAATAGTAATTCACTTCTTATTTGTGGATAATTTGTTATAGTTTTAGAGAAAAATAAATCCAGTAATTTTTGAGTTTATTTTATATTTTTAATTTGTAAAATAGTCTTGTTTATTCAATGTTTTCTTTATTCCCTATTTTTATTCATTTTGAAAATCCTAAAAAAATCTACAACTATCTGAAAAATTATAAAAACAGTAAAAAATCATCAAAATACAAAAATATTTTTATTTAACTTTTAGGACATTTTTTTCATATTTTAAAAATAAAAAATTGTGTTTCTTTTGTGTATAAATTTGCTTTGAAAATTAGATATTTTAAAAAATAAAAATATGCAAAACTAAAAACCAATAAAATTAAAAATCGGAAAATAAAAATGGAAACTAAAAAAATTAAATAATTAAAAGATAAAAATCTAAAAAAAAACTAAGATAGTTGGCATTTGAATTTCCTCTCTCCTTTAATTGATTTTTCAATTATTATAATAACCCTCGGGATTTGTAGCCTACCTGAGTTTGATCTTGCTTTCTATAAAGGTAAATTAATAGCAAATTATCTTGCTATATTTTTGTATTAATTTCAATTTGAGAATAAAATAAGTTTTTTGTCGCATTTATTTTCATAAATAAAAACCCTTGAAAATCCCTGCCCAACAAAATGGTGCTGTTGTCGTGGAGGGATGACAAGGGTAGTTAGGTTTTTCATTTGACCTGATATTCTTGGTTGTAAATTTTGTTTATATTTTCTACTCCTATTCATTATTCATATTCATTGTGTCTAATTCATTTTTCTCTTACACATATATTTATTCTTGTATCTCTTACACATTCTATCTTGCGAGGGCTCGACGAGATGGAGCTACTTTCTTAGGAGCACCGGTGCACTCTAGTGAAGAAGAGGTAGCCTGATTCTTCTGAAGTCGTAGGAGAGCGCAAGAGGAGGAGAAAATAGAGAGAGACCAATAATTAGAGCGTAGATGGTTTTTGAATTATTTTAGCATTTTATTCATTCAAAATTCTTGTAAAAAGGATACTATATACCTTTTTTGAAGGACCTATTTCGTCAAGTGCCGGTGCACTTTAGGGACCTCACTGGTTTTGTTTTCATCGCTTTACTTCATTTTTTTCACGAAGTTTTCACGTTGAGCCCCTAATGATTGCTTGAATTAATTTTCTTTAGCCAAGTATTAATTAGGTCAAAAACCCCTAAACAAGAATTTTTATACCCTATAGAATATAGCATAATTAGACTTTGTCAAAGTTAACCGGTTCTCGTTCATTGATAGAAGGATCTATTGCTAGGATGGTTCACTTGCATCATATAGATTAGTTTATTTTTCTTTATTTAAATTATGCATTGATCACCCTGCATGTAGAGTGTTGGCAACAAGGTACACATCTCTAACCCATGCATGATCATTGTATTTAATCTCCCATTGTCTTTTCCAATTTCCTCCCTTGTTTTCACTCACATAATTTAAATAGAAAATTGGACACTCGGTAGGCGATACATTGAATATATTCAAACCATGTGACAATAAATTAAAATCAGGATTGCTAAAGAAAACTCAACCCTAAAATAAACGTAAAGGAAAACTTCTTGTTTTGGGGAGAGTAACCCCCTCATTATTTGCTTTATTTGCAAAGTGAGAGAGGGACAACACTAGGATAGAGGAACGCCTGGATTTTCAGATAGACTACTTGTTCTCCAAGAATGATTACCCACTTTTCAGTGAGGAAATGTGGATAGCCGATAAAATGGTCTGAATTTCCATAGTAGAGTAGGAGGTTTAGAGGATACCGAAATAGGCTTCATCCTCACGTAACGGATAACCATATTTTAACGGTTCTTACTTACTCCTATACTAGATGAAAGTGGGTGTAATTAATCATAAGAATCGATCCAGTTTGTAAGGAAAGACAGACATCTAACAACTCGTTAACTCTTTCCAATATTGTATTCTCACAAAACTCTAAATTTTGATAAGATAATTGACCAAACCTTCACGGTCTTCACCATTCGTTGAGTTAGTGAATTGGGGGTATGTATTGTGTTTTGATTGCTAGTGTCAGAGACCCTTCCGCGTAATTTGCACCTTTCACTCATTTTCACTCTTACATTGACATTTATGCTCTTGCATCCTACCAATTTAGTTCGAAGATGTTGGACCGGAGTATTTCTTGTTCGGACTTTGCGAACTCATCTACACTTTGATCCATTCACCTTATTGACGAATACGAAAATGCACGTGTTAAAGATTGTTTTTATCTTCGTTTGTGAAAATAATAAATGTCGTTCGTTGTAGGCGGCGATCGGAAATGGTCAAAAATAACCACAAATTTTATTCAATTTCAATCAAGTGGTTTTTATGTTTATTTTACTTGGGCAAGTCCCAAGGTCGATCATAAGGAGGCAAAGGAACAACCTAGATTTATGTCTATCCAATTTCGTGTTCGGTTTTCGAGGTGGTCTTTTTTTTGGAATTTTTAATGCAATAAAGGGATGCGAGATGCAATTTTGGCCTATTTTAAGGACTAAAATATAAATTTCATTCAAACGCCGTCCAAAAAATATGAAACTTGGCCACAATGCAAAATACGATGAAATAAATGCAATGTAATTTTTTTAAATTTTTTGGATGCAATATGAATTTTTTATGAATTTTAAATGCAAACAAAATGAATTTCAATATTTAATTATAATAAATACTAAACATACTTAATTTCGAGTATCAAAATTATCTAAGATCTATCACTAGGTGATTGATCTCAGAAAAATCCTAAACCTTGAAAATGTGGGGTTTAATACCTATTTAAAATTAAATACTAAAATATGCAAAATGATTTTTACACAGCAAATTATGTATGCAAATGGAATTCTTTTTGGGCACAATGTTAAGCAAAATAATCTCTACAATATGTGGTTTTTCGGAGATTTTTAGAGCAACGGTTAATCAACTATGAATTTCAGAGCACCAAGTAGATAAAATATGCGAATTTCCACAAAACAATTAATTAATAGGTAACCACTGACCACAAAAATGTTCACAATACATCGATATGTAGAGAATTGCATGAGGAACACAATGCTAATTTTGGAATGATAAAATAATGTAAAGAAGAGGTCTAAAATGCAGCGGGAGTACAGGAGTATAAATGCAATAAATAAATTAATAAATAAATAAAGACAATGCAGAGGGGGACTGAAATGTAAATACCTATACCCAAGTGGGTATTTTTGCAAAATTTCCACCAAGTCACGTGCGGCGCACATGCCTGGTCGGTGGGGAGCTTTGGCGCAAAAAGGAGAAGTCCGGGGGTGTGTCTTACAATTTGCCCAAGGGGCACGTGCGGGGCACGTGACCCCGGGGTGCTAACTGGCGTGCTGCTGACGTCCCCCCGGGCGCACGTGCCTCGCACGTGCGTGGGGGTCTCGGACCCTCCGTCCGGTGGCGAGTGGTGCTGGCGGAGGCGGGCCAGCGGTTGTTGGATCTTGGCGGAGGGGCTCCTGCCTTTCGCCGGTGCTGCAGAGGAGCCGGCTGAGGCGAGGCGTGGAAGATGGTCGGGGAAGATGACGTCGAGGCGGAGATGATGAATCGGTGAAGCGGGTGGCGGAGTCGATGGCGGTGGAGGATCTCCTGGAGGTGGCTGAAGTAGTCGTTGGCGGGGGGGGCGAGTCGAAGACGAAGTCGTAGGGGGTACGTTGTTGGAGACGAAGCTTGCGGCGGAAGCGATGGAAGCTCAGTGGTTGTCGGCGAAGAAGCTGGACGTCGTCGGAGGCGGAGGCGTAGCTGATGAAGATAGTAGCTCGGTGGCTCGACGGCGGTTGGCGGAGAAGATGAACATGGGCAGAGTAGTTGTCGTTTGTCGGCTCGACGATGAACGGAGCAAAAGCACTAACGGCGGAGGACCGCCGTGATGCGACACGGTCGATGGACCTTGGATCTTGCCGTTAGAGAAGGCCTCACCGGGCTGTCACCACCGGCGGTGACCTTGGAAGTTGAGGGCTTAGCGGCGAATGGGTTGCGAGGAGGGGCAGTCGTACTCTTACATAGAGGAGAGGGTGGTCGGCCGGCGCGGGGATAATGGAGGGCGTTAAGCAGAGAAGGCGGGGGTCGTTGGCGGCGGCCGTTGCGGAAGACGCGGAGGGGTAGAGCAGTCAAAGGGGGCGCAGGAGGACGATGGTCAAGGGCCGTCCGATCGGTCGAGATCGGACGGCCTGGATCGTGACACGTGGTTGGGGTGGTTAAGGAGAAAGGGTGCGGGGGAGCACGTGCAGTGCGCGTCCGGGGGTGGCACGTGCGCAGCACGTGCGTGGTTTTTTTAATTTTTTTATAAAAACGAAAATATAAAAGGCCCAAAAATGACTGACATGTGGCGACCTCTGGGGCCGCCACGTGTCAGCACCAAAAAAATCCAGAACAAAATACTTTGTAAAATCAAAAAGAAATACTAAACGGCCTCGGATCAAAAAATTTCTTCACAAAAAATGCTCGTCTCAACAAGATCTACAACTTTCATAAAGACGTCAAAGCCAAAATCGGTCAAATGTAAAAAGTGAATTTTTGGGGTATCCCATGTACATAGAATACCTTGATTTTTGGGTTTTCTATTTTTTGTCATTTTTAAACAAGATAAAAATCCGGAAAAAATATAGAGAAATCAAAGATAAATAGAAGACATCTAAATCTATTTTTTTTATTTTTATTAATAAAGAGAATATGTACATAAGATATAGGTCAGAAACCGCGAAAATATACAATGTACAAAAGAGGCCTAAAACCCAACTTTCACATACGAGCTCTGATTCACTTGAACTTGGTCTTGTTTTGAAGGTAATTGAATGTGTATTAGTTCAAAAGTGAGTCAGATCAAATCGGACACTGGATGGGGAAGATATGGGCCTTTTAGACCGAAAATCCTGAAACTAGGGTTTGGGTTTTTGGTCCACTTATCAGGGTTAGTTATTTTTTTATATTTTTTATTTATTCTTGTTGTGATATGTACACAATAGAGGTGGTTTTGGGTTATGCGGAGTTAGCATGAAGGAGTTAAAAATAGGGGAAGTTAAGCTATTTATAGTTCAACTTTGGCTTGGATTTTTGGCTTCTTATTTTGTGCAGAAATTAATGCTAAAATGCAATTCTTATGAAATTATGCATGAATGCTAATTATGCAGAATAAATGCAGAAATGCTGTTGATTTTGAGGGATCTGAGCTTAATTAATGAGACTTAGAGTGATGAATCCGAGATTCATCATCCCCTTATACTTAAACCATGCTCGTCCCTGAGCATCAAAAAGAAATGCCATGAAGTGAAATGAGACTGGGTTCCATACCAAGACCATGAGCTGAAGGTGAAAATGAAACTAGACTCGACCTTTGGATTAATAGTTTGGCGGAACTTCTGTGAGACTTAGAATTTTAAAATCAACAGCCCTCAAGTTCTACACATCATTGACACAGTTTCGGCTCAGAAGTCATCTTAGATCAATCCTCTTCCCAAAGTATACCCTATGAACATTGAATAACCGACTCATGTGTGTGAATGGTTTTAGCTCTTCCCATCTAGAATGTCGGATTGCCATGCTCCTCTCCTCTCCAGTAACTCTTCCTCGGGGAGTCAGGTATTTCCTTCTAAGGTCTGTCGCGTTGTGTTCACAATCGAATGAGGGAGAAGTTTAGAAGAAGGGGAAAAGAACTGGAGGGTGGCTAGTGTAGTCACCTCTCCTTGTGAAGATGGCTAGTGTAGCCGAGTCTCCACCAAGATCTGCAGGTTTCTTGAAGCTTGGACCTTTTTGGTCGGATTTTATTTGGTAGTTGCTTCATTGTATTTGGAATTTTTGGTGGTTCTGCTTGGATCTTGTTGTGCCCCTACGGATATAGAATCTTTTTGTTCCGTACATTTTTTTGGGATCTTAGAAAAAATTGTGCCCAGTCGTCCATCACTTTTCCGAAGCTTTATTTCAACCCGTACTCCGGTCTTTTGATTTCCACGCTACCAGAAAAGAGACTCACACAGACTTCCAACATCCCATTTGAGTTGAGCTAAGTGCAAAGTGCGGGAGTTCAATTTAGTTCCTTATTCCAGAGTTGTACCCAGAATGAAGAGACCAGGTTAGACACTAAGAGTCAAACGATGTAAATTGTCATGTGGAACTTAAAGAATTAAGTCAAAAGACCTGAAGTTCTTAAAATCCAATTTCTTGGTGAAGTTCCTCTGAAAATTAGGTGGATTAAGGTCAAGCCCAGACCACTCTCAGTTTCTACTCATAACTCGGTTCAGAACCCAATGACTTTTCACAGATGCAAATGCATGTGATGTTGGATGAAGTGCAGGTGTGTGAAATGCAGACACAATTTTTTTCTTTTTCTTTTTTTTGGTGTATTTTTTTTTTGATGCAAATAAGAAGCCATTTTTTTTTCAAAAACTTTTGGGCACGGTTAATGTTAGTAGCAAAACTCTCTTTTTTTGTTTTTTTTTCAAGTTAGTACCCACCCCGTAAATACATATAGACTTACGCGAAAGTACGAGATATGGGTAAAATATATACGAAGTATATATACAGACTCCCTATACTTAGCGAGTGTTGTGTCCTCAGAGCACAAGAAGCGTAAAGAAGACATAGCTCGGGCTAAGTGTAAGGAAGTGAAAATACAAATAAAAGCGGTCGGGATATGTGAATGAGGAGAGTATAAACAGGTGGGTATTGGTTCCCCCTATACTTAGGCTCTGGTCAGCCTAAGTATGGAAGAAGGGTGGAAGTGAAGTGAAGTGATTGGGAGAAGTAGAAGGATGGTATGTACAGATGGCATCGGTCCCCCCTATACTTAGGCCTTGGCCTAAGTAGAGGAAGAAGCTGTACAAGGAGACCGATGTGGTCGGGAGGGAAGGTGGGTAGCCGATGATTAAGGCGGTTTTCGGCTGATCTTCTTGTGAGCCTACAGTGGGATATCGTAATGATGGGATGGAGATGAAGCATATGATTCCCAACTATGATCAGTGTCATCCTCAGAAAAATCATGATAAAGAATAGATGAAGTGTTTGAGTCATATGAAAGATATCCATCATCAGAGCTATCCTCAAAGGAGTAGTATTTGAAAGTGGACATACTCCAAGTATTCTGGTCTTTTTATTTCTTCAATTGTTTCCTCAGAATTCGTTCCTTCTTGGGGTCAATCGGTTTGTCCTTGGATGAACACTCAGAAGCATCGGTTTCAGTCAGTTCGTATGAATTAATACCAGTGTACTTGAAAAAGGTAGGAGCATCAGCTTTGGATGAATAGTAGTTCTGAACGGGAGTTGTCCAACGGGGATTGAATTTTCGATCCATGCGAAGATATGGCTTTAGAGCTGCCGAACTGACTTCACTCATGTAGACTACCTTTTTCGGACCTGATGAGGGGTCATAAACTGATTCCTCTTCCGAAAGGTCAAAGGTCACTCTCTTTTTCTTATTTCGTGAAGGTGTTGGTTCACTTGAGTATCCGGATGAATAACCATTAGAGTTCCTCTCCTTGGTCGGTTTGCGTTTATTCTTGGTTTTCTGAATGTTGGAGCACTCGCGGTTTGGGATGATTTGGTCCAAGTATCTAAACTAATAGTCTCATCAACCACCGTTATCTCAGGTGTAGCATCGGGGTAGGGGGCTCTTCTACCGCTTCATTGTTACAGTTGTCGGGTACTTCATGGGTTGCCTCAAAAGATCGTGGTTCCTCAAAGACAGGGTCAGATCTAAGTGCTTCCAATGCTGTGAAATTGATTTCCCGAGTCTCACAATCAATAATAGCTTTGGCCAATGCCAAGAATGGCTTTCCGAGAATGATTGGAGACTGGGAGAATTCTCCTTGATGCTCAATATCAATGATCGTGAATTCTACTTTGAGCGGAGCACCTTGGAATTTCATGATGACTGAAATAATTCCTCTCGACCGCTTTATTGATCGGTCCGCTAATTGAACAATCTCTCGTATCTTCCGAATCGGTCCGAGTTTGAGCTCATGGAATACAGAGGTCGGGAGGATATTGATCGGTGAATCGTCATCAATCCGAGCATGATTGAATATCGTGTCTTTGATTTCACAGTCAAATCTGGGCAACCGCTTCACTATGCGACTCTTGGTTTTTCTCCTCAACACCAAGGAGGAGGCCGATGAGAAGATATGTCTTTCGGTCTTTGTTCTAATCCTGCCTGACTTTTAGTTAGTTAATTTGTCCATTAAAAATCTTTTAAGGTCGGAGAAGTGTTTAATGGCCTGTAGAAAGGGAAGTTCAAAAATCAATTTCTTTCCTATTGCTTCCCATAAAGCAGGATCCAAATTCTTCAAATCTTCTTCAGTTTCAATTTCTAGGAAATTTTCTGGATTTTCAATTTTTTGTGGTTTTCAAATATTTCCATTTTTTGGTATTTTCTGTGTGGTGTGGGGGTGTGGTGTGTTCTTCAGATGAGCAGGGGCTCTGGTGTTCAGGGTGAGGGTCAACGACATAATCATTTTCAGAATCGTCCCTAAGTCCCTGAATATCCTTAGAATTTTCAATCTCAGATCCAGTCATTTCCTCATTCATTTTACTGTCCGAGCCACGATAGATGAGATTAATCGGTCGGTGAATTTTTGAAATCTATCCTCTATTGAATTTAATCTCTTATTTATCCTCGAAACATCATCCTCAAAATTCGGTTCATGATCAATCATGGGAGAAGTCGGTGTGTGTTCGGTAATTTCATCTTCCATTTTCTTGTTTGTTCTGAGAGGAGAATATCTTGGAATATCCGGCATATGATCATTATTTTCTAAAAATTTTTCCTCAAACATAATGGAAGGGGGCTGCTCATATGGGCTAGGCATGTTTATTTGATCTGAGTGGAGTTCAATCCTTTGATCATGATTGGTCAGACCTTGATATGGTGGAGTTCGCATACAGGGTTTATGTGTTTCTAGGAGGTCAGTCTAGTCCTCTATATAAGTATCATGTCTGACGAGGGGTCTATCATGGTCAATCCAATTCCGATGATCATTCAGTGCATGTCTTTCCATATGAGTTTGGTTTCTCTACCAGTCATGAGATTTGAAGGGATTTTGATCTTGAAAAGTTTCATTGGCGAGAAACTGAGAATAAGGCGGTTCAGTCCAAGATGGTAGGTGATCATTTGCGGTTGGATGATTCGAATAGAAAATCAATGAGGAGGCCGAATTTATCTGCGGGTGAAAGCCTCCCGCAAATGTTGGAGGATTATTGAAAGAAGAGGATTTAGTTGATTTGGGCCTAACCGAAACAAATTCATTTTCATAGTATAGCTCTGATGGGTGTTCGGTAATTTTTGAGAGGAATGGGGGGTTGGATCTGCGAGAGTTTTTGGACAAGAGTTCCATTATGAGGTTCAAATCAACAGAGAGAAGAGATGATTGCACGGAAAAGTCAAGAGAATTTTTATCAAATGTGCGGCTATTGATCTTCGGTATCGGTTCACGCACACCAATGCAAATTCAATTCAAACCCTAGGTTCACCAACGCACGCAATGAAGCCGTAAGAGTTCGGCTATTATCTTTTCAATTTTAGTTGGTGATAAATCAACCTTGGCAAAAATTTAGCGAGTTGGAATTTTGGATTTGGGCTCTAGCCTTAAGTGTCGTCTCTTGCTCACTCAGAAAAATAAAAACATCCAAGGTCGGGGTTGCTCTCCCGTAGAAATTCTTGATTTTATGGGTTATTTTGAAATCAACTATATTTAGCAGTCCCAATTTTTATTAGGCGATCACTGAAGAAATTAAATGAGCACACAAATACACGTCTATCATACAATCCCAATTTCCTTTAGATTTATGTGATAAAATAAGAGGGAGAAATTCGGGAAAAGCCGATGCACGCGGATAACTATGATGAATGCTCAATTAGAAGACTTACAGTGAATCCTCGCAATCTCCATGTGGGATGCTAGACATAATTGAAAAATTACTGTAAATGTATTCAAGCTGATGAAAAACCGCACCTAAGCAGAAAGTTCTATTAGCGAGGAAGAATTGAGTTAAATTTGGCTAAGTTGAATGATCTATGTGCGTCTTGATTAATGTGAAGTGTGGCTTAAGATCCTACTAGCACAATCAATAAATAAAAATGCTCTGAGAGTCGTATGAGCAAGTCTATCCTAATCGCCACTCAAGTTAGGCCCCACCCTCACCGGAGAGTGAAACATGTCACGACACACCACAGAAAAGTTCAAAGTCTTTTTACACACGCGAGAGTCCAAACGAATCTCGTTGTAAATGAGCAGAGATTGAAATTTGCAGAAATTAAAACCTAGACTCTACGCTCTCTCATGACTCGACTCGATCTTAATTTAATTGCGGCTTCTTCGGATGTCGGTGAAGATGCATCGGTTTCTTGAAAAACCGCTCCACGTGTGCCGGGTACCTCGCAAGAAAAATAAGAGAGATTTGTGAAAGAGAGTGACTCAGAAAATAATCAAAAATAAAATAAAAGAAATAAATGCTGAAAATAAATGCAAGAAATAAAATGGGATTTACAGTGACAATTTCGGGGGTCAGACTACCCGAATGTGGAGAACCAAACAAAAAATTTTCAAAACAAAAAACTAAGTCGTTGCCTACCCGGCAACGGCACCATCTGACGAATCCGAAAACACACGTGTTAAAGATTGTTTTTATCATCATTTGTGAAAATAATAAATGTCGTTCGTTGTAGGCAGTGATCGGAAACGGTCAGGAAATAACCACAAATTTTATTCAATTTCAATCAAGTGGTTTTTATGTTTATTTTAATTGGACAAGTCCCAAGGTAGATCACAAGGAGGCAAAGGAACAACCTAGAATTATGTCTATCCAATTTCGTGTTTGGTTTTCGAGGCGGTCTTTTTTTGGAATTTTTAATGCAATAAAGGGATGCGAGATGCAATTTTGGCCTATTTTAAGGATTAAAATATAAATTTCATGCAAACGCCGTCCGAAAAATATGAAACTTGGCCACAATGCAAAATATGATGAAATAAATGCACTGTAATTTTTTTGAACTTTTTGGATGCAATATGAATTTTTTATGAATTTTAAATGCAAACAGAATGAATTTCATTATTTAATTATAATAAATACTAAACCTACTTATTTTCGATTATCAAAATTATCTAAAATTTATCACTAGGCGATTGATCTCAGAAAAATCCTAAATCTTGAAAATATGGGGTTTAATACATATTAAAAATGAAATACTAAAATATGCAGAATGATTTTTACAAAGCAAATTATGTAGGCAAATGAAATTCTTTTTGGGCACATTGTTAAGCAAAATAATCTCTACAATATATGATTTTTCGGAGATTTTTAGAGCAACGGCTAATCAACTATGAATTTCAGAGCACAAAACAATTGATTAATAATTAACCACTGACCACAAAAATGTTCACAATACATCAATATGTAGATAATTGCATGAGGAACACAGTGCTATTTTTGGAATGATAAAATAATGTAAAGAAGAGGTCTAAAATGCAGCGGGAGTACAGGGGTATAAATGCTATAAATAAATAAATAAAGACAATGCTAAGGGGGACTGAAACGAAAATACCTATACCCAGAGGGTATTTCTGCAAAATTTCCACCAAGTCACGTGCGCCGCACGTGCCTGGTCGGTGGGGAGTCTTGGCGCAAAAAGGAGAAGTCCGGGGGTGTGACTTGAAATTTGCCCAAGGGGCACGTGCGAGGTACGTGACCCCGAGGTGCTCGCTGGCGTGCTGCTGATGTCCCCCGGGGCGCACGTGCCTCGCACGTGCGCGGGGGTCTCGGACCCTCCGTCCGGTGGCGAGTGGTGCTGGCGGAGGCGGGCCGTCGGTTGTTGGATCTTGGCGGAGGGGCTCCTGCCTTTCACCGGTGATGCGGAGGAGCCGGCCGAGGCGAGGCGTAGAAGATGGTAGGTTGAGGCGGAGACGATGAAGTGGCGAAGCGGCTGGCGGAGTCGATGGCGGTGGAGGATCTCTTGGAGGTGGCTGAAGTAGTCGTTGACGGGGGGAGTCGAAGACGAAGTCGTAGGGGGTGCGTTGTCGGAGACGATGCTTGTGGTGGAAGCGATGGAAGCTCAGTAGTTGTCGGCGAAGAAGCTGGATGTCATCAGAGGCGGAGGTGTAGCTGATGAAGATAGTAACTCGGTGGCTCGACGGCGGTTGGCGGAGAAGATGAACCTGGACGGAGTAGTTGTCGTTTGTCGGCTCGACGATGAACGGAGCAAAAGCACTAACGGCGGAGGACCGCCGTGATTCGACAAGGTCGACGGACCTTGGATCTCGTCGTCAGAGAAGGCCTCGCTGGGCTGTCACCACCAGCGGTGACCTTGGAAGTTGAGGGCTTAGCGGCGGATGGGCTGCGAGGAGAGGCGGTCGTACTCTTAAATAGAGGAGAGGGTGGTCGGCTGGCGCGTGGATAACGGAGGGCGTTAGGCGGAGAAGGCGGGGGTCGTTGGCGGTGGCCGTTGCGGAAGACGCGGAGGGGCGGAGCGGTCAAAGGGGGCGCATGAGGATGATGGTCAAGGGCCATCCGATCGACCGAGATCGGACGGCCCGGATCGTGACACGTGGTTGGGGCGATAAAGGAGAGAGGGTGCGAGGGCGCACGTGCAGCGCGCGTGCGGGGGTGGCACGTGCGCTGCACGTGCGTGGTTTTTTAAATTTGTATTTATTTGTATTTTTCTATTTTCTATTATAAAAACGAAAATATAAAAGGCCCAAAAACGACTGACACGTGGCGGCCTCTGGGGCGGCCACATGTAAGCACCAGAAAAATCCAGAATAAAATACTTTGTAAAATCAAAAAGAAATTATAAACGACCTCGGATCTAAAAAGTTTCTTCACAAAAAATTCTCTTCTCGAGAAGATCTACAACTTTCATGAAGACATCAAAGCCAAAATCGGTCAAATGTAAAAAGTGATTTTTTGGGGTATCCCATGTATATAGAATACCTTGATTTTTGGGTTTCCTATTTTTTTGTCATTTTTAAACAAGATAAAAATCCGGAAAAAATATAGAGAAATCAAAGATAAATAGAAGACATCTAAATCTAATTTTTTTGGATTTTTATTAATTAAGAGAATATGTACTTAAAATATAGGTCAGAAACCGCGAAAATATACAATGTACAAAAGAGGCCTAAAATCCAACTTTCACATACGAGCTCTGCTTCACTTGAACTTGGTCTTGTTTTGAAGGTAATTGAATGTGTATTAGTTCAAAAGTGAGTAGGATCAAATCAGACACTGAATGGCGAAGATATGGGTCTTTTAGTCCGAAAATCCTGAAACTAGGGTTTGGGTTTTTGGTCCACTTATCAGGGTCAGTTATTTTTTTATATTTTTTATTTATTCTTGTTAGTAATATGTACACAGAGGAGGTCGTTTTGGGTTATGCAGAGTTAGCATGAAGGAGTTAAAAATAGGGGAAGTTAGGCTATTTATAGGTCAACTTTGGCTTGGATTTTTGGCTTCTTATTTTGTGCAGAAATTAATGCTAAAATGCAATTCTTATGAAATTATGAATGAATGCTAATTATGCAGAATAAATGCAGAAATGTTGTTGATTTTGAGTGATCTGAGCTTAATTAATGAGACTTAGAGTGATGAATCTGAGATTCATCACTTATATTCGTGGAGACTTACTTCCTGAATATTCCACTTTCTCCACTTCACCCTTCACATCATCCGTCAATCCGCTGTTTGAGATTGGCTCTAATCTCGAACTAATATCTGAGACTCTATCAATTATGAGGACTAATCGAGTGTCATGCATATTTTCAGAGTCAGAAACCAGACACTTGATGCCACCAAGAGAAAAGGGAACCATGTCGGATCAGAATGAGATAAACAACACCATGTTAGCGTCTATTCAGACGATTCAAGACCCAATTGGCAAAACATGCTGACTTTCACACCACATTGAGAGACATGTTTCTCGAGCTAAGGCAAGACAAACAAGAAAGGAGAGGGGATGATAAAAACAATGGAGGTGGAAATGGGGGAGAAGACCCTGTGATAAAACCTGTGGTTAAGCTTACATTAAAGGATGTTTATAATCCAGAGGCAGGACAGACAAATTCTTGTGTACAAATCCTTGTTATTCTTGGGCATTTCGAGCTTAAGCCCACTATTTTGCCTCTTCTCCCAATATTCCATGGCAATATTAACGAAGAACCATCTGTACACCTCCAATAGTTCGATCGCTTTTGTTAAACAATACACTACACAAATGTGCCATTAGAGGTAGTGAAGATGACAACCTTCCCGTTCAGTCTGATGGACCAAGCTTTGTACTGGTAAACCACTCGGGAAAGGTCGTCACTACTTGGGAAGAGTTGAGGCCCACATTTCTAAACAAATGTTACCCACTCGGAGGACTCAACTAAATACGATCTTTAATTACTAACTTCTCCCAGATGTCCCATGATCCTATTCAAGAGGCGTGGGAAAGATTTAAAGATTTGACAGAGAAGTGCCCTCATCATGATATTCCAAAGACAAGACTTGTGCAAAACTTCTTTGGGGTTTAAACATAGATAATAAGAAGTTGGTAGATGCCACTTGTGGGGGAAGCCAATTCAATAAGGATGTCCTTTATCAAATTTTTTAGGAGATGGCAAAGATCTCAATGGCTCTTTCTTCTTCACAAGTTTTTCAGAATCACCCCGTCACCTCCCCTTTAGTACCCACAAGGCTGTCAATATGATGGAATCACATGAAGTGGATAGGGTGGACAACTTTTACCTAACCATCATTGGAAACTACCTATCTAAAGTGGACATAATTGAGAAACGATCCAAGGAGCTTGAGAAGCTTCAAGTGACTAAACAAAGGACTAAGAGCCTGGATAAGCTGGATGAGATAACAAAGCACTTAGAGCTTCTTGTGAATACGATCAATGCAGTCCACAGTGTGAGTTCAGTAGCCGATACCTCTACTAGGAAGCAGACTTCTTCCACCCAACAGAGTAGCAGAGGACCATCCATAGTTCAACACGTCTCTACGTGCAGACACCTGATTAGGTCCAGCAACATTCACAACAGATAGTTCCCTACCAACAGGAAGCAACCTACATTCCTGAGCAGCAGTCTCCACCTCTACTTGTCACCCAGGAGGTGAACGACATCTAGTTCGACCTGAGCGAAACCAGCACCATCTATCAGGGCAAGGCCAGTTGGGTACACAGCAAGGTCAGAGACTCACCCACTAATTTCAAGGGCAGACAGTAGCAGAACCAGCACCAACAATTCCAGCCAACTATCAGTCTTGACTACAGTTCCAAAAATGGAGATAAGGCCAACCACAACAGCAGTCTGTATATTTTCCTCATCCTAACCATCATCCGACTGTATATTATGGATAGTATCCATATCCTCCTTGCTCCTCATTATCAGAATCTATATGGTTACCAACAACCTCCGCACTATCAGTCTCAACGACAGCCAGTCATTGAGCACCCTGAGGCCCCTTCGGTGAACCCAGCACTGGACCAACTTGCACTGCTCATGAAGAACATGAACGAACTGACTTAGTGAATCGACGACCTAACCACCATCAAGATACTAATCCCAACACTAGTTGAAGCTGACCCCAATGCAAGGTGCAGGTCGCCAATATCCCACCCACACTCGATACAAGCTTGGCCCTTGATTTTACATGTTTATTTGACACCATTCATCTCATGAGCGGTAGGATATTGTAGTCGTCTATGCACCAGTTGGAGTTGGGAGTTCGAACTACTAAGAGAGTATCATCTTCCACATCATCTCCTTCACCAACAGTCGAGAGGCCAAGTGTAGCAACACCCAAGTTTGGAGTTTTACCACCTTTACCACCACTTTCACCTCCACCAATCAGATGATGATCACCAGCAGCAAGGGAGAATTTACCATTCATGGATTCTTCCTCTTCACTAGCAGCAACATCTCGAACTGTTTTACATTTTGTTTTTCCTTCACCTAATTTAGACAACATTGTACATACTGATTCTGGTTGTCTTGTTGTACATGAGGATTTCACTTTGAATAATGGAAATGAACGTTTGAATTTTTATTCTGATTCTGTGCCGTTTCCTTCTGCTCTAAAAATTAAAAAATCCAAAAATTAAAAATAACCTTATCTAATACAGGAGTGGTTGAGATCTTACAGAACATCTTTTTGGAAATACCGATCCTTAAGGTCATGGAATACATGCATGCAGTTAAAAAGGGAATGAAAGAAGCATGTACACAAAAGCATCAACCAAGGCAAAATATACGAAAGCAAATAAAAAAACACATATTGACCATGGCCATAGTTCATGCCATGAGTAATCTTCCACACAAATAGAAAGACAAGGGAGCACCTCACATCCGTTGCCATATCTTTGATCAAGAATTTGATCATACTCTTCTCGATAGTGATTCCTCCATTAATCTCATGCCATCCTATTTACTAACTAAATTTGGGTTGGGGCCTCTTAAAACAACCAGGGTAATACTTCAGTTTGCTGACAAATCGATTAAGAGTCCAAGAGGCATTTTAGAGGATGTTATTGTAATGGTGCAGGGAACGAAATTCCCTATTGATTTTATTATCATGGATATGAACATACCTGCACCGTTATTCCATGCCCCGATCATACTAGGTCGATTGTTCCTCTGAACGACTGAAGCAACAGTTGATTATGGTACTAGAGAGATCATCTTTCACTCTTGCAGAGACAAGGTGAAAATTGAGAGGATCTCTGATCCTAGATTATCACTACCACCGGCAGTAGATGAGATAGAGAAAGTTACATCAGAGCCAACGGACTATGATTTTCTTGCTGAATTCCGAGAGATAGATCTTTTCATTCATAGACACCCAGGAGTTCCTTTCCCAGAAAGACTCTCTAGAAATCATAATCGACATGAGTTCCCTTTGTGATCCAATAGAGCTAGTTGTTAATGGACAATTTGAGCTGATTTCTCAGGATCAATATGAGTTTTTGGAGGCATAGTCTAATATTCCTTTTACACATTTTTTTGAGATTACAAATGATATACCTCCTTATGAGTGTTTTGAGGTACAGATATGTGAGCGATTTGTTTAATTTCCTAAGTTATGCACAGATGAGAGACATCTTTCTAAGATTATTGTTGAGATATCTGAATTGTTAGTTGATGAAAATTCTGAACATTCTGATGAACCCCTCCTTTCTGATAGAGATCATTCATTGCAGAGCAATCAGAGATTTTACTTGTTGACCCATTAGCAGCTAAGGTGGATAGTCCACAGCGTACAGATCACATACCGTCTACGAGTATAAGACCAGAGGTTATTATAGAGCCAATTCAGACCCCACCTGAGCTCAAGGTTTACCTTTAGTGTTAAAATATGACTTCCATGGGGGTCCCCCAAGATGTTTCCGGTCATCCTCAGCGTAGTTTACCGCTAAACAAGAATCTCGTATGCTAGAGGTTCTTGAGACAAACCGCAAAGCCATAGAATGGAATATTTCGGGTCACTGTGAGATTAATCTAGCCTTATGGTCACATCATATCTACCTAGAGGGTGACTGTATACCCTCCCGTGAATGTCAGCGCCATCTAAATACAAATCTTAGGGAGGTTATCATGAAGGATATCAGGAAATGGTGTAATGCTGGCTTTATATATCCCATTTCGGATTTTATGTGGGCCAACCCTTTACATGTGGTCCCAAAGAAATCTTGGATTACTATCGTAAAGAATACCATGGTAAGGAGATTCTAATCTGGGTGCCTACTTCATGACGTGTTTGTGTTGATTACCGATTACTGAACTCAGGTACCAAGAAGGAGCACTTTTTGCTGCCCTTTATTTATCAGATTATTAAGATGTTGGAAGGGAAAGAGTTCTTCTATTTCTTGGATGGGTACTCGAGATATAACCAGGTTTCTATCTATCCTGAGGATTAGGAGAAAACTACTTTCACTTGATTGTTTGGCACTTACGCCTTTAGACGGATGCCATTTGGATTGTGTAGTTCCCCCGCTACATTCCAAAGGTGTAAGTTGGTTGTTTTTGCCAACATGGTGGGTAGTTTCCTTGAGGTCTTCATGAATGATTTTTTGATCTACGGGGATAGTTTTCACACATGTCTCGCTCATTTAGACCGAGTTCTTCAACATTATTATGAGGTAAACCTAGTGTTGTCATGGGAGAAGAGTCACTTTTATGGTGACTAATGGGATTGTATTGGGCCATGTCATCTCCAAACATGGTAAGGAGGTTGATGCGGCTAAGATTATATGGTCATTTCTGGGACACGTAGGATTCTATAGGCGTAGCATAAAGGACTCCAGCAAGATCGCCAGACCTTTGACTGAACCTATGTGCAAGGAGAGTAAGTTTGTTGTCAATGACAAAGTCCTCCTTGCATTCAATTAGATGAAAGATATGGTTAGTAGTTCATGTCCTACAACCACCTCATTGGTCTCTTCCATTCGAGATCATGATGGACGCATCAGATTCCGTAGTTGGAGCTGTTTTAGGATAGAGAATGGATGTGATACCATTTGCTATACACTACGCTAGCAAGACACTGGATGAAGCACAACGAATTATACAATTATAGAGAAGGAGAAGCTAGCAGTTGTGTTTGGGCTAGATAAGTTCATATCTTACCTCCTTGGTTCCCACATTAACTTACAGAAAAAGAAGGATGCCAAACCATGCCTTAATTTATGGATCCATATTCTCCAAGAATTTGATTTAGAGATTCGAGATAAACTTGGAGTGAAAAATGTTTTAGCAGATCACCTTTCCCATGTCACAGATGCAAACCTCTCGGCAGAACATGATCCCTATTTCTGAATTCTTTCTAGATGAGGCCATTTTATCTGTGGACTCATTCCCATGGTATGTTGATATTGTTAACTATCTTGTCTTCAAGAAAGTTCCACAAGATTGGTCGAAGTACAAGGTAGACAAATTTCTATCAGAGATTCATTATTACCAATGGGAGGATCCATACCTGTTTCACGAGGGTACGGATTGTATCTAGAGAAGGTACATTCCTCAAGATGAATGCACCAGTGCACTTGAGAAGTGTCACAAACAAAAATATGATGTGCATCATTAGGGAAATGCACGACACTAAAGGTTTTATAGTGTAGCCTATGGTGGCCCACATTATTTAAGGATGTTGCAGATTATGTTCGACGTTGTACTAACTATTAGAAAATGGGAGGAACTGTTGGTTCCAAAGATACCATGCCCCTGAGATACATATTTCTGACGTTTTTGATGCTTGGGGAACAGACTTCATATGCCCATTTTCTATCAGTCAGTGATTTCAGTACATCCTACTCGTCGTGGATTATGTTAGTAGATGGGTGGAGGCTATCCTCACCCGAGCCGCTGATAGCCGTAAAGTGTGTTCCTTTCTCAAGGACCACATTATTGCGTGGTTCGGGATTCATAAAATACTAATTTTAGATGGGGGAAGCCATTTCATTTATAGAGAAGTAAAGAAGCTTGTGAAGGAGTACAACATTGAGCACATATTTGTGTCTCCTTACTGCCCCCAGACTAAAGGCTTGGCAGAAATTTCAAATAGGGAGATCAAGACGATATTGCAAAAACTTATATGTCAAGAATTGATCCCAGATTCTTGATTCCATTCTATGTGCTTATCAAACGGCGTACAAGTCTCCATTGGGTATGTCTCCCTACAATTTGGTGTATGGAAAGCCTTAGCACCTGCCAGTGGAATTAGTTCACAAATCTTTATGGGCACTCTGTGCATGAAATCTTGATTATGAAAAGGCAGTAAGAATAGGAAGTTGGGTTTGAATAGATTATTGGAATTACGAGACTCTGCATATGATAACTCACTCATGTATAAGGAGGAAGTCTAGCGTTGGCATGACAAATACATTTGAAGGAAGACTTTCTCTCCTTATAAGAAAGCTTGGTTATTTGATGCTAAGTTGAAGTTGTTTCAAGGAAAATTAAGAAGCAAATGGTCAGGACCGTTCATTGTAAGAGCTATGGATGACAATAGGAGTATTATCATATCTGGGTTGTCATCTGAAGCACAACCAATTGTTGTGAATGGACAGTTGCTGAAGCCATATCTAGATCATGATACATTCCTGTCTGTAAGTGATTCTATATCTATGATATCAAACGATGACCATATGATTCCATCATCTGTTTCATTCTTTCTTTTTTCATTTTATCATTCACCCCTTTCCGTGTGTATATATGTTATACTTAGGATGTGCTTTATCCTAAGTATGGGGGGGTGAATAATTTGTGTTGTTCATATTCGTCATGTTCATCAATCATTTTGTTGCTTATACAAAGGGATTCTCTACCCTAAGTATAGGGGGAGTAATGTTGTTCATATCGTCTCTTTGGTGTTTTTATTCTTATGATCTCTTGCTTGTCCTCCAACTTGTTGATATTTTATACTTAGGGCTATTCTACCCTAATTATAGGGGGCAAGATGAGCCGTTGAATCTGTCAATTCTTTTCCTCGATTTTTCCCGTTTGTACAGTCTTCTATACTTAAGATTAATTAATCCTAAGTATAAGGGGAATCGCCGACTTTTATTCATTTTTTGAGTCGTTGATGTATAGTGTTCTTTTCACTTTTCTACACTTAGCATGAATTATGTATTCCTTTGCAGCTCTTTGATCACTATGAGGACATAGATCGAGCTAAGTATGGGGGTGCTGAATATATTGTTTATATACTTTAGCTATAACTCGTACTTTTAAAAATGTGATTGTTTTTTGTATATTGTTGGGATATGTATATAAATACTTAAAATCCACATGTATATAAAGACTTTGATCACTTTCCATCTTAATAAAAAACACAAAACACAAACAAATTTAAATAAAAAATAAAACAAAACAAAGCAAAAAAACAAAAACAAAAAAACGTATCTTATAAAAAAATTATATAATCCTTGTATATACTTTACTAACCCTTTTCTCTTAAAAAAAGCTTTGTTTATATTTCTTGCATTTGTATGTACTTTTCAGGATAATATTGACATTTAAATCAAGTCTGGAATAAAATTGAAGAATGGAGCTTAGTTGGACCTTAATCCACTTAATTTCAATGGAACTTTATAAGAATTAGAATTAAGAATTTTCATACCCTAGCGACCTAATTCTTTGAGTACATAATGATTATGTTCACATGTCGTCTTGATTAGTCTAAGTAGAATATTTAACAACACACGCATGGTTCTTCTAGACCGTGGCTTATCTTGGACAAACACTCTATATGTAGCTCTTCATGGAGGAGGTAGTGAGGAGGCAGAATCTTTTGGCTTGGGGTAGCACACGTGTATGTAACAACTAGTGGGGAATAATATCTGTCTTCCTCTAGGGAGAGTAGTGCATCTCAACCTGATCTAGTAGCACTGAGGTCAAAAGACATGATGCTGGGTGGTCGCAATAATGCTTCAAAAGAGGGTTAGTGTACTAGCTCAAGATGAAAAACTCCTTATGTACATGCTGCACCTTGTATATATTTTCAGAAAACAAAAGAGAAAGAAAAAATGTAGAATCTCCAAAAGTGGACATGCCTTTTCATTCTTTATCTTGCATTTATTTTGTGTATATTTGTATAAAAATTGCACTATTTTACTTGTCCATAAACTGACCTCAAATTAAATAATTTTCTTAACGAAAATTGTAAATAAAAATGTTTCCTAAATAATTAAAATACTTGTAAAATAAAATCATGTACAAAATAAAAGTAACCACACTCGGAAAAAGGTGTAAAGATATAATTGGAAAACCAATTCCAGCTTGATATGAACTCCAATTGAGTCAAAGTAACTTCCATTGTATTCTAAATTAATTTATCTTTAAAATGGCAGTGGTTTCATAATATTTTGGAGTTACGGTTTGAAAGGCAGTTTTCTATGGTAGTTTATGCAATTTCACCATTTATTTATTGTATATATTTATCCATATTTATTATTATACATAATGTATTTGTAAATATATGTAAATATTTTTTAATAACTATTTAAATTTATAAAATAAAACATAAAATAACATTATATCCTTAAATAACTATGTATATACTATATGTATATAATTAGCTTCCTTAAATAACGATCACAAAAAATAAATAACTAACATTTATTATTTAAATTAATAAAATGATGAGAGTAATTTATTTTTAATTAATTGTGCAAATAATATACCATATGCATATAATTTAGTTAATTCTTTAATTAACCCACCATTAAGGTGACCCATAAGTTATTGGTATTTATTATTTTAATAAATATAATTTTGAAAAATATTTTATTTATTTATTTATTTTATTAATTCCACCATTAACATCCCTCCTCTTTTTTTCTCTAAATTCAAATTTTGAAATTCAAATTTATTATTATTATTATTTAATTAGCTCCTCTTCCCTCATTTCCACTTGATCAATCCTTTAGAGAGGAGCCCGATATCCAAGAGCCGTCTTGTTTTAGAAAGGTGCCCAACCTCCGATTTGTCCGGTTATAGTGAGGCCATCGTCGTAGAGGCCATAATGGTAATTCATCCACTCCCACGATGAAATCCATTCTATTTTATTTCAATCTTTTAATTAGATAATTTTAGGATTGATTTTCATTTTTAATCTCGTTGTCATTTTTCAATTTCGATCATAGTTTTTAATAATGGTTAATTGTCCTAATCATTCATCACATTCGGACCCAATCCGATTTTCACTCACATCAAAATCCTTACACGTTCTCATTCTACCTCGCGCTATCTATAACCTCCAGCCTCGTACAGTGACGGGAGACAAGGTTCCAATCCATCACTACCAATGGAACCTCCTTGCCATTGATTCTTGTTTTATTTTTTTGGACCGAGCCGTGCTCGAGTCGGTCTTTATATTTGATTTCATTGCAGTTAAAAGGATTTCAAAAAAAAGTATATAAAAGAAAAAGAAAGAAATTATAGTTACTGTGCATCAAAAAAAATAAAAAAAATAGGTGCCAACACATCCTCACCTAGAGACAGGAATCTCCATCGCCACCCCTGCTGATCGAAGCTCCTCCGCCACACGAGGGCGTGTGTCACCCCTCGCACTACTGCCGGCAGCGCCCGCCGCGACCCCGATCCTGATCGTCAACTACCTGGACCAGAAGGAACCTCCTCCTTTACGCCATCTCGCTACAACCTCGTCGCGAACCACAATACTATCAACCGCCACGTTACTCCAGACGCATACCCTCGATGCCATAGGAGCTCCTCCTTCACCCACCTTCGCAACATCAACCCTTCTCTATCGATCGAGCTCGTGCGTGCTTTCGTCACATAAGCACCTTGTAACGTCCCGGGCTTAGGTCCCCGGTCCGTTATCGAGGAAAACTGACCCTGACAACTTGTTGGGTTCGGACCCAAATGGACCCGTTGGCAACCACCCAAAATGCTTAAGCCCAAGTTGTCAAGTAGTAATCCCCACCACTTATAAACCACACCCACACTTCGTGAGTTTTAGGTATGGTACTATGATTGGGGTTGGGGTGTTACAACCTCCCCCACTTATATTCGCAACGTCCTCGTTGCGACATGGCCCATCACTTATTCCCGGTGATAGTGGCGAATGCACGCTCCGGGTAGCCATTTCCTCCTATCTCTTTGTAGGGGCGGCTCCACCTCTCAGGTAGCCCTTTCCACTATCAGAGAGAATTTGGCTCTGATGCCATTTGTAACGTCCCGGACTTAGGTCCCCGGTCCGTTATCGAGGAATACTGGCCCTGACAACTTGTTGGGTTTGGGCCCAAATAGACCCATTGACAACCACCCAAAATGCTTAAGCCCAAGTTGTCAAGTAGTAATCCCCACCACTTATATACCACACCCACAATTCGTGAGTTTTAGGTATGGCACTATGTTTGGGGTTGGGGTGTTACAACCTCCCCCACTTATATTCGCAACATCCTCGTTGCGACATGGCCCATCACTTATTCTCAGTGATTGTGGCGACTGCACGCTCTAGGTAGCCATTTCCTCCAACCACTTTGTAAGGGCGGCTCCACCTCTCGGGTAGCCCTTTCCACTATCAGAGAGAATTTGGCTCTGATACCATTTGTAACGACCCACGCTTAGGTCCCCGGTCCGTTATCGAGGAAAACTGTCCCTGACAACTTGTTGGGTTTGGCTCAAATTGAACCCCTTGGCAACCACCCAAAATGCTTAAGCCCAAGTTGTCAAGTAGTAGTCCACACCATTTATAAACCACACCCACACTTCGTGAGTTTTAGGTATGGCACTATGTTTGGGGTTGGGGTGTTACAGATGGAGGTGCTAGGATGCGGGCTTCTGCGGAGAAGGGTCTAAGTGTAGTTTTGCGGTGTCGATGAAGATGTCGGCGGCGGAGAAGGCGATGGGGGCTGCAGCGCCTAGCACGAAGGAGCCACTCCTCTCTGCGGAGGTCATGCGGTGACTGGCAGGGACTTCGAGGCTCTCTTGTTGTCGGTCGGTGGATGTCCATGCTGCTAGAGGGGGACGAGTCATCCAGGAGGCGAAAGGTGCGGGCTTTGTGTGGAGGCAGATGGCAGAGCACGCTACTGGGCAATGCGGAGGGACTGTGCTTCCTATGAGATCGGGCTACAGGTGGTCTAGGAGTGGAGCTCCTCCGTGCTCCCGGTGATGGACGATGATGGTACAGCGGGGGTACCTCCAGCTAGCGGCCCAAAAAATATTTTTTATTTTATTTTCTTTTTTTTGACAAACAGCAAGTGCAATTTTTCTAAATCCTTGTTCCTTCAAGAAAATACAGATAGAAAAAACGACTCGAGTATGAGGGCTCGATCTACAAAAATCAAACATGGATTAGTGGGAGAGGAGGTTTCGTCGGAGGTGAAAGATCAGAACCATGTCTCTGACCACCGTATATGGTCAGAGGTGAGAGATCACGTGAGGTAGAACGTACAACAATGATGAATCAGAAAATGGAATGGAAGATCGGATTCGGGAGCGAGTCAAATCGTGATGATGAGTTCTAAGATCTAGAATTAAAGAAAACGACAACAAAATTTAAAATGCAAAAATTAAACTACGATTATCCTAGATGAAAAACAAGAAATGAAAATGGATCTCATCGAAAGTGAGCGGATAAACCGTAATGGCCTCGATGAGGACCGGGCTCGCTGACATTGGATGACTCGGAAGCTAGGAACTTCTCTACGACAAGATGGCACTTGGAGAATAGGCTTCTCTCATCAAAAGATTGATCAAAGAATGAGGGAGGAGCCAATTAAATAGAAAAATATATAAATTTGAATTTCAAAATTTGAATGAAGAGAAAAATTAGGAAGGAAGTTAATGGTGGAACTAATAAAATAAATAAATAAATAAATAAAATTTTGTAATTAAATTAATTAAAATAGTAATAAAAACCAACAACTTGATGAGACATCTTAATGATGGGTTAATTAAGGAATTTATTAAATTATATACATATGGTATATTATTGACATAAATAATTAAATAAATAAATTATTTTCGTCACTTTATTAATTTAAATAGTAAAGGTTAGTTATTAATTTTTTAGTGTGGTTATTTAGGGAAATCAATTATATACATATATTATATATAAGGCACATTATATACATAGTCAAATAACGAAATTATGTCATTTTATATTTTATTTTTTTTAAATAATAGATGAAATATATTTAAAATTATTTACAAATAGATTATGTATAAAAATAAATATGGATAAATATATACGATAGTAAAATGGTAAAATGCAAACCACCTCAAAAAATTGTCTTTCAAATTGTAACTCCAAAAATTATGAAACCACTACTATTTTAAAGATAATTTAATTTAGAATACAATGCAGGTGAGTTTGATTCAATTCAAGTTCATATGGAGCTCGAATTGGTCTTTCAATTGTCGCTTTACAGCTTCTTCCAAGTGTGGTTACTTTTATTGTGTACATGAACATGATTTTATTTTGTAATTATTTTAATTATTTAGAAAAAAAATTATTTATAATTTCTGATTAGAAAAATATTTAATTTGAGGTCGATTTATGGACAAATAAAATAGCGTAAGTTTTATACAAATATACATAGAATAAATAAAGAATGAAAGTAAATACAAAACATTTTTTTAATTTTCTGATTAAAGACCCTATCTCCCCCTACTTTATTCCTGATCGATCTGGTCAAGTCTTGACCTTCTCTTGGGGTTAGGGTCAGCTTGTATCTATTACACTATACAGTCTTTTTATTTTCTTTATTTTTCCTTTCTTTCTTTCTTTATTTATTTTAGGTCAAAATAGTAATAAATGTACAATATTTACACACAGATGCATGGTTGGTAAGAACATGGGATTAGTATTACTTACATGTGTTTTATAAGGGATTTTAAGCTAAAATAAATGAATAAAGATGATGAAATGCATATTTATCATCCCCCTCTGCTTTACCTTTGTTAGTCCCTTACCAGACACTTATTTGAAAGAATAAGTGAATAAAAGAAAAGAAAGAAAAAATGATGAAATTCGGACAAAATTGAGTATTAAACTTATCTTCATAAAGTTGTAGTATGGATCTCTGTCAGACCTTTGGATTATTAGTGTGGAGGAACCTTAATGGGAAATGGATTTAAAACCTAACAGCCTCTAAGTTCCACAAGACTCCTATTCAAGTCTCCTCAACAGTCAGGTCAGAACAAGTCTACATACACAAATTTTTATGGCTATGAATCTTTACTTGTACGATGTAAGTGAAATATAGGTCTCCATTTCAAAAGTAGCAAATAAACAACCTCTCTCAATAAGGTAACTCTAGTTCCCCGATCTAGCAACTCTTTCCTCGAGGAGCGAGGATATTCCCTTCTATGTTCAAGTAAAACCAGCTCAAGAAGAGGAGATGGAGAAAAGAATGGACAGTAACCAGTGTAGCTAACTATCCTAGGATGCATGACCCGTGTAGTCAAGTCATCCAGCTGCAAGCTTACAAAAATTTAATTTGAATCATTTTTTACTTGTATATACACTCTGGCAGGCATTTTACTTTACAAGGTGCAACATGTACAAAAGGAGTTTTTCCTCTTGAGCTAGTAGATTATACCTCTTTTGAAGCATTATTGCAACCCCACAACAACCTATCTTTAGACCTCAATGCTACTAGATCAGGTTGAGATGCACTACCCTCCCTAGGGGAAGATGGATATTCTCACTAGTTGTTACATACCCACGTGCTACCCCAGCCAAAAGATTCGGCCTCCTCACAACCTCCTCCATGAAGAGCTACGTGTAGAGTGCTTGTCCAAGATAATCCATCGTCTAGAAGAATCATGCATGTGTTGTTAAATATTCTACATAGACTAATCAAGACGATATGTGAACATAGTCTTCTGGACTTAAAGAATTAAGTCGCTAGGACTTGAAAAGTCTTAAATCCATTTCTTATAAAGTTCTTATAAAATCAAGTGGATTAAGGTCCAACTTAGCTCCATTCTTCAATTTTATTCCAGACAAATGTCAATATTATCCTGAAAAATGTACATGCAAATGCAAGAAATATGTACAAATAAAAGAAAGAAAAATATTTTTGTGAAACGATTTTCTAATTTTGAACCTTTTATGGATTTTTGAAAAAAATGATGCACATGCATTTTTTGGATTTTAATTATGCAATTTTTATAGACTTTTGGTTTTGTACTTTTTAGGGATTTTTTATAAGGATTAGGGTTAGTAGATAGGATACACATATTTACCCAGGAGTGAGTCAATTATTTACAAGAATTAGGTGAAAGGATTTACAACTTGAGTGTTAGTAATTTATACAAGTATATATATAATACTGATAAAGAATTTTATGGGTGATGCATATATTCCTCAAACTTATTTGAAAATAATTTTACAAATACTTTTGAAAACCATAGTCCAAAATATTTTTTTTCAAAAAAATTTACAAACATTTACAAACATGTGAAAACTATTTTGCAAACATTTTTCAAATAGTATATATAGATTTTTCAAAACAAATTTTCAACCATTTTGAAAACATTTGCAAATAGTTTTACAAAAAAAATCACACAAAGAAAAGAAAATTTCTTTAAAGCAAATTTTTTTTACAAAGTTTGAAAACATTTTTCAAATAGTTTCTAAAAGATTCTTCAAATAGATTTTCAAACAACTTTTTAAAAGATTCTTCAAGTAATAATATTTTGAGGAAAAATCAGGTGGATTCGAGGAAGAGAATGAATGATTATACTCAAATAGTGGGTCCTCTCTCGAAGTCAGAGAAAAACCATCCAATGGATCATAGGGCTCAAAGATATCTAGGTTAAGTTCAAAGAGATCATTGACCGTCCAGTATGAAGGATTCTATTCTTGAGAAATGTTGGATAGTATTTGATACTCAAGGTGGAGGGTGGGAGGGAGGGAAAACATGAGTTATGATGATTTTTTATTTTTGATTTTTTTAGTGATTGTTAATGCTCTTGAAAAAGGAACGTAACCAACTCAACACCAAGGATAAACAAACACAATGCAAACCCCCGATTCACCCACTCAACTTTATGATGACTGTTAAAGATCGATTGTTAATCTTGTTGATTTCATAGTTAGGTGATTAAACAAAAGTTGTACAAACACTTAGGTTGGCTTATGGGTTTGGGGCACTAACCTTATTGTGTACGTGAGCAAGTAAATACGAATACAATGAGGAAGTTTCTCTCCCAAAACAATAATGTGAATCAATTACGTTTAATTTTAAAAGTTCAAGTGATATTAGAAGTCCTAATTTTTATTTTTATTTTAATTTTCCTAATTTTTGATATTTTTGAAGAACACATCTAATAAATTATTCGATTTCCTTCATTCTTATATCCATAAAATATAGGGAGGACAAGAAATAAATCGATGCACGAGAAAATATAAAATGCAAAAGATAGAGATAGAGGTGGGTACATAACTCCATCACTCTACGCGCAATACGATCTGCGCATAAAAATAAAACTAAAATATATGTAAATGTAAGTGAAAATCATCTTAAGCAGTAACTTCTATTCAGAAAAAACAATATTATTCTTTGCCTAAGTCCAAACGATCTATAGGAACATATAATCTTTTAGGGCTTCAAACCTAATAACTACCTGGCTTAACCAAATAAAACCTAAAGATAGGGTCCTCACTCATAGAAAACAAAATAAATAAAGTCAGAAAACAAAAATCCGTGAGAAACAAATAAAAATAAAAGTGATAAAAACAACGAGAAAACAACGGTGAGGTCCCCCAAGTGCACCAACAATCAACGAAATAGACCCCGAATAATAAGGTATAGTGTCCCACAAATTTGAATAAAGAAATAAATGCTTAAATAAATAAAAAACTATCTTTGCTCCAAATGATTGTCTTCTTAAAATCTTCTCCTCCTCCTGCGCTCTCCTGCGGCTTTGAGAAGAATCAAACCGCCTCCGCATCACTAGAGTGCACCAACGCTCTTCAGAAAGCAACTCCAGCTCGCCAGGAAAGAAAGAGGAAATGGAAAGTCTGCAAGAAACGCAAATAAAAAATATGAACAAGAAAAATGAATTATATTCAATGAATATGAACAATAAAATAAAGATGAAAAAATATAAACAAAAATTTACAACCAAGAATAGTTGGT
The DNA here is from genome assembly GCA_037367405.1 of Ottelia alismoides. Taxonomy (NCBI): domain Eukaryota; kingdom Viridiplantae; phylum Streptophyta; class Magnoliopsida; order Alismatales; family Hydrocharitaceae; genus Ottelia; species Ottelia alismoides. The sequence continues at coordinate 187,799 of JAZKJV010003270.1, read as the reverse complement.
CAAAAGAGAAACCTAACTACCCTCGTCGTGCCTCCCCGACAACAACGCCATTTTGTTGGCCGAGATTTTCAAGGTTTTTATTTTGACAAAAATTTGTGCAAGTCTCGAAGCAACCCAAAAAATCCCTCAACAAAAATTTTATTTTTCTCAAGACAAAACAGTTACAAAAATGAAACAAGAGCACTTTGCTATTTAATTAACATGTATATCAATAGGATCGAACTCAGGGAGGCTACAATCACAAAGATTATTCTAATAGTTGAAAAATCAATTTAAAGAAAGACAGAATCTCAAATGCAGACAATCTTGGTTTTTTTGTGTGGCTTTTATCTTTTTAAATTTTTTTGCTTTTTTATTTTATTATTTTTTTATTGTCTGATTTTAAAATTTTAATGATTTTAACTTTGTATTTTTTTTATTTTCAAAAAAATATTTTTCAAAACAAATTTATACACAAAAGAAATGCAATTCTTTTGGATTTTCAAATATGACAAAAATGATCAAAAATGTGCAAATAGGATATTTTTGAGCTTTGCGGATTTATTTACTATTTTTAAATTCTTCAAATATTTTTAATTTTTTTAGGATTTTCAAAATGAATAAAAAGAGGGCATAAAGCAAACAGTGAACACACATGATTATTTTACAATTCAAAACTTTAAAATAAACTAAAAATAACTAGATTTATTTTTCATAAAAGTTATAATGAATTATATACAAAAGTGAATTGAATCACTATTTTTGGATTTTTCTAATATTTTTTATTTTTTTTCAAAATAGTTTATATTTTGTATTTTTTGAATTTTAAAAATATTTAATGCACCAAAAATTAGACAGATAATTAAATGCACAAAAAGGAAGCTAATTTTATATTCTTTAGATTTTTTTACACAATATTAATTTTTTTAATGATTTTTCAAATTTCAAACAGTGAAAAAGGTGATTTTTTTATTTTTAATAATAACAAATGACAATAAAATACAATGAAAAAATTATGGAAGACAAAACACCATCGCAGGTGGTTGATCTAGTTTTAAGGGGATTTTTAGAGCAATCATGCACTTTATTACAAGTGAAGTAGACAAGCAAATCAAATCTGGAAATGGAGAGACTAGACTACAATTTATAAAAAGTTTTTCGCAAGAGTTAACGACAAACTAAAATAGGGATAGCTTTGTAATTTTCACAGAATCAAATATGCATATCACGTGCAAGCAATTGAGTTTGGATTTTTATGGAATAATAGAAAAATACGAGGGGATCTCAATAATTTACCCAAAAAATCTGAAGGCACTTGTCTGTCAAGTGTGCTCCATTAAGCAGCTGGAGTGTTTGCACAATTCTTAGAAATGTTGGGGGGGGGGGCTCCACGCAATTCTCCAAAAAAACAAGGGTTAATTGGCATTCCTATTCGTTCTTTCCATAGACAAAAAAAGAGGAGAGTCGTACCTCCTTTTCTTCTCCTCTAAGCACAATGACAGGCGAATGGCGGTCGACGATCATCGGTGGCACAGCTGTAAGAGGGCCTCGGTGGTGATCGCGACGGTCGACGGTGGTCGGGCTCGAGTGGAGGGATGGTGGCTTTGTCGTCCCATGCAGGAAGACAGAGTGGTTGCGTGATCTCCTGTGGTGTCGAGCAAAGGGTAATTGGCGGTCATCACTTCTCTAGGCAGATATGGCGATCGGCGCTTCTCGAGGAGGTTGGGAGCATATCAGTGACGTGGTGGGTCTTGACAGTGGTCGTATGAACGGTGGGCTGGGGGTGCTTGGCTGCGGGCTTATACTGAGAAGGGTCCAAGTGCAGGGCAGCGGTCGCGATGAAGATGTCGATGGCGGAGGAGGCGACGGGGGCTCCAATGCCTCAAGCAGAGGAGCTGCTCCTCTCCGTGTAGGTCGCACAGTGATGGGCGGGGAGTTCGATGCTCGCTTGTGGTCGGTCGGTGGTTGGAGTGGAACGGTTGATCCAAGCGGCGAAAGGTGTGGGCTTCGAGCGGAGGCAGATGGCGGAGCATGCGATTGGGCAGCACGGAGGGACAGTGCTTCCTAGGAGATTGGGCTACAGGAGTCTAGGAGTGGAGCTCCTCCGTGCTCCTAGCGATGGACGGTGATGGCGTGGAGGGGGGGTCGCTCCAGGCGGCAGCCCAAAAATTATTATTTTTTATTTTCTTTTTTTGACAAACAACAACTATAATTTTTTTAAATCCATGTTCCTACAATAAAATATAGATATAAAAACAACTCGAGCATGATGATTCGGTCTACAAAAATCAAACACGGATTAGCGGGCGAGGAGGTTCTATCAGAGGTGAAAGATTAGAACAGTGTCTCCGATCACCGTACGTGGTCCGAGGTGAGAGATCGCGTTAGGAAGAACCTAAAGAAATGGTGAATCGGAAAATGGAAGGGAAGATTACATTCAGGAGCAGGTCAAATCGTGTTGATGAAATATAAGACCTCGAATTAAAAAATGACAACCGAATTAAAAATGTAAAGTACGATTATCCTAGATGAAAAAAAAGAAATGAAAATGGATCTCACCGAATGAGAGCAGATAATGTTTTAATGGCCTCGACGAGGACCGATCGCTGTCACCGGACGACTTTGAAGCTAGGCACTTCTCCACAACAAGATGGCTCTTGGAGAATAGGCTCCTCTCACCAAAAGATTAATCGAGAGTAATGGAGGAGGAGCCAATAAAATAGGAAAAAAATATGAAATTGAATTTAAATTTTTAATGGAGAGAAAATTATGGAAGGAAGTTTGTGGAGGAATTAATAAAATAAATAAAAAAATAAATAAAATAATTTTCAGTATTAAATTAATTAAAATAATAATAATAACCAACAACCTAATGAGCCACCTTAATGGTGGGTTAATTAAGTAATTTATTAAATTATATAAATATGGTGTATTATTTATATAAATAATTAAATAAATTATTTCGGTCACTTTATTAATTTAAATAATAAATGTTAATTATTTAATTTTTTAGTGTGGTTATTTGAAGAAATCAGTTATATATATACTATATACATATGTCACATTATATACATAGTTAAATAAGGAAATTATGTCAATTTATGTTTTATTTTTTTAATTTTTTTATTTTTATTTTAAATAATTATTAAAAAATATTTACAATTATTTACAAATACATTATATATAAAAATGAATAGGGATAAATATATACAATAATAAAATGGTAAAATTAAAAATCAATCCGAGGAAATCATCTTTCATACCGTAACTCCAAAAATTATGAAACCATTGTCACTTTAAAGATAATTTAATTTATAATACAATTTAAGTGAGTTTGATTCAATTCGAGATCATATGGAGCAGAAATTGGTCTTTCAATTATCGCTTTATGGCCTTTTCCATGTGTGGTTACTTTTATTCTGTACATGATTTTATTTTACAATTATTTTTGATATTTAGGAAATATTTTTATTTATAACTTTTGTTCAGAAAAATATTTAATTGGAGGTCAATTTATGGAAATAAAATAGTGCAAGTTTTAAACAAATATACATAGAATTAATAAAGAATGAAAAGTATTTACAAAACATTTTGTTGAATTTTCTGATTAAAGACCCTATCCCTCCTACTTTATTCCTAGTCCATTAGGTTAAGTCTTGACCTTCTCTTGGGGTTCGGGTCAGCCTGTATCTATTACATATATATAGTCTTTTTATTTTTTTATTTTTCTTTCTTTCTTTTTTTATTTATTTTAGGTTGAAATAGTAATAAATGTACAATATTTACACACATATGCATGGTTAGTAAGAATATGTATTTAGTATTATATACATGTGTTTTATAAGGGATTTTAAGCTAAAATAAATGAATAAAGATGGTGAAATGCATATTCATCAGTTCCTCAAATCATTCAACATGTCTTAGAATGCAATCTGGGCTTGTGCCTGCTCAGTTAGCAGTTGCTGGATGGCTTGGATGGAAGCAAGAAATTAAGTATTCACTTTGTTCTGATCTGGCGCTTATACCTGCACCATATATGGAGGTTGTTATCCTGATCCTTTTCCTTTTCCTCCTAGAGGAGCCATCTCAAGGTCTGAGTCTGAGAAATGATCTTCGGACTGGGATCCAGGTCTGGCTTCAATCTACACAGAAAGAGGAATCTAGATCAGACCAACTATGAATCTGAATATCAGGTGAAGTGGTGAATCTGATATTAAGGTTAATCTCAAATAGTTGTGAATGGAATAAATGATGTAGTACAAAATTGACCTCCATTAGCAACAAACAGAAATGGGACAAGAGTGGTCCTAGTTTATTGAGAAATAGAAAGAGAGTGGAAAGAAGATGAGGATTCCGGAGATCAGTTCACGAGGTTTGAACCGAGTTCTCAGGAATTGCCTCGAATTATTGATGATGTCGAATCCATGTTATCGATGTCGGTATCGGCGGAGTCCCGACTGTCCATCCATGGATTTTTTATGTGGATGAAAAGAAGGATCGATGTAGGAGGAAGGATATGATGGTCAACGAGGAATAAAAGGAATGCAAAATAGTAGAAAGGCTTAGAAAGAGCATGGGGTTAAAGAGGAAACACATAAGACAAAATTTTGCGTAAGTGCACAGGACTTGATCTTTGAACATTAATCTAGATCCATACAATACACAATACAAAATTGTGTTCATCAACTCTACACATGTGAAGCCATAAGGGATCAACTTTTTTTATCTTTTCATTTTTAGATTTGTTATTTCGGGCATATCTTTTAGCAAGTCCTTAGACGTTATCCCTATAGGAGCGAGAGTACTGCTAGAAAAGTGTCATGTACTTGTCCTCCTCCTTTGTAACTTGTAGCCTGCACTTTTTGAGGTCCTTGTAACCCTTCTCGGATCCCAACTCAACCAATGAATGAGAGAGGGGAAACCAATAGGAGAAATCACTACTTCGGACCATGCCCGCAATAAAATCACCTGTAAGCGTGCAAGGCCTTACTCGGACGCAAGACGATGAGACAGACACACCTGTGAGGGTGTGGGTTAAACATAGTACTTTAGACAAGGCTGAAATTCTACCCAAGGTGATAACAACATCGTTTACCGGGTCCTACTCATATACGTACGATAGAAGTGCCAATACTTCAGGAATCAAAGCGATACACAAGGTAGTTACAGACTGGATTTTGGGCTCTAATCTTTAGCGGGTCGCGCCTCGCTCATGAGAGGGTTTTTGTGTCCCTCCTAAGGTACCTGAAGATAATGAGGGCATTATGGACTCCAAACAATGCAATCCATTACAGATTTTAATTAAGGTCAAAGTTTATTTAGCAATCCCCTGGTTTTAGTTTTTGGGAATTCACATTTTTTTGGATATTTTGCATACAAACGCCTAACGATTTTATGAATTTTCATTTAACTCCTAGGTGTTAAAAAACATAGGGAGATATCGAAAAAGCCATGAAAGTTGATTCAATGTTGGAAATCTCACCATAGAATCTAATGATGCATCTAGAGTTAGAGGACTTATAGTGCTTCCCAGCTCTCTCCATGTGGTATGCAAAACAGAATTTTAAAAAACATATCTACATGGTGGTGTGAAATTGACAAAATTACCCTAAGCATTAGTTGTTATTAGTTATGAAGAACAAAGTATCAATTATTCAGAGATAAACCCTAGAGTCCGATCTTGGAGACACGTCGATGCACACCACAAAAAGTCATGATATCACTGTATGGTGCCTCTCTTGGTGCATGAGTTCAAGTCTATAAAGTTGAAAATTATTAATTTAACTAGATACGAACACAAGAGAATATAGGAACATGATTCTTGTTAGGGTTTGTACCTGATTATCGATATTAGCAGTCATAAAATCTAGGGTCTTTGTGCACACATAACAAATAAAAACAAAGATAGGAAACTCAAAACATCAGGAAACAAATTAAAATAAAGAGAAAATAGGGAGAAATAAAGTGAGAAGTTGAAACAACTCAAAGAAAAATACGAGGACCCCTAATTGAACAAATACTTAGTAGAATAGGTCCTGGAGTCTAATGTCCAAGTCCATGTATTATTAAAAACAATAATGAATATGAAATCACTCTCTCACCAAAAATAAAATATAAACATAAGCTAAGATCTATGCTACACATTCTCCTTGTTATGCTTGCTGCCTCTCCTACTGGCTAGGTAAAGAAGGCCAATCTCCACCAGGCTTGGCTGCATCGACATCCTAAAAAGTCATCCTCGCATGGTGGGCCCTCACATCAAACATAACAAAGATATGTATTAGCACAGATAATCAAATATTTTGTTCAAAGAAATAAGAGCTGAAATATGTACAAGTCAGAAAAAGATAGAAAAATATGTACAAGAAATAAAAGATAAGAAAATTTTGTACAGTTTAGGCTACAACACGTTGCTCCCAGGCAACGATGCCATTTGATTGTAAGGGTTTCCTACAAAGGTCTTGTCAATCCACAAGGCAAATCAACAGTTGTCGAAGCGACCACTCACGAGAATCTTACTTAATAAACAAGTACCCACAACATATGAATAATCAATGAATAACAAAAATGTGAAGTATAATTTATTTTACTCTAAAAACAAAGGTGTATAATGTATTAGCATGTAGAGGTCGAACCACTGAGAGCAAAAAGGGTAGCTTAATGATTATTTCTAATCAAGGTGAATTATGTACACATGTTTCATCTTGGTCTTTTTGTGTGGGGTTTTTTATTTCTAATTTTTTATTTTGGTTTTTTTTTCATTTTTTCAATTTTTAAATTTTAAATTTATCATTTTTTAATTACTTTTTCATTTAAATATTATATAATATGATATATATATACGTGTTTGAGAATATATATATATATATAAGATGATGTATATATGAGATAAGGTATATGTATATATTAAATAGACAAAAATCAGAAAAATATTCCCTAAGGTATAGTTCTTATATATTTTCTTTTTTTAAGATACTAGAAATATTTGTAAGGTATTCATAATAGTTAATAATAATATAAACTATATATATATAAGTATATAACACAATACGAGGTGTCATAATTATAAATATAGCTAAAATAATAAACTTTTGTAAAATAAATGTTTTTGGGTTTTTATATATTCTACTATTTTTGTGATTTTTAGGATATTTTTGGTAATTTTTAGGTATTTTTAAAAGACAACATATACAAAATCAATGACTAGTTAAATAGGTCGAATTGTTTTAAGAATTAAAAAATATAAATAAAGATAAAAATTACCAAAATTAATGTTCATATGTAATAATATATATAAATAAAATTATCATGCAGAAAGTAATATTTTTGGAATTCTAGTAGAATTGTTATATTTTTATATGATTTTAGATATTTTTTATATTTTTATAATTTTCTTTTTTATTTTCAGATATTTTTGGTCTAAAGCTATAAAACACTATAATAAACAAAATATATGTTTCAGAATTTTTCAAAAAGATTTTATATTTTTTTGGGTTTTAAAATGCAAATAGGGACAAAATATGCTCTTTTTTTAATAAATAGGAAAAGTGCATAAAATGCAAAATAAAATATGTAGCATGAAAGAGCATGCACCCATGTACTTTATCATTTTTACATAATTTTGGAGCATGGATGATATTTATAATAATTAGTCAAACATGCACGAAAATGATTAAACTAGAAAGGGCGTACTTGTAATTAAAATAAAAAGTTGGGATGAACATGCAAATTTCCCAGAAATTTACAACTGAAATTTAAATTTTAAGTATTAAACTATAAATACAAAAATAATGGTGTACCCTTGCAAAATCCCACCTCATGTGGGGAACCACATGAGTTGAGCTTGCATGAACCCCTAAGAAAATCATGTTAAGGAGAGGGGGGTCCATGCAATTTTCACCTATTTATTTTACACTATTTTTATTTATAGAACCAAATAAAAATAAAAAAAATTCGAGGGGGTTTGATGAAATTGACCCCCTATACGTGTGTCGCCCTATGTTGTGTGATCGTTCACTTATGTGTATCCAATGGTCGAGGAGATGCATCGCTCTTTTCTGATCCAATGGCAGGGAATTGATCTGGTTTTGTGGCTCCATTAGACGACTTAGAGGGCATCAGTAAGAACTCAGAAGAACTTGACCCCGGAGCTCCTTCCTCCCATCGAATCTTCGTCTCCAGGCACTGGATTGAGCTGTTGAGATGGGGGAATTGCTCTATAGGGTGGTCCACAGTTGTAGAGCTCCTCGAAATGGTCTGAGGCCCTACAATCAGGACCTGGAGCTCTGGTGAAACTTGGAGCACCTGGAGGTGAATTACAAGGTCTATTTGGCCCTTACATGGTCCCGTTCAGCTCGAGACCTGTACAAAGAAAACCATGGGTCGAAGGCAAACTGCCTCGACCCGATTAGGCATGGAATGGAAATGGAATGGGCGAAGGTGTGGAGGTCTGGCGAAGGTAATAGACTTGGACCTTAATCTCCAGATTGATGGTCGATCTGGGGGTTGAGATGTATCGAATAGATAGGCAAGCGATATGGCTAAGTAGTGAGGCGGTAAGATGGTCAAAACAAGGTGTATACGACGAGATATAGGTGGTCAGAGCTTTAGAGCTCCGGCGAAGTTAATTGAGCTAACTTAAGATGAAACATAACTTAGAACTCAAAATAAAATGTGGAATTAAAACCTACGACTAAATCTACCTAGAAATAGAAAGGGCATAGCTCGGACTTGGGTTTGATACCAAGGAGCAAGACGATGCCAGAGCACCTCTGTGGGTCACCTCTTCTCTTCCTTTCATCGCTCTAGCACTGTAGAGGATTGCCTGCTGTCACCAGAGAGGGTAGAGGGAATTAGGGCTTGAAAAGAGACCAAAGCATAAATGGTTAGTGGTGAAGCTTATTTATAAACAGAAAAAGGGTGAAGTTGCGAATTGATTCAAGGAAGATACGAAGAAGGATGATGGAATTTGATTATCATGGAGATCCCATCTGCATTTTTTTTGTCAAAAAACGGTTTTATCATTAGATTGTTTGGGGAAATGGAGTGAATCGGGAGGCTCGAGGTTCTAACAAAAGTAAGAGGAGCCAAAGGGTGAGTTGACTTGGGTCAACATAGGAATGAATATGGTTGGTCCACATGGACCAACCAGATAAATGCAAGGCAAAAATGCCTTGTAAAATGAATAATAATTATTAAATGAATTAATTAATTTTACAATATAAATTTTTTTTTATTATTTTCTTTAGTATTTTATTCCCATTTTTATTTATCTTTGTGAGGCTATTTACTACAAGTTATTATTTACATGTATAGTTGTAGGTATATTTACCTATATTATGTGTATTTTATTTTTGTTCTGTAATTTATATTTTATTATTTTATACACTTAATTATTATATTTATTAATTATTTAAATATATACAAATATATTTTTATTGTATTTTTCTGATGTTATTTGGTACACTTAAAATATAGATGTATTTATTATACATGTATATTATAGGTAATTCATCTATGTATTTCAATATATTATTTTATTTTAGTTTTTTATGATTTTATTGTATTCTAAATATGTACTACACTATAAATAATATTTAAAAAATTTTAAAGTATAAAATTTATGAAAAATATAACGAATAGATAAAATTCATATTTTATTCAAATATATTGTACAATAGGCATCTAAAACGTAACTTTTGCATCTTAACTCTAAAAATGAATCCACATTCACTAAATAGCTAATAAAATGTTATATACAATTAAAGGTGATTTTGTGCATTTTGAGTTCATATGGAGAGGATACAGATCTGTAAAGTTTGGGTTTTGGGATTTTATTATGAGTGTAGAATGAACAAAGTACATTATTTTTATGTGAAATCAATTTTGCATTTTTCTTTGTATTTTTATCCACAACTTTCATGTTCAAAATTTATTGATTTGATTTATAAATAATAAGAATAAAATAGGTCCCAAAAATGAATTATTTAAGAAATAAAATTAGGGTTTTATTGTGTGTTTGACCCTTATGCCCCCTACTTTTTTCCTTGTTGACCCAGTCATCGTGATGCCTAGGTCTCGGAGTATAGGGTCATAAAATTCCTTTACCATTTTATTTCTTTTTATTTTCTTTATTATTTTATTTTGGTTTTAAATTATAGTATTATATACAGTATTTACACAATAAATGATGAATGTTATTTCATGCAAAATAATGTTATTTACATGCATTTAGCTATATTTTAAAGGCTAAAATTAGAGAATAAAGGTGATCAAATGGGCATTCACAAACGGGCCAGTTGTGTATCATTGGACCAAACTCCATTCACCTCTTGAATAAAAGGCAGTGGAGGGGAGAATGGATCAAAAGAAGACTGGTGTTCAAGTTGGTATACCACCAAATGTTGCTGACGTGGTGCCTGGTCGATAGTCTGCATGTAATACACGTGCTGGACCGTTGGCTGTTGTGGACTAGGCTGAGACTGATGTTGTGTGGGCTCTTCTTCCTCCTTCTCAACGAGAGTCTCGAATGGTGGGGTCGAGGTCGCCGACTGGCAAATATTGATGGTACTCACAAGCAACTCCAGTTACTTGGTGATCTGATCTAACTTGTCCAGATGTTCGGTTCTTTGCTCGATCACGGCTAAATTTTCCAAATCTTTTGATCATTTCTCGATGATATCTACCTTGGACAAATGTCCTCCGATTATGGTAAGGTTGGAGCTTTCATCTCTATTTTCTTCCTATGATATTGTCATATGGACATGTTTGTAGAGGATCTGGGTTGTCTCTGATATGCACGGGATGAAGAGAGGAAGACTTCTCCTTCTGCCAGTTCCTCAAATATTTGCCAGACAACATCTTCATCCTTATTAAAATGGGATCCACCACAGGAGGCATCTATTAGAATCTTACTTTATGTAATCATGCTCCCAAAGAAGTGTTGGACCAAGCTGGCCTTCGGTATATCATGGTGGGGGCATTTCTCTTACAGATCCTTGAATCACTCCCATGCTTCATGAATAATCTCGTGGGTAGACTAGGAGAAGTTGTTAATCCGAGCTCGCATTTCATTGAGTCGACCGAGTGGGTAAACTTGTGGAGGAATGCAGACTTAAGATCCTCCCAGGTCATCGCGATCTTCCCTAGATGGTTGACCCAGTACATGGTCTTATCTTGGAGATTAAAGGGAAACACGGTCATCTTTACTACACATAATGGAATGTTAGGGTAGTGTGTGGTTCCATAGATGTGGGCAAACTACTACAGGTGGATATATAATTCATCATTAGTGTTCAAATGAAATGTGGGAAGAAGAGCAAGAAGTTGAGGCTTGAGCTCAAAGTGAGCCTGCACCGGTGGAACATGAATCCACTCAGTCATCTGGTTGTCTCCAGGGGTTGTAAGTCCATTTGATCGTGAGATTAGGAACCTCATGTCTTTCTTCTTCCTCTCAGCCATCACATGGTGGTTCCTTGTCTTTTCCTCCTCTTGGCATGCTCCTCAAATCATTCAGCATGTCTTTGAATGTAGTCTGGGCTAGTGCCTACTCAGTTAGTTGTTGTTGGATGGCTTGGATGGAAGCAAGCAATTGAGAATTCACTAGAATCTGATCGAACGATGGGCCCTACTCCGTTTGTGGAGGTCATTGTCCAAATCCTTTTCCTTTTCCTCCTGGATTCATCTCTAGTTCTACGCTTGATGAAATGAACTCTGAATTGGGATCCATGACTGACTTCTATCTATAATGCAAGCGGAATCCCAAGAAGACCACTATGAAATTGAATACCAGCTGAAGTGATGAATCTGAGATTAAGGGCAATGCCAGAAAGTTGTGAATTCCGTAAAAGATGTAAACTGAAATCGACCTCCAATCGCAACAGGCAAAAATGGGACAAGAGTGTTCCCGCTTTATTAAGAAATAGAAAGAGAGTAGAAAGAAGACGAGGAGACTAGAGATCAGTTCGCGAGGTTCGAACCAAGTTCTTGGGAATCTCCTTGAATTATTTACGATGTCAAGTCCATGGAATCGATGTAGGTGTCGGCGGAGTCCTGACTAGACCGACCATGGATCGACATCACAGAGGAAAAGAAGGATTGATGCTGGAGGAAGGATATGATGACCAACGAGGAATTAGAGGAAGGTAAACTAGTAGAAAGCTCGAAATGAGCATGGGGTAAAAGAGGAAACACATAAGATAAAATTTGTGCAAGTGCGTGACACTTAATATTTGAACCTTAATCTAAATCCATACAATTCATAATACAAATTTGGGTTCACCAACTATACACATGTGCAACCGTAAAGATCATCTAGTTTTATCTTTTCATTTTAGAGTTCTTATTTCACACATATCTTTTAGCAAGTCCTTAGAAACTAACCCTATAGGAGTGAGAGTACTTCCGGAAAAGTATTACGTACTTGTCCTCCTCCTTTGTAATCAGTAGTCTGCACATTTTGAGGTCCTTGTAACCCTTCCTAGATCTTTACTCAGCCAGAGAATGAGAGTGAGGAAGCCGATAGGCGAAACCACTATTTGAACCATGCTCTCAACAGAATCACCCGTAAGCGTACAAGGCCCTACTCAGATGCGAGACGATGATACAAACACACCCATGAGGGTGTAGCCTGAGCTCAGGACATCAGACAAGGTCAAGGTTCTACACATGGAGAGAACATCATCATTAACTAGGTCATACTCGTCCACATATGATAGAAGAGCCAATACTTTGGAAATCCGTGCGATACACAAGGCAGTTACAAACTGAGTTTTGGGCTCTAATCCTTAGCGGGTTGCGCCTCCCTCATGGGAGGGGTTTTTATTCCCTCCAAAGGTCCTGAAGACAGTGAGGGCTTTATGGACCCCAAACAATGCAATCCATTACAGATTTTAATTATGGTAAAAGTTTATTGGCAGTCCCCTTGTTTTAATTTTTATGTTTTCACTTTTTTGGGAATTTTGCATACAAGTACCTAATGATTTTGTGAATTTTCATTTAAGTCCTAGGTGCTCAAAATTATAGGGAGATAGCAAAAAAGTCGTGCAAGTAGATTCAAAGATGGAAATCTCACCATAGAATCTAATGATGTATGCATAGTAAAAAGACTTACAGTGCTTCCCAACTCTCTCCATGTGGTAAGCAAAAAATAATTTTTAATCCTATATACATGGCAGTGTGCAATTAACAAAATTGCTCTAAATATGAGATGTTATTATTCGTGAAGAATCAAATGTCAATTATTCAGAAATCGACTCGAGAGTCTGGTCTTGGACACACCTCGGTGCTCACCACAACGGGTCCTGCTAGTGTTATATGGTGCCTTTCTCGACGCATTGGTTAAATTCTAAATAGTTAACTATTATTAATTTGGCTAGATCTAAATGTAGAAGACTATAGGAACATGATTCTTATTAGGGATTGGATGTAATTACTGATACAAGCAGTCCTAAAATCTAAGGGCTCCATGCACATAAAACAAATATAAACAAAGGTGGAAATGTCACAATATCGGAAAACCAGTGAAAATAAAAAGAAAAATAGGGAGAAATAAAGTAAGAAGATGAAGAAAACTCGAAGAAAACCATGAGGACCCCCAAGTGAACAAACACTTTGTAAAATAGGTCCTAGACTCTAATGTCCAAGTCCATGTATTATTACAAATAATAATGAATAATAAATAACTCTCTTACCAAAAATAAAATAAAATCCCAAGCTAAGATCTATTCTAAGTATTCTCCTTACTATGCTTGCTGCCTCTCCTACTGGCACAGGCAAGAAGGCCAGTCTCCACCCAGCTCAGTTGCATCGACCTCCTAAAACATCGTCCTTACATGGCGAGCTCTCTCATCAAACACAATAAAGAGACGATTTAACACAGAGAATGATATAGTGCATTCAAAGAAGTAAAAGCTGAAATATGTACAAGTCAGACAAATGTAGAAGAATTTGTACATGAAAATAAATTAAAAAGAAAAGGCAACTATGTACAAGTTAGGCTATAACACGTTGCTCCCCTGCTACGACACCATTTGATTGGACATGGTTTCTGCGAGGGTCTAATGCATCCTCAGGGAGTGCGAGAATATATTATCACCGAGGCGACTGCTCACAAAATCCAAGGTCGATCAATAAGTATCCACAACATATGAATAATCAATGAATAATAAAAATGTGAAGTACAATTTATTTTACTCTATAAACCAAGGTGTATAATGTGTAAGCATGTAGAGGTCGAACCACTAAGAACAAACATGGTAGCCAACTGATTATTTCTAAAGTAAATTAATGCACAAGTGTCTACTTAGTCTTTTTGTGTGGGTTTTTTTATTTTAAAATTTTTTATTTGACTTCTACTTTTATTTTTTTTAAAATTTTAATTTTCTGATCCTAATTATCTTTTTAATTTTAACATTATACAATATTATATAGATATATATGAGTACAAATATATATATATGTGTGTGTGTGTGTGTGTGTGTGTGCGTGTGTGTGTGTGTGCGTGTGTACAAGATCATGCATATATGATATAAGGTATATATATTATATACAAAAAACGTAAAAATACCCTACGGTATGATCCTTTTTATTTATTTTTAAGGTATTAAAAATATTTATAAGGTATTTATAATAATAAGTAATAATAAAATATACATAAATATATATAATTATATAATACAATATGAGGTACAATAATTATAAATATAGCTAAAAAATCAAAATTTGCAAAATAAAATGTTCTCGGGTTTTTTATATTTTTATACTAATTTTGATATCTTTTAGGTATTTGTTTTCTATTCTTTAGGTATTTTTAAATTCTAAAATATGCAAAATCAAGGACTTAATATATAAGTCAGATTTTTTTGAGATTTAAAAATACTAAATTAATGCGAAAATTCCCAAAACTAATTTTAATAATATATAAATAAAATGATCAAATAGAAACTAATATATTTTGAAATTTTGGAGAATTTTTATATTTTTATAGGATTTTGGAGTTTTTAATTTTTTATCCTTTTCCTGTTCTCTTTTTAGGGATTCTTGGCCTGAAGCTATAAAATACTATGATAAACAAAATATAGTTTTTGAGAATTTTTCAAAGAGGTTTTGTATTTTTTTGGATTTTTAAACCCAAACAGGGACAAACCGTGTCTTGTTATTTTTAATAAATAGGTAAGTTTCATTAAATGCAAAACTGATTCTATATCGTGAAAGAACATGCATCCAAGCACCTTATCATATTTTTCCCATAATTTTTGGTGCACAAGGGATATTTATAAAAAACAGTCAAACATGCACAGAAATCTTTAATCTAGAAAGGGCATATTTGCAATTAAAATATAAGGTAAGGGTTTACATGCAAATTTCCCAAAAGTTTATAACTAATATTTAAATTTTATTTACCAATTTACAATTTGAAAAAAATGGGGGTGTACTACAAATTGTCCACCACACGTGGCCTCCCACGTGAGGTAAGTTGGCATGGGCGCCTAAGCAAATGTCATTAAGTAGATGGGGTCCGTACAAATTTCACATATTTATTTAAACAACAGAATCACCCGTAAGCGTACAAGGCCCTACTCAGATGCGAGACGATGATACAAACACACCCATGAGGGTGTAGCCTGAGCTCAGGACATCAGACAAGGTCGAGGTTCTACACATGGAGAGAACATCATCATTAACTAGGTCATACTCGTCCACATATGATAGAAGAGCCAATACTTTGGAAATCCGTGCGATACACAAGGCAGTTACAAACTGAGTTTTGGGCTCTAATCCTTAGCGGGTTGCGCCTCGCTCATGGGAGGGGTTTTTATTCCCTCCAAAGGTCCTGAAGACAGTGAGGGCTTTATGGACCCCAAACAATGCAATCCATTACAGATTTTAATTATGGTAAAAGTTTATTGGCAGTCCCCTTGTTTTAATTTTTATGTTTTCACTTTTTTGGGTATTTTGCATACAAGTACCTAATGATTTTGTGAATTTTCATTTAAGTCCTAGGTGCTCAAAATTATAGGGAGATAGCAAAAAAGTCGTGCAAGTAGATTCAAAGATGGAAATCTCACCAATGAATCTAATGATGCATGCATAGTAAAAATACTTACAGTGCTTCCCAACTCTCTCCATGTGGTAAGCAAAAAATAATTTTTAATCCTATATACATGGCGGTGTGCAATTAACAAAATTGCTCTAAATATGAGATGTTATTATTCGTGAAGAATCAAATGTCAATTATTCAGAAATCGACTCGAGAGTCTGGTCTTGGACACACCTCGGTGCTCACCACAACGGGTCCTGCTAGTGTTATATGGTGCCTTTCTTGACGCATTGGTTAAAGTCTAAATAGTTAACTATTATTAATTTGGCTAGATCTAAACGTAGAAGACTATAGGAACATGATTCTTATTAGGGATTGGATGTAATTACTGATACAAGAAGTCCTAAAATCTAAGGGCTCCATGCACATAAAACAAATATAAACAAAGGTGGAAATGTCACAATATCGGAAAACCAGTGAAAATAAAAAGAAACATAGGGAGAAATAAAGTGAGAAGATGAAGAAAACTCGAAGAAAACCATGAGGACCCCCAAGTGAACAAACACTTTGTAAAATAGGTCCTAGACTCTAATGTCCAAGTCCATGTATTATTACAAATAATAATGAATAATAAATAACTCTCTTACCAAAAATAAAATAAAATCCCAAGCTAAGATCTATTCTAAGTATTCTCCTTACTATGCTTGCAGCCTCTCCTACTGGAACAGGCAAGAAGGCCAGTCTCCACCCAGCTCAGTTGCATCAACCTCCTAAAACGTCGTCCTTACATGGCGAGCTCTCTCATCAAACACAATAAAGAGACGATTTAACACAGAGAATGATATAGTGCATTCAAAGAAATAAAAGCTGAAATATGTACAAGTCAGACAAATGTAGAAGAATTTGTACATGAAAATAAATTAAAAAGAAAAGGCAACTATGTACAAGTTAGGCTATAACACGTTGCTCCCCTGCTACGACACCATTTGATTGGACATGGTTTCTGCGAGGGTCTAATGCATCCTCAGGGAGTGCGAGAATATATTATCACCGAGGCAACTGCTCACAAAATCCAAGGTCGATCAATAAGTATCCACAACATATGAATAATCAATGAATAATAAAAATGTGAAGTACAATTTATTTTACTCTATAAACCAAGGTGTATAATGTGTAAGCATGTAGAGGTCGAACCACTAAGAACAAACATGGTAGCCTACTGATTATTTCTAAAGTAAATTAATGCACAAGTGTCTACTTAGTCTTTTTGTGTGGGTTTTTTTATTTGAAAATTTTTTATTTGACTTCTACTTTTATTTTTTTTAAATTTTAATTTTCTGATCCTAATTTTCTTTTTAATTTTAACATTATACAATATTATATAGATATATATGAGTACAAATATTTATATGTGTGTGTGTGCGTGTGTGTGTGTGCGTGTGTACAAGATCATGCATATATGATATAAGGTATATATATTATATACAAAAAACGTAAAAATACCCTACGGTATGATCCTTTTTATTTATTTTTAAGGTATTAAAAATATTTATAAGGTATTTATAATAATAAGTAATAATAAAATATACATAAATATATATAATTATATAATACAATATGAGGTACAATAATTATAAATATAGCTAAAAAATCAAAATTTGCAAAATAAAATGTTCTCGGGTTTTTTTTATTTTTATACTAATTTTGATATCTTTTAGGTATTTGTTTTCTATTCTTTAGGTATTTTTAAATTCTAAAATATGCAAAATCAAGGACTTAATATATAAGTCAGATTTTTTTGAGATTTAAAAATACTAAATTAATGCGAAAATTCCCAAAACTAATTTTAATAATATATAAATAAAATGATCAAATAGAAACTAATATATTTTGAAATTTTGGAGAATTTTTATATTTTTATAGGATTTTGGAGTTTTTAATTTTTTATCCTTTTCCTGTTCTCTTCTTAGGGATTCTTGGCCTGAAGCTATAAAATACTATGATAAACAAAATATAGTTTTTGAGAATTTTTCAAAGAGGTTTTATATTTTTTTGGATTTTTAAACCCAAACAGGGACAAACCGTGTCTTGTTATTTTTAATAAATAGGTAAGTTTCATTAAATGCAAAACTGATTCTATATCGTGAAAGAACATGCATCCAGGCACCTTATCATATTTTCCCATAATTTTTGGTGCACAAGGGATATTTATAAAAAATAGTCAAACATGCACAAAAATGTTTAATCTAGAAAGGGCATATTTGCAATTAAAATATAAGGTAAGGGTTTACATGCAAATTTCCTAAAAGTTTATAACTAATATTTAAATTTTATTTACCAATTTACAATTTGAAAAAATGGGGGTGTACTACGAATTGTCCACCACACGTGGCCTCCCACGTGAGGTAAGTTGGCATGGGCCCCTAAGCAAATGTCATTAAGTAGATGGGGTCCGTACAAATTTCACATATTTATTTAAACAACAAACCTTATTTACATGACTAAAAATAAAAGAAAATAAAATGGGGGGTATCTATACAATTTACTCCTTTATTTGGAGCAATCCAATGGTCAGGAGCACGCCACTTGGGCGTAGTTAAACAAATTGGGTGGCTGGACGAAGGCATCAGTTCGCATGATGTTGATGGCCCAAATTAGATCTAGGTCACATCTGAGATCCAACAGCTCTAGAGGTGTGAGGAAGAACAGAGAAGAACACTTCTTTATCCTCCCTTCCATCGTGCTTAGCTCCTCATCCCAAACATCTTCTTCGTCGCTGATAGGCTCCATAACTTACTGGAAGGACTCCCCATAAACTGATGCCATCAAGAGGGTCCGAGACTCGCTGGGGAGAGGTCTAGACCTTGATGAGGAACTGGGAAATTGGGGAGCTTCTCCCGCACTCGAATCAGCCCTATTCGGGTCCTTTGTTACTCGTACCTGCAAAAGATGATAACTGGGCTCGACGCAAATCGCCTCGATCTAATTTGAAGATGATACACATGAAAATAGAGGCGAGCAGAGAGGCTATGGTGAAGGTCTGAGGTGGAGCCTTGATACTATGAACTGTACAAGATTATAGGGTGCAGGTAGGTGTAGGAGATGAAGAATGCATCGAGGAATGATATGAGGGTGTTAGGTGGGTCAGATACTATTGGAAGCACAATGGAACAGAGCAAGAGATGGATGTTCCGGTGGTCAAAGGATTGAAACTACGGCTAAGCTAAGGATCTAATTACAAAATAAAATGCAGAAATGGAAAATCTAAACTAAATCTACCTAAGAATGGATAAAAATGGACGCAACTCATACCAAGATACCAAGGAGCATAGGTGTTGCCGAAGCTCCATCTTGGACCGCCTCCTATCCTCCATATGTCGCCTCGAACCCTAGGGGATGCTCTCTTTGTCACCAGGAAGAAACACACGACAAGGGGATTTAGTGTTTGAAGATGGATAAAATGGAGAATGGGGGCAAGGAGGCTTATTTATAAACAGAGATGATGGTCCTAATGGGACGGTCATTAGCGAGAGATTGAAGCAATGTACAAGGGATTTAGGGCATTGGCGTGTATTAGAGATGATCTATGGTAGGGGTTTGCGTGCGGAATTAGGTCGACAGAGTTATTAAACTCCCTTGAAAAAAGGGGAGAAGATGGGTAGTTCACAGGTCTGACACATCTAGAAGAGAGAGGGGGATAGTTGACTCAGGTCAACTAGGGTTTGGTTTTGGTTGGTCCACGAGGACCAACCAGAAAAATCCATGGTTAAAATACTTTATTAAATAGATAAAAAATAATAAACAATTTTAAGAAAATTTTTGATGAAAACATGAAAATTTTTTCTTATTTTAGTATTTGAAATATATATTTTTATTTATTTTTTCGAGATGATTTTTTATAAGGTAATATTTACGTGTAAATTATAGGTATATTTACTTATATGATGGTCATTTTATTTTTATTTTATATTTTCGAATTTATTTTTTTATGAACATAATTTATATATTTATATCTTATGTCAATATACATAAAATGTTTTTATTGTATTTTCTGAGTTTGTTTGTAAGCTTAAATAAATATATGTATTTATTACTTAAGTATAAGTACAGGTAATTCATCTATATATTTAATATACTAATTTATTTTAATTTACTTTTAATGATTTTATTTTATTCTAAATATGTACTATACTATAAAAATATTTACAAAATTATAAAAAATATAATATAATGGAAAATATATAGAATAAATAAAATGAATATTTTATTCAGGTATATGATGAATCAGTGATTCATCACTCTAAAAGTTGAAAATAGAGCCTTGTTCCTGAGTAATTAGATGCATATTTCCACTTATATTGCATAATTAGCATTCATGCATGCATAAATAATATCTGCATTTTAGCATTCATATTTGCATTAAATGAAGAGCCAAATTCACTTGTAAATATTCACATGTATATTAGCTAAAATACCCTTTATGTATATATATTTTATACTAACTCCAAATCCAATAAAACCAACTCTATAGTGTATATATTACTAACACTAATTAAAGAAAAATATCAAAAAAATACTAACTTGTAAAATTGACCAATAAAACCCCAATCCAAGTTTGAAACTAGGAGCCTTAAAATGCACATATCTCTCTCATACAATGTTCGATTTAGGTCTACTCACTTTTAAAGTAATATACATTCAAAGACCTTCAGAACAAGACCAATTTCATTAAAATGGGAGCTCGTATGCAAAACTTGGTTTTTGGAGCCCTATTGTATATTATACATATTGACCTTTTTGCCCTTCATTTTATCCCTTTATTTTCATAATTATTAAAAATCCAAAAGAATTAGATTAAGTTGTAAATATTCTTTATATATTTTCTCTATTTTTATTTTGATTTTTCTCCTATTTTAAAATGACAAAAAAATTACAAAAGATAAAATGCGGTATTTTATATCTATAAGGCACCACCCAAAAATACATTTTGTACAGATGACTTCTTTTGATTTTCGGCCCAACACAAAAGTTGTAGATCTCGTCGAGACGAGCGACTTTCATGTTGACACTTTTTGATTTAACCGTTTTGGTATTTCTTTTTGATTTTTCTTTACATTTAATTTTTGAATTTTCTGTGAGCGACACGTGGCAGCTCCTGGAGCCACCACGTGTCCCACCCATTTTGTATTATTATTTTATTAATTTTAAATTTTATTAATTTTAATTATTATTTATATACATTTAATTATTAATTTACATTTAATTATTTATGTTAGTGTATTTTAATTTTTATTTATTACTTTATTATTTTATTTTACCTTTATTTTCTCATCTTTATTTTTAGTAGCCTACTTATTATTATTTGTATTTATTTTATTCCCTTTTACTTCTTCTTCTTCCTTACTTGTCTTCCACTCCAAGCCACCACTTTCACCACCACTCCATTCTCTTCACTTCTTCTCTAACTTCCCTCTCCTCTTCCTTTTTATTTCCACCATCTCCACCCTTTTCGATCATCCGTCAATTCGAGAGAAGAGAGGTCGAGCCCCTTCAACATACAGGTGACAGCTGAAGGAGACAAGTTGAGCGACGACAACCTTTCAGGCGAGATCCGCGACATCACCATTATCGTGTCGCGAGATTCCAATCAGACTTGCCTAGCTTCGAAGGACTCTGCCATCCTTCTCGAGGCCACGACGGGAGCCGTGCACTGCAGCTCCACCCTCTGGCAAAATCATCAGGTAAGTATTCCCTCTCCTTTTCTTTGTCATATTTTTTATCTAATGCCATTTGTTTATCTTGTCTATCATAACATCTTCACAAACTCTACTTTCATTATCGCCATTGCAATCACCATCATCACAGTCCCCACATTCATTGAACACCATTACCATCATACATCATCACCAACACCACATTTTCATTCCATTTTTACAATTTTGATTTCTGTTAAAAAATTACATAAAAATATTACAAAACAAAATAAAAAAAACATGCTGCACATCCAGCCCCTGCCCCTCCAGCTCGCAATCACTGACTGCCGGCCGCCTCCCACTCGACGCGCAACGGTGCGAGCATTGCCCAGCTCGCGGACGCTGCTTCCCTCATCATCAGGCCCCTCCAATCCTCCTGCGACAGCCAACCACGCCACCGCTCGTGCCCAGCCGCCAGCAAGCAGCCCTCACGGCCGAGCTCCGCTGCTATCCCCACCGTCCCTCACGTAGCACCCGGCCTCCGCCACCTCTGTGACCGCCTCAGGCCGTCGCGTGCCCCAAACGGCCCGCACCACCCATCCTGCCCTCGCACGGTAGTCGTCGCCACGCGTCGTCGACCGCGCCGCCCCAGGCCGTCGCACCGCATGATGCGTGGATGCCGCCTCCCGCTCGACACTTGTTTGCTGACCCAGCCCCCCTCTACGTTGTTTGCCCTAGCCCAGCTTGGAGGAAAAGAAAAGGTACATTTTCTTTTATTTTATTTTTTGTGAAAATTGCAAGTTCACCCCTTGAAGTTTCCTTATTAGCAGAACTACCCCGGTGCATAGTTGTTTGTTTATTGTTTTAATTTCTGTATTGCATTTATACCCTTGACTTCACATGATAATTTAGACCTCAAAATAGCATCATTTTATTCAATAAAATATAGCATGTTGTAGAGCATCTAAATCTTTACCTTGTGGCTATTTACTTGCATTTTTGTGATCTTCAGATTATTTATATAAATTCATAGATTGAAAATAAGTGATATTTTACCCATTTAAGCTCTGAAATTCGCTCGTATTCATTTATTGCTTAAAAAATTGTGAAAAAATTGTGAATGATGTTTTTAAGTGTTCTTTAATTGCTTTCCAAGTTTCATCGAAAATAGAGTTGTCTTGTGCATAAAATAGATTATTGAGTGATTTCTGAGATTGATTTTTAATTAAATCCACGAATAAGACTTTTAAGAAATTTCAATTATCCTGAATTCTTGATTAAAATATCTATTTGAGATAAATAGCTCTTTGAATAATTTGATTTCATGGATTTATTAGGAATTAAATACCCGCATTCTGTCTGTTTTCATTAACAAATCTTTAAAAAATCATAAAGTGTCAAAAAATTCCAAAAAAAATTAGCGTAGCTTAATTTCATCATATTTGACTTCCAGTAATTCATTCATAATTTTTTGCATCATTTGCATGAAAAATTGCATAAAAACCCTAAAAAAGTTTGCATTTCTGATTTGTGCATTTTAAATTCAAAATTTCCAAAAAAATCTATTTTGCATTAATCATTGAATTAGGTTTACAGAAAAAATACAATTTGGTCAATTTGGACTAATTTCAGATTAAAATTATTTTTGGCTAAGTAGTTGATTTTCTTAATAACCTAGTTCATCCGCATCAGTGCATATGGATTTATATTGCATAAAAAAAATTAAAAAATCCCAGTTGGAAAACAACGATCTAATTCATCTAACTTGATCCCGAGTTGTTCCTTTGCCTCCTTGAGTTGACCCTGGGGCTTGCCCATGTTAAACAAACATAAAACCACACAATAATTTCAATCGACGATTCATCGATCCGTGTGGTTAATTTTTGATCGATCCGGATTTATCTGACTGCAACGAAATCATTAAGTCGATGCTATTAAAAGGTTAGTATGAGGCTTATCAAATGGCATTGTTGCCAGGGAGGCAAACGACTTAGGATCACTTTAGAAAATTAGATTTATGTTTTCCAGTCACTCGGGTAGTCTGATCCCCGAACCACCTTGTAATTATTCCAATTATTTTTCTATTTTTTATTCTCTCTCTCTAACATTTATGTATCTTTTTGTGCGAGGGCCTGGTAGACTTGGAGCAGCTTTCTTGATGTCGACGCATCTCGAAGTACATCGGAGGCCGACGATTCGTGGATCAAGTCAGCTGTTGAAATGCCAGAAAGATTTTCAATTTTGTTAACTTGTAAAAAAAGTGTCTACATTTACAACGGTTCCCGCTTGGGTTCTCGCATGTGAAAGTCATAATAAAATGTGTCCCCGTGTGTTGTGTGGTTGCTTTACGTAGAATAGGACATGCACTTACGGCTCTTAGAGCTATTTTAAGAACTGTTTGTACTTGTAAAATTCTAGGACCACACTTCGCACGTAAAAGACGTACTTAGACCGTAGGACTTAGCCAAATTCAATTCATTCTTCACTCGCTAATAGAACCGTCTGTCTAGGAACGGCTTTTCTCGATTGCATTCATTTAGTGTAAAAATTTCAATTCAGTATTGCATCCCGCATTGTAGAGAGCTGGAGGAACTGTAAGTCTTCTTACTCAAGTATTCATCATCGTTTTCTCGATTGCATTGGCTTTTTTCGATTCTCTCTCTCTCTCAGTTTTCTAGCCTAGGATAAAGGTATTGGGACTGGACGGTAGGCATGATTGCTTGTATAGATTAATATCAGTGACAACTAATCTCTAAAATCGGGACAGCTAATTGAATTGGACCAAAAAAATTGACTAAAATTAACCCATGTTTGCGGGATGTTAACCCCTATATTGTTTTCAGGGTTAGTGAGGGCATTAGAGTGTGTGAGCACCCTAGGGCAAAGCCAAAAATCCCTGCCTTCCATATCGCGTACCCCGATCCCAGCAAATATGACCGGCTGAGCTTTGGGTTCAACTCACCAGTGCCAAGTAGCCATCACCTACTCCGGTAGGTAGATAGGGGCGAAATTACTGTGCATCGCGGCTGGTGATAGGGGCGAAGTTACAGCCTTGTCAACCTCTGCGTACTCAGTAGGTTGATAGGGGCAGGTCCTTGAACTTTTGGCTGGTGATAGGAGCGGAGAAAGGAAGGGCGTTGGTATCTTAGGCGACATGTTAAACAGGGGAGACACATCCGGCTCTTAGCCGACTCTCCTATAGGCTGCGTAACCTTTGCTACTTGTCTGAAAATTCACACTTAAAATCAACCAGACTAATCAGACTCGGTTTCGGGTCCTTCACCATGTTGAGTGTGAACTCGGGATTTGCTCTTGCATTTGTCTTTATGTCTGTCTGTGTGTGTTATCTTGTGTAATTGCACATTTTCTACCCCAATCTGCTTACATTCATCATTTCCTCTTCAAGATGTCGGGATATTGGAACCCATACCCTGAGACCTCTGGTCATTCCTCCTCGACCATATACCGGTCATCTTCGCCTTCCTTCTTCCATGTATCCTCCTCCACCCACGGGAGACCCTTACCCGTGGTCGGTTCCACCTCAACCCAATTATGAAGTCAGAACTTCGACCGACTTCTCCACTTCTTCGCATTTCTCACCTACTCCATCTTCTAACACTCTGGATCCACTTCCACCTTGGGCTGACTGTCCTTACTCTCGAGAGCTTACTGGAATTAGGAACCATATGAAGAGCAAGCCAATGCTGAGACAGATGACTGGCAGAACAACTTGATCGATCAAACGACCCAAATGGAGAGGCTTGCACATCATGATTTCCCAGACTTGATTGACTTTAGTGATCAAGCTTCCATTAGCCAATCTTTATATCACACATTCGAAGAGCCTATACATTCACAAGATTGGACTCATGAGCTAGACTTATCAGTCCCCGTTTCATTGACTCCATCATATGAGGCTCCGACCAAAATTTGCCATTTGGATGGTCCATACTCGTCCCAGCATTACATGCCAGGTATGTTGAGTATGAGACCCCAACATCGCAGCAGTATCCTCCAATTGAGTAGAACACTCCCATGATTTGTCATGAGAACATTTTGGAGGATGACATTTCCAGACTTATTGAGAAAAATGAATCATTTGGTAACAAGTTGAGAGATGTCATCGGAATCTTGCACTCAATTTCAACCAGCCTGGGTATGAAAGTAAAGAAGGAAGTAAGTACATCTGATGTTGAAAACCGAGCAAGCATTAGGGAACCCACACCTTTTGTACAGTTGGAGTCCATTCTATCTCCCTCTTCTACTAACCACTTACCCTCCAATCCAGAGTCTGATCATTCATCCACTAAAAATACCAAAAAATTGAAAAACCAAAAACCCACATAAAAATTGAAAATGAAAAAGACCTAAAAAAATTGGATCCTTCCCTAAGGGAAGCACTCGATGAAGAATTGATTTTCAAACTTCCCTTAATTAAGGCCATAGATCACTTCCCCGACCTCAAACGATTTGTAAAGAGTAAGATGATGCCCAAGAGGTCGGGCAATAAGAGAACAAGGACTGAAAGGTACATAGTGTCTATGGCCACCACCTTGGTCATGGGGAGAAAGACCAAAAGCCACAGAGTGAAGCGGTTGCCCCGAGTTGAATGTGAAATCAAAGACACTATCTTTACCCATGCAAGAATCAATGATGACTCCTCGATAAATATCCTCCCGACCTCTGTGTTTGACAAGCTCAAACTCATGCCTATCAAAAATTCAAGGGAGATTGTTCAGCTGGCTGATCGATCTATCAAACGGTCGAGAGGAAACATTTCAGTCATAGTTACTTTCTAAGGTGCTCTACTCCAGGTGAACTTTACGATCATTGCCATCGAGCACCGAGGAGAGTTTACCCAATCTCCGATTATTCTCGGGAAGCTGTTCTTAGCCTTCACTAAGGTGACTATAGATTGCGAAACTCGGGAGATCGATTTTTTAGTATAGGGAGCGCTTCGACCTCACCCACCCTTTGATACACTTTACTCCAAGGTAACCTGCACATCCGCTAACAGTCATGACCATCGAGAGGTAGATGAGTCCCACCTCTCTGATACACCTGAGAGACCGACTGTCTGGACGACCGTTGGTTCAGAGGCTCCCCACACCCCCACTTCATCAACTACTTGCACCACCATCATGACAGCTACTAAGGAGGACTCACGACCAGAAGCTCCCATTGAGTCGCGCATGATTTTTGCTGATTGTCTTGACCATTTTGATGATCCGACACAAGAGCCCAATAATGTCAAGCCAACTGAGATCACTGGTACCTTCTCGAGATGCGTACTTACCCTTCATGAATATTCTAATCTATATGGTGACTCGTCTGATGAGGAACCCATGGTCAGCACTGCACCACATCCTGGACCTTCGAAGGAAACTACCAAGACTAAATTGACTCCACATAAAAACATGGTTGCTCCCTCTTCTAGTCGGCTATCTAGTGAGAGGAAGTTGAGAATCGATTCCTTGAGGTGTTCCCCTGAACCTCTCAAGGCGCGTCGCTCTCATATCCCTCTCAATGATTCAGGTTCTAGAAACCGTCCAAGAAAATTTTCTTCAACATTCTGGAGAAGGAATTTTCAGAAGAATCCTCATCGGGTCCGGATAAGGTGATTTATATGAGTGAGCTCAGTTCGGCTGTTCTTAAGCCATATCTAAGCAACCAGCCGTGTGTCGACTCTCGTTGGACGATCCCTTCACCTTACTACTATTCATCTGAGGATGATTTTGACAGCGGCACACTTGTATATTCCTTACCTCCTCGCTCTCGCAAGAAGGTTCGTCACAAACCTTCTTGATCCTTGTATATTCTCACTCCTTCTTGTATATATTTTCCCTCCCTCCCAGTGATTCGAGTCACTCGCCCCGGCTCCATATCATTTCATTCTATTTCTATACTTAGGATGTCCAGATCCTAAGTATAGGGCGGAGAGTGGCCCGAGTCTCTTCATCATTCTATGTACATTCTCCAGATCCCATCGGTTCTTACACCCACTCTTGTCCTATACTTAGGATGACCAAAGCCTAAGTATAGGGGGGACCGATGCCCGCCGTGTATATACTCTTCCACTTCCCCTCTTAACCTCGCCCGTCTGATTTTTGATCTTCTTCTACACTTAGGCTTCCAGAGCCTAAGTATAGGGGGCAGAGCGACTTCTATAATTTTTGTTATTTTATCTCTCCTACGCTTAGCTCGAGCTATGCCTTTTTCCTCGCTTTTCGTGCTATGAGGACATAACACACGCTAAGTATAGATGGGCATATATATATACATAAATACTTTACCCATAGCTCGTACTTTTGCGTATTTTCATGTATTTTTTGTATATATTATGCAATAATTACAGGGGGGTAAAAATTGAAACAAAATTACTTGTATAGTATATTGTATAATACTTGTAAAACTTTTGAAAAAAAAATATTTTTTTAAATACATGTATACTTGTATCCTTGTATGACACTTGCATAATTTGTATAATACATATAAAACTCTTAAAAAATGTTGTAACATATGAAGTATACCAAATTTTTGAAAAAAAATAAAAAACAAAAACAAAAATAAAAAAGGCTTCATATTTACTCTTGCACATCATCTCTTTATCTAAAAAAAGAGAGAGTCTTGCATTTTCATTCATCTACATAGCATGTCATCTGCATCTCACCTGCATATCTTGCATATGCAAGGTGAAAAGCTAGTGGGTTCTGAACCAAGTTATGAGTAGATATTGAGGAGGGACTTGATTTAACCTTAATCCACCTAATTTCAGAGGAACCTTATAGGAACTGGAGTTAAGGTTTCTCAGGTCTAGCGACTTAATTCTTTGAGTCCGCAAGTCTATGCTCACATGTCATCTTGATTAGTCTAAGTAGAATATCTCGTGCACACGCATGATTCTTATAGACACGACCTAACGTGGACAAGCACAATGCACGTAGCTCTTCATTGATGAGGTGGTGAGGAGGTAGAATCCTTTAGCTTGGAGTAGCACACGGGTGGAAACATCCGTCCTCCTCTAGGGAGGGTAGTGCATATCAACCTAGTCTGGTGGTGTTGACGTCTAAAGACGGGACGCTATGGGTTGCAATAATGCTTCAAAAGAGGGATAGTCTACTGGCTCAAGAGGAAAAACTCCTGATATACATGCTTCACCTTGTATATAGTTCAAAAAAAAGAAAAAAAAGAAAAGGAAAGAAAAAGAAAAAAAATGCAAGAACTCCAAAAAAAGTAAATAAGCTAGATAAAATACATGTCGGAGTATGTATATTAGCAAGAAGCCTGCAGCTGAATGACTTGGCTACGCTGGTCAGGCATCCCGGGATAGGTAGCTACACTGGCTACAATCCATTCTTTCTCCACCCCCTCCTCTTGAGTTGGTTGCACTTGAACTTAGAAGGGAATACCCCGCTCCTTGAGGAAAGAGTTACTGGACCAGGGAATTAGAGTTACCTTGTTAGAGGAGGCTTCTTCTTAGCCATTTCTGATGTGGAGATCTATTTTACACTTACACAGTACAAGTAAGAATCATAGTCATCAGAAATTTGCGTCTAAGGATTTGTTCTGACCTGACCATTGAGTCATGAATAGAAGACTGGTGGAACTTAAAGTATGTTAGGTCTTAAATTCAGATCCCAATAAGGTTCTGCTACACAATTAATCTAAAGGTCGAGTCAAGCTCCATTTTTAACTTTTGTTCATGACCGTGGTATGGAACCCAAAATCATTTCACTTGGGCATTTTATTTTAGTTGCTCGGGGACGAGCAAGGTTTAAGTATAGGGGGTTGATGAATTTGTGATTCATCACTCTAGAAGTTGAAAATAGAGCCTTGTTCCCAAGTGATTAGATTCATATTTCCACTTATATTGCATAATTAGCATTCATGCATGCATAAATAATATCTGCATTTTAGCATTCATATTTGCATTAAATAAGGAGCCAAATTCACTTGTAAATATTCACATGTATATTAGCTAAAATACCCTTTATGTATATATTTTATACTAACTCCAAGTCCAAAAAAACCAACTCTATAGTGTATATATTACTAACAATAATTAAAGAAAAATATCAAAAAATACTAACTTGTAAATTTGACCAATAAAACCCCAATCCATGTTTGAAACTAGGAGCTTTAAAATGCATATATCTCTCTCATACAATGTACGATTTAGGTCTACTCACTTTTAAAGTAATATACATTCAAATACCTTCGAAACAAGACCAATTTCATTAAAATCAGAGCACGTATGCAGAACTTGAGTTTTAGGCCCCTATTGTATATTGTACATATTGACCTTTTTGCCCTTTATTTTTTCTTTTATTTTCTTAATAATTAAAAATCCAAAAAATTATATTAAGTTGTAAATATTCTTTTTATATTTTCTCTATTTTTATTTTGATTTTTCTCTTATTTTAAAATAATAAAAAATTACAAAAGATAAAATGCGGTATTTTATATCTATAAGGTACTACCCAAAAATACATTCTATACATATGACTTCTTTTGATTTTCGGACCTTCATGAAAGTTGTAGATCTCATCGACACGAGCGACTTTCGTGTTGATACTTTTTGATTTAAGCTCTTTTGGTATTTCTTTTGGTTTTTTCTTAACATTTAATTTCTGAATTTTCTCGGAGCGACACGTGGCAGCTCCTGGAGCTGCCACGTGTCCCACCCATTTTTATTAATATTTTATTAATTTCGGATTTTATTTATTTTATTTCATTATTTATTTACATTTAATTATTTATCTGCATTTATTTATTTATTTTAATGTATTTTAATTTATATTTATTACTTTATTATTTTATTTTACCATTATTTTCTCATCTTTATTTTTAGTAGCCAACTTATTTTACTTGTTAATTATTTATTTTTTTATTTCCTTTTACTTCTTCATCCTTACTTGTCTTCCACTCCAAGCCACCACTTTCACCATCACTCCATTCTCCCCACTTCTTCTCTAACTTCCCTCTCCTCTTTTTATTTCCACCATCTCTACCATTTTCGATCATCCGTTGATTTGAGAGAAGAGAGGTCGAACCCCTTCAACCTACAGGTGACAGCTGAAGGAGACAAGTTGAGCGACGACAACCTTTCAGGTGAGATCCGCGGCATCACCATTGCCGTGTCGCGAGATTCCAATCGGACTCGCTCAGTTTCGAAGGACTCCGCCACCCTTCTCGAGGCCATGACGGGAGCCGTGCACTGCAGCTCTGCCCTCTAGTGAAATCACCAGGTAAGTATTACCTCTCCTTTTCTTTGTCATATTTTTTTATCTAACGCCGTTTGTTTATACTGTCTATCATAACATCTTCACAAACTCTACTTTCATTATCGCCATTACAATCACCATCATCACAGTCCCGACATTCATAGAACACCACTACCATCATACATCATCACCAACACCACTTTTTCATTCCAATTTTTACAATTTTATTTTCTGTTAAAAAATTACAAAAAAATATTACAAAACAAAATAAAAAAAAACAGACTGCACTTCCAGCCCCTGCCCCTCCAGCTCGCAACTGCCAATTGCCGGCCGCCTCCCGCTCGTTGCGCAGTGGTGCGAGCGCCGCCTAGCTCGTTGCCGCTGCTCCCCTCGTCATCAGGCCCCTCCGGTCCTCTCGCGGTAGCCAGTTGTTCCACCGCTCGTGCCCAGCCGCTAGCATGCAGCCCACGCGGCTGAGCTCCGCCGCCATCCCCGCCGTCCCTCGTGAAGCACCTGACCTCCACCACCTCCGCATCCGCCTTAGGCCGCCGCGCGCCCCGCGTGGCCAGCACCACCCATCCTGCCTTCGTGCGGTAGTCGCCGCCACGCGCCGTCGACCGTACCGCCCCATGCCGTCGCTCTGCACGACGCGTGGCCGCTGCCTCCCGCTCGACACACGCCTGCCGACCCAGCCCCCCTCTACATTGTTTGCCCTAGCCTAGCTTGGGGGAAAAAAGGTCCATTTGCCTTTATTTTATTTTTTGTGAAAATTACAAGTTCACCCCTTGAAGTTTCCTTATTTGCAGAAGTGCCCCTGTGTATAATTGTTTGTGTATTATTTTAATTTTTGTTTTGCATTTATACCCCTAACATTGCATGATAATTTGGACCTCAAAATAGCATCATTTTATTCAATAAAAAATAGCATGTGGTAGAGCATCTAAATCTTTACCTTGTGGCAATTTACTTGCTTTTTTGTGATCATCAGATTATTTATTAAAATTCAAAGATTGAAAATAAGTGATATTTTATCCATTTGAGCTCTGAAATTCACAAGTATTCAATAATTACTCCAAAATTGTGAAAATATTATGAATGATGTCTTTAAGTGTTCTTTAGTTACTTTCCAAGTGTCATCAAAATTAGAGTTGTCTTGTGCATAAAATAAATTCTTGAGTGATTTCTGTAATTGATTTTTAATTAAATCCTTGAATAAGAATTTTGAGAAATTTTAATTTTCCTGAATTCCTAATTAAAATATCTATTTGAGATAAATAACACTCTGAATAATTTGATTTCGTGGATTTATTAGGAATTAAATACCCACAGTCTCTCTATTTTCAGCAAAAAAACCATAAAAAATCATAGTGTCAAAAAATTTCAAAATATTTAGGGTAACTTAATTTCACCATATTTAACTTCCAGTAATTTATTCATATTTTTTGCATATCATTTACATGAAAAAGTGCATAAAAACCCCAAAAAAATTTTGTATTTTTCATTTGTGCATTTTAAATTTAAAAATTCCAAAAAAATCCATTTTACATTAATCACTGAATTAGGTTTACAGGAAAAATACAATTTGGTCAATTTGGACTAATTTCATATTACAATTATTTTTGGCTAAGTTGTTGATTTTTTTAATAATCTAGTTCATCCGCATCAGTGCATCTGCATTTATATTGCATAAAAAAATTAAAAAATCCCACATGGAAAACAACGATCTAATTCATCTAACCTGATCCTGAGTTGTTCCTTTACCTCCTTAAGTCGACCCTAGGGCTTGCCCAGGTTAAAAAAGCATAAAATCGCACATTAATTTCAATCAACGATTCATCGATCTGTGTGATTAATTTTTGATCAATCCGGATTTATCTGACTGCAATGAAATCATTTAGTCGATACTATTAAAAGGGTAGATCCGAGGCCTATAAGTATATTGTACAATAGGGGTTCAAAACCTAACTTTAGCATCTTAACTCCAAACTAAGTGAAACCACCTTCATTAAGTAGCTAATAAATTGTTATATACAATTAAAGTGATTTTGATGCATTTTGAGTTCATATGGAGAATATATGGGTCTAGAAAGTTGTAGTTTTGGCTTTTTATACTGAATGTAGAATGTACAATTTGTATTATTTTTGTGTGAAACAAATTTTCTATTTTTCTATGTATTTTTATCTACAATTTTCATGTACAAAGTTTCTTTATTTGAAGTATAAATAATAAAGAATAAAATAGATTCCGAAAATGATTTATTGATGAATTAAAACTAAGGTTTTTGATGTGATTTATGTATAATTCATCTACCCCCCACTTTATTCCTTGTCCACTAAGTCATCACGATGACTGAGTCTATGGGGATAGTGTCATTCAGTGTCCTTAACACCTGATTCTTTTTCTTTTCATTTCTTTATTCTTTTATTTTGTCATTAATTACAGTATTTTATACAATATTGATAAAGTAACGAATATATGTTAAGCTATGCAAAATAACGATATTTACAAGCATTTAGCTAAGGTCTAAAGGCCAAAATGAAAGAATAAAGGTGATGAAATGGAGATTCATAAGGTACTAACCTATCTAAAGGGATGGCACCTTAAAGAGTTGAGGAAGTGAATGCTAAAACATCTTGCCTTTATGCATCAGTTATGAGAAGTTTGATGTATGATAAATGTACAAAAGTTAGATGTCTGTCATGCAGTGGGAGTAGTAAACTACTATTAATCCTACTATGGAGATAAAACGCTTGATTGCAATAATAAAAACACCTTCAAAGTTAACAAGATTTTTTAGATATTGACCTCAAAGTCTTATCTTTAAAAACTTAAGACTTTATAGATAGTAATGTGAATGGTCTTAACTGCAGATGCCTTATAAGACATAAGACTAGGTGTTCATTTCATATAAAGGAATGAATTGCAATAACATTTATTGTATAATATCTCACTGTGGGCTCGCATGTTCAAAAATCTCCCAATATCCCGAAGAGCCATTAACATTCTAATATTTTTGTAAAAATATTGTGAAAAGTTTATGTATACTGTTTGAAAAAAATTTTTGCAAAATGACTTTAAATTGTTTGTAAAGATTTGCAAAAAGTAGGTGTACTATAGTTTTCAAAAAGTAGGTGTACAATGCAGAAAGAATGATGCAATTATTCAAAAAGAATTTGGAAAGAATTTTTGCAAATAAAAAGAACTTCGATACAAAAAGTATAAATATGTACAACTATTTACACATGCATGCTTCTTTTTATTTATTTACAAGGGTTAAGAATTTAAAGGTTTTACAGGTTCACAAAAAGTGATTTAGGTTTTTATATACAATTGGTAAAGAATTTTATTTTTCTTTATATATGTATATATATAATTCTTATTAATGATACATTTATTCCTCAAATTTATTTGCAAATAAATTTTGAAAACTATAGTACACCTACTTTTTGCAAATCTTTACAAAAAATTTAAAGTCATTTTGCAAAGATTTTTTTCAAACAGTATACATAAACTTTTCACAATATTTTTACAACCATTTTCAAAATCATTTGCAAATAGGTTTTTAAAATCTTTTATTTCACACAAAGAAAAGAATTTTTACAAATCAAAACTTTTTCCAAAGGTTGAAAACATTTCACAAAAAGTTTTCCACGCGGGTCAAACCATTTTCACATCATTTGCAGAAAATATTTTTGACTTGAGTTATTACTGAGCGTATATAAAAAGAATTTGAGGAATAAAAAATACCTTTGTCAATAAAATGTTTTTGGTGTTTTTAATTTTTGCAAATGTTTGTGATTCTTGAATACAAAAGGGTATTGGCAAAGGAAATAAGTACAAATATTTACACAAGGGTGCCTCTAATATTCACAAGAGTTCAGTTTTAAAGAATTAACATGGTGTAAATGATCGCTTTTGTAGACATATGTGTAAAGAATTTTAATATGGTGTGTATGCTCCTCAAGCTTATTTTAAAACCATTTTACAAAAGTTTTGAAAACTATAGTCCAAAATAATTTTTACAAACAATTTTAAAAGCATTTACACACATTTGAAAATAATTTTGCAAAGGTTTTTCAAACAATATATATATATAGGTTTTTGAATATTTTTGCAACCATTTTTCAAACCATTTGCAAATCGTTTTTCAATTATTTTTATTTCACACGAAGAAAATAAATTTTGTAAGCAAAATCTGTTTACAAAGGTTGAATTGTTTTTACTAAATATTTTCCAAACAGTTTTCAAATGATTTTTCAAACATTTTGCAAAAGTGATTTTACCTGATTTATTAATCAGTGTATACAAAAAGAGCTTGAGGAGTTATAAGCTTGTTTTTATTAGGAAATTTCACTGAATAATTTTTAGCCTTGAGTATTATTTCAAAAATACCAATGTATGAGTTATGGCTAAAGTATATACACAGTATATACGACCCCCCTATACATAGCCTGAGCTATATCCTCATAGATCGAAGAGAAAAAGTGAAGGCATAACTCAGACTGATTATAGAAAAGCCTACAAATAACGAATGAAGGAATAACTAAATGAGAAGTCCATCCATCCCCTATACTTAGGATCAAATAATCCTAAGTATAGGATACTGTACTCAAAGTAGGGAGGTCAAGGGTGAGAATGAACAGATCATACCCAGGCAACCTCCCCCTATACTTAGGGTAAGATATCCCTACGTATAGAGAAGAAGAGGAGACAGGGGAGAGGATCAAAGAGTGAAACTACGTGTGGTGTACACCCCCTTATACTTAGGACAAAGTACATCCTAAGTATAGCAAACTGAAAAAAAGGGGTGAGACACAGAAGACACGTACCTTATTATTATTTTTAAATTGAGAGAAGGTGAGAATGAAACGAAGAAAAGATAAAAAGACTTAAAAGAAAAGTTTATGAATTGCATTATCTGAATCTTTTGATGTGGCTACTATTTTGGATGTGTCATCAAAGTGCAGTACTTGGATAGAGTCGACGATTGCCAAGAAAGTATCAAGCTCGAGGTAGGGATGAGCATGGGCCGGGCCTGTGCTGGGACATACAGGGCCTAGGCCCATTTAGGTTTGTGGGCTTTGGGCCAGCCCTAGGACCACTAACTTTTTTTAGAAGGCCCAGGCCCAAGCCCAAACCAATTATAATGGGTCGGGCCTCGGCCAGGCCAGCCCATAATGTCTCAAAAATCAATTGGTCTTGGACCGACCCAAAACTTATGAGTCTAGACTTGGAGGGACCATAAACTTGGCGAACCCTCATTTGGTTATTTTGATTGTAATCTTTATTATGAAGTGTTTATTAGTTATTTGGGTCTTTATTATTTAGTTATCCTACTGTTTTGCACGGATTTGGTCATATCTATGATTCTACAGTATCTAATGGAAAGAGTTTCATATAGATATTATAGAAACATATGCAAATAATAGTAAACAAACAGATTGAAAATGTACCTCAAGTGGATTAATTTGTCAACGTCGTCAACTCCCTCATTAAATCCAGATGAATATATCAAAGTGAGAGATCAAAGTCCTGACACACATGGACTACATGTGGGCATCTTATGCGATCGGGGCGACTAGTCGGACTAGTCGCAAGATGCAGCGGAATTTAAAATTTTAAAACATGTGATGAAACCACATGATCACAAGAACATTTCTTGGATCGTTTCATCAAATCACAAAGTATTATAAATACCTCTCGAAGCGTGGTTGCGATCACGAGATCTCTAAAGCAAGAGATCCTCCTGGCTCAAGTCCGATCCACGAAGACAGCACTTGCGGGCGCGATGATGAGACGCGTGACTCCCGCAATCCTCGACGAAGATCCAAGCCTCGAATCCCCTGATTTCGTTCAATGAAATCCTTCGTCTTCCTCTAGAGAAAGAAACCCCAAAAGAAGATGGAGATCCTTGAGTAGTCGAAGGCGAAGACGAGAAGGTCTCTCTCAACACATAAGATGGACGACCACCTTAGAGAGAGAGAGGACGACAAGAATGAAAAGAGAGAGAGAGAGAGTATACGTGTACTCTAGGTGTTGTACTTTGAAGGGGCTAGGGTTTCCCTCCTTATATATTAATTTGGGATCGAATGGATCTCAATCCATGGCATACATAGATCCAACGACTAGATTGATCTATGTACCAATCAACGACCATGATTGTTGTTGGTTAAAAACCAACAACATTAATTTATATCAAATCAAGATATGTTGCATTATCATCAACACAATTTAATTTAACATAAATCAATTATTAAGAGATAACAAGATAACAAAAGAGAGGATAATTAATCACCCCTGTAAAATAGGGGTCGTCACCTATAGGTGATGTCACCTATTTTGTGGTGATTATTTCATCTTTATTTTATCCTATTATTCCTTAATAAATTGCAATAACTATTATTGCAAATTTATCCACCAAATTACTTCCAAATTAATTTGTGAATATTTCAATCATGCCATTGAAAAATATGTGAATCATATTCACAACCCAAACTAATTTGTAATTACATTTCCAAATAATTAATTAATGTGAATACAATCCACATTAACAATTAACAAATGCTATTTACAAAGTTTCTCTCTCTCTGATATATTATAAATCATATTTATAACATACACAGATATTATGGATAACACTATCCACAATCTGCTTTTCCTTGATAATTAAATCTCATTTAATTATCTTGGATAATCATTCCACAATATAAATCTTATTCATATTATACTTGATAATTAAGTCTCATTTAATCATCAAGACCTTCTTGCTTAGATACAAAATTCATCATAGAAATTATTCCTGAACACCTTCAAGAATAATGTGCTTTCTCTGCAGATACTTGGAGATAAGGACAGGGCGATTGTATTGTTCCACATATAGTTACTTGGATGTTGAGATCTCATCTCAAATCCAGATCTAACGGACCTCCCATAGATGCTTGATAAAATCAAGTCCGTATACTTAATCTTCTCATTGCATCTGAATCTCATTAAGATCAATGTCCAACACTTGGACCAAGATCAAGTTACTTGTCTACAGAGAGGAGTCTCTAAAATTCAGACCTGTTTCACACTCCCTCGGACTGGAAGCATCATGGTTATACAATCGTTTATGATCACATCACCCTCGGGTACTCCCAATACCTGTACATCCTGCACACTGGAAGAACAATGATCAATGTGTAGATGAAGATCAATTTTACATTGTCTTCTTCAGGGTTTGGTCACCAAGTTTCTCAATCTTGGTCATTGGGATTTGGTATCGATCATATACTTTCCCAAAGCATATATCATACCTTCAAATTCTTGCCATGCTTCCAAAGCACAACGACCATGCATGGAATTTGATCGGTCCCAATACCTCATGAGTGAGCTCATGTCTTCCGATTCATAAGTGAACATGTATGATCCCTTTGAGAGATCGTATTACTCATATGCCCTTATATGCACTCCAGCTCGCAGGTGTATAGACCTTTGTTAGGTCATCAACCTAATGGTCTGCCAAATATACATACTCAGACATATAGTAACACATCTGTCTCCAGTCAGAGGATGCGTGCCTATGATGTGACAACTTTCAACATAGGACTTAGGTTATCTTGATCTCGCTAAGTCAACCCATTGACCTAACTAAACTGACACCTCCGAATCACTATATCCATGCAGAGGACCTGCATCAAGAGGTCGGTCAGATATCTGCCTATGTGAGAAAGGATTGTCATCTCCTACTCAGGCTGGAGATCATCTCTTAATAATCATTTGATGGTGATTGATGAGTCCTCTATCTAACTCATTAGATATTCATCCAAGCACCAGCCTCTATGATTCATCTAATGAATCAACAACTATTTGATTATCAAACGGCCATGGTACATAACCCTAATTGTATAGAGGGACCTTATAGTGCATTCATTCACTTAATTTCAGAAAGGGAGTGAACAATCACTAACTTTTATTGATAAAACATATTTATTACAATTACCTTTTTTGTAACAATGGTTCGCCTCAGGCTCACATGGCTAACAATCTCCCATTAGCCCACATAACCATTCAAGAACAGTCCTTAAACCCATGCTTATTACATGCTGGTCGAAAACCTTCTGCGTCAGAGGTTTGGTAAGGGGATCAGCAACGTTGTCGGCAGAGGCCACATTGGTGATGATGATATCACCACGCTTTTGAGTCTCCCAAATGATGTGGTATTTCCTTTCCACGTGCTTGCTCTTTTTGATGCCACCTGAGTTCCTTTGCCTCGGCAATGGCTCCCGTGTTAACGCAGAGTAACGGGATGGGAGTATCAGAGGAAACTATCCCAAGCTCCAAGATCAACTTGTACAACCACAATGCCTCCTTTGCAGCATCCGATGCGGCAATGTATTCGGCTTTTGTTGTTGAATCCGTAGTAGTGTCCTACTTCTTGCTTCTCCAGCTTACAGCACCACCGTTCAACAGGAATACAAACCCTGATGTTGACTTTCAATCATCAATATCTGACTGGAAGTCTAAATCTATATATCCCAAGACTTGGAGATGACCATCTCCGTAGACCAAGATGTAATCTTACGTCTGTCTTCGATATTTGAATATGTTCTTTACTGCATTCCAGTGTTGCTCTCCATAGCAGGATGGGTAATGACTTACCACTCCCACTACATGGCAGATGTCTGGCCTAGTACACATCATGGCATTCATTAAGCTTCCTACAGCTGATGCATAGGGGCATCTAGACA
Organism: Ottelia alismoides; assembly: GCA_037367405.1. Classification (NCBI taxonomy): domain Eukaryota; kingdom Viridiplantae; phylum Streptophyta; class Magnoliopsida; order Alismatales; family Hydrocharitaceae; genus Ottelia; species Ottelia alismoides. Next base: position 148,134 of record JAZKJV010003270.1, on the reverse strand, counting down.
TGGCCTTCTTTTCCTCAACACTTTGAGGAGCCATCCCTTTAGACAGATGGATACCATGTCTTAAGAAGAGGAATCCTTTCTAGGAACTATCCATACGAAATCGTTCAAGAATCTTCTTAATGTATCCATGTTGTGACAATCCCAATATCCTCTTTTCTTGATTTCTGAACAACTTCAGGCCTAAGGTGTAAGAGGCTTCTCAAAGATCTTTCATCTCAAAGGTATGAGATAGCAAAGTCTTTACACTGGTCATCATTCATGTATCATTCCCAATGACAAGGATATCATCTACATAAAGCACGATGAACACAATGGTGCTACCACTAAGCTTCTTTTACACACAAGGTTCATCAGGATTCTGCATAAAATCACAACTCTTTATGGTTTCGTCAAATCTGATGTTCCATCTACGAGAAGTTTGTTTGAGCCCATAGATGGATTTCTTTAGCTTGCATACTTCACCATCCTCAACTATGAAGCCCTACGGCTGCTCCATTAAGATATCCTCCTCGAGGTATACATTGAGGAAAGCTATTTTGACGTCCATCTGCCGGATGTCGTAGTCAAGAGATGCAGCTATAGCTAGCAGTGTCCAGATGGACTTAAGCATAGCCATAGGAGAGAACGTCTCATCGTAGTCGATGCCTTCTCTCTGTGTGTAGCCCTTGGCTACGAGTCATGCCTTGAAAGTCTCTACTTTCCCATCAGGTCCCCTTTTTCTCTTGAAGATCCATTTACACCCAATGGGTTTCATTCCTTTAGGTGGATCCTCTAGGGTCCATACACCATTCTTATGCATGGAGTCAATCTCTGACTTAATTGCTAGCATCCATCTATCCATGTCATGATCCGCGAGTGCTTCATCAAATGAAGTAGGATCATAGTCAGTTTCTCTTGACACATGGAATCCATACCTTTCAGGTAGTGCAACCACCCTCGAACTCCTTCGAAGAGGTATGGGTGTGTCATCTTCATTTATCTCCTTAGTTTATGGTTCAGGAACCTCAAAATCCTCAAGGGATTCAATGAGTTCCTCTACTTCATTTCTATCTTGACCTTTAAGGAAATCATCCTCCAGAAATTTCACATCTCTAGAGACAAAAAACATTTGGGTCTCAGGGTCATAAAGTTGATATCCAATGCCATCTTTAACATACCTAATGACGTAGCACTCACAGTGCGAGATTCTATCTTACTTGCGTCCACATTCTTCGCATGGACCAAGCAACCCAAACCCTCAAGTAATTAACACTAGGTTTGGTTCCATACCAGAGCTCATGAGGATTCATAGGCACAGATTTTCTACGAATCTTATTCAGGATATATATTGAAGTCTCTACTGCATACCCCCAGAAACTAAGAGGTAAATGTGCTTTGCTCATCATTGAACGGACCATGTCCATGATGGTCCTGTTACGTCTTTCAACAACACCATTAAGTTGGGGAGTTACAGGGGGAGTGAGATTGGAGATAATTGCATTATCTTTAAGGTATCCCTTGAATTCATCTGAGAGGTACTCGCCACCTCGGTCAGATCGAATCTGTTTAATCTTCCTGTCGGTTTGGTTCTCAACCAAAGCCTTAAACTCTTTGAACTTTTCAAAGGTTTCAGATTTATGACGTAGTAGGAAGATAAACCCGTATCACGAATGATCATCAATAAATGTCAAATAATATCGATATCCATTCCAAGCCGTGGTACTGAAGGGACCACATACATCAGTATGTATTAGGTCAAGAATACCTTCGCATCTCGTAACCTTATTACGGAAAGGCATCCTGGTCATTTTACCTCGAATGCAATGTTCACATGTAGGTAAAGATTGGACCTGTAGAAAATCTAAGGGTCCATCCTTTATCAACCTATTGATCCTATCAACAGATAAATGACCAAGCCTTTAATGCCAAATCATATTCGAATGATTTCCATTCTCCCTGGATCTTTTAAGGTTTTTATTAGTGGTTGTGACATTCATGACACATTCATCAATGAACAATTCATAGAGTCCTCCAGAAGTTAGAACACCGTCAGCAATAAATTTATCATATTGATTAATGACTAACTTATTAAAGAAAAGGAAGGAATATCCATGTCCAACAAGCTTAGATACAGATATCAAATTCCTCTTGACTTCAGGTACATAAAGACACTCTTTAAGTACTAAGACTCGACCACTAGATAACGATAGTCAGCAGGTCCCAATGGCGACTGCTGCAATGCTTGCATCAGATCCCATCTGGATGACTATATCCCCTTGCTCCAGATTCCTAGTTTCCTGAAACAAATGCAACGAATTGCATACATGAACAGAAGCACCCGAATCTACAATCCAACTACCTTCTCGTCCAACGAGAAAGCTAGTTTCAATGATGAAAGTAGATTTCATACCTGCTGGGGCTTTACCTTTGTCGGCAGACTTCAGGTATTCTGGGCAGTTACGCCACTAGTGCCCCGGCTTCTTGCAGTGGTGACAGACATCGGTCTTCTTTGATGTCATTAATGTGGATGTACTACAAGATGAACCAACTCCTTGACTCTTCTTCTTTCTCTTATGGGTCGGGCCCTTCCGAGAACCTTGCTTCCGCTTGCGCTTTCCTCTTACTTGTGCAACCATTGCACTAGCAGAGGGGCCGTCATTCTTCATGACGTCTTATGCATACATGAATGCAGCTAACAACCCAACGTTAGTGAATTCAGCTTTGCTCATGTGATATGACATGACAAAGTTGTTGAAAGACTTAGGGAGCGATAGGAGAATGAAACCAACTTGCATATCAGCATCCATGTAAGCTCCCAGGGTTTCCAGTTCAGAGAGGTACCCAAACACTTTGAGTATGTGTTCTCTGACAGAGGTCCCTTCCTGCATCTTGCAGAGAATAAGCTCTTTCATCACATTGTAACGATGTGTGCGATTTATGTCACCAAACATATCTTTCAGATTCAACATGATTTCATGGTAGTGGTTCATTTCCACATGCTGCTTCTGAAGCATATTGGATAATGAGCCAAGGATATAACATCTTGCCAAGTTATAATCTTCATCAAAGTTATCATTAAAAGTATTATTTTATGGAGTCTGAGGGTTTGATATCTTGTCCTCGGTCAGCACATATGAGATGCACTACGCAGATAGGACAAGATCCAAATTTCGGATCCAATCCGAATAATTTCCGGTCAACCGATTGACCTCCAGGAGCCTGCTCAGTGGGTTCATGGACTTCATTTTCTGAAAACAAGAATGCACTATATTAGAATATATAAATAACAATATATCCAATTTTAAAACATTTGATGAAGCTATTTTAAATTAAATTTGTCTTGCTATGTCCACGATGAAAGATTATTCCCTAATCGTCTTTCAAAGTAAGTGATATACTTACCGCTATATCTCGAGCAAGATCTGGGATCTCCTCTCTATCTTTATCACATACCAGTAATATGAGAACATGTGACTCGAATAAAGAGAAGCGGGAACACATTCCGCCTTGCATGTCCAACTTGCATTTCCCAATTCGGTCTTTAACTCCCGGGCCCACCACCCCTAAGATGATGTTGCCCCGTTGCTAATTGGACCAACCATCAACAAGCTTAATACTCACTACACGCAATCCAATATCGCCCCAATAATATGAGGACCCGATATTGGGGTCACTATGTATATGGTCTTACTCTTTCGAGAAACAAAGAACCCGATCCAAATAATTGTATATAGGATCTGTCACTTAGGACAAGCGTCTCCTAGATACAACTTTTGGTGATGAAATTCTTTGCCTTGACGAGAGACCATAGATGTCACTTATGTGATCCTCCACCTCTTATTTAAATTGAAATAATTATTTATTATGAATCATATTCACATAATTAATTCTTCTAAGAGAAATACACATCTATTCATAATAGAGTGTTTTAATAGGATATAATTAATTTAATCACATTAAATTAATTATCAATCCAAATTTCAATCAACAATCTTTGAATTTTACTTGAATAGTAGGTATAATCTAAAAGTACATATTATTTAGAATTTTAATAATTAGAAAAATATACTTTGATTTCTCCGACACTATCGAGTCCCTACCTGCTGTCATGGCCAGTACCGACGAGAGTGGGACAGACCACATACGTTGCGACCTGCTACCCCAATGCTCTCCGACTAGACAACATATCCACCTCAGGAAAGGGATAATGCCAGATAGATCATCATGTACTTTGAGATGCTCATCGGTCTTTCAACCGAAATTATACCATATAATATACATCAAAACAATTTTGATTATATTATAAGGAGATTTGCTAATCAAATCCCCAATCCTATTCAAGCAAGAGAGTTTTCATGTAAAAGTTGTCCTACAACTATTGTAGGATGACACAGGATTTTGTATGCAAACAATGTTTGTTAATGATTTCATATAATCCAATGATCAAAATCAACTGTCTTATCATTATGGTTAGTGGGATGTCATTTAAGGAATTGATTATCATCTTTAAATATTTCACAAATATTTATCAATAACCAATTTCAGAAAATTAACAATTAATTTTCATCAATTTATTTGAATGACTATCACAAGGTTCATGATCAAGTTTGTCAGTTTCCAGCAGTGACCCCCAATCACTAAAATTAACTTATCTTGATCTATTCAAATCCAATATTCGCAAAATCAGTTTTCTAAGATTGCCAACTTGATTTACAACAGAACCTAAGTGTTATTTCATTCATTTCAAGGCGCATCAAAACAGTAATTAACTTATTAATCACGTTCAGATTTGTTGTTCCCGCAACAGTGAATACATGCTTATTCAAAAGGCCATATCTTGAGCAAATGAAATTCAAATTTCGTAAACTCAGATGCTATAGTTTTATTATTTAATGGGTAACAAAATAAAATTGAATATTTCGTGTTTAAGCAATTTAAACAGTGCTTAAAAAATCAATTAGATAGAGGTGCGAAAATTGAAATGCGATAAAACTTTCGCGACCCTTTCAAACCCAAGTCGTCCTAGGTCTATGGATCGTATCCAAAACCTTTTCCGACCTAATGTTATGATACCACTTTAAGAAATATTGAGAATCCTCAAGCGCATCATTGAAGCGTGATGATCGCATCTTATGCGATCGGGGCGACTAGTCGCACTAGTCGCAAGATGCAACGTAATTTAAAATTTTAAAACATGTGATGAAACCACATGATCACAAGAACATTTCTCGGATCATTTCATCAAACCAAAAAGTATTATAAATAACTCTCGAAGCGTGGTTGCGATCACGAGATCTCTAAAGCAAGAGATCCTCCTGGCTCAAGTCCGATCCACGAAGACAACACTTGCGGGCACGATGATGAGACACGTGACTCATGCAATCCTCGACGAAGATCCAAGCCTCGAATCCCCTGATTTCATCCAATGAAATCGTCATCTTCCTCTAGAGCAAGCAACCCCAAAAGATTATGGAGATCCTCGAGTAGTCGAAGGCGAATGCGAGAAGGTCTCTCTCAACACATAAGAGGGACGACCACCTTAGAGAGAGAGAGAGAGGACGGCGAGAATGAGAAGAGAGAGAGTAGACGTGTACTCTTGGTGTTGTACTTTGAAGGGGCTAGGGTTGCCCTCCTTATATATTAATTTGGGATCCAATGGATCTCAATCCATGGCATACATAGATCCAATGGCTAGATTGATCTATGTATCAATCAATGGCCATGATTGTTGTTGGTTAAAAACCAACAATATTAATTTATATCAAATCAAATATATGTTGCATTATCATCAACACAATTTAATTTAACATAAATCAATTATTAAGAGATAACAAGATAACAAAAGAGAGGATAATTAATCACCCCCAAAAATAGGGGTCGTCACCTATAGGTGACGTCACCTATTTTGTGGTGATTATTCCCTCTTTTTATTTTATCCTATTATTCCTTAATAAATTGCAATAACTATTATTGCAAAATTATGATAATTCCAAATTAATTTGTGAATAATTCAATTATGCCATTGAAAAAATTGTGAATTATATTCACAACCCAAACTAATTTGTAATTACATTTCCAATTAATTAATTAATGTGAATCCAATCCACATTAACAATTAACAAATGCTATTTGCAAAGTTTATCTCTCTCTAATATATTATAATCACATTTATAACATACACATATATTATGGATAGCACTATCCATGATCTGCTTTTCCTTGATAATTAAATCTCATTTAATTACCTTGGATAATCATTCCACAATATGAATCTTATTTATATTATACTTGATAATTAAATCTCATTTAATCATCAAGACCTTCTTGCTTGGATACATAATTCATTATAGGAATTATTCCTGAACTCCTTCAAGAATAATATGCTTTCTCCGCAGATACTTGGAGATAAGGACAGAGCGATTGTATTGTTCCACGTATAGTGAATTGGATGTTGAGATCTCATCTCAAATCCAGATCTAACGGACCTTCCATAGATGCTTGATTAAATCAAGTCCGCATACTTAATCTTCTCATTGCATATGAATCTCATTCAAATCAATGTCCAACACTTGGACCAAGATCAAGTTACTTCTCTACAGAGAGGAGTCACTAAAATCCAGACATGTTTAATCACTCCCTCAGACTGGAAGCGTCATGGTTATACAATCATTTATGATCACATCACCCTCAGGTATTCGCAATACCTGTACATCCTGCACACGGAAGACTAATGATCAACCTGAAGATGAAGATCAATTTTACACTGTCTTCTTCAGGTTTTGATCACCAAGTTTCTCAATCCTGGTCATTGGGATTTGGTATCGATCATATACTTTCCCAAAGCATATATCATACCTTCAAATTCTTGTCATGCTTCCAAAGCACGACGACCATGCATGGAATTTGATCGGTCCCAATAGCTCATGAGTGAGCTCATGTCTTCCGGTTCATAAGTGAACCTGTATGATCCCTTTGAGAGATCGTATTACTCATATGCCCTTATATGCACACCAGCTCGCCAGTGTATAGACCTTGGTTTGGTCATCAACCTAATGGTATACCAAATGTACATACTCATACATATAGTAACATATATGTCTCCGGTCAGAGGATGAGTGCCTATGCTGTGACAGCTTTCAACATAGGACTTAGGTTATCTCGATCTGACTAAGTCAAACCATTAACCTAACTAATCTGACACCTCCGAATCACTAATCCCATGCAGAGGACCTGCATCAAGAGGTCGATCAGATACCAGCCTATGTGAGAAAGGATTGCCATCTCCTACTCAAGCTGGAGATCATCTCTTAATAATCATTTGACGGTGCTTGATGAGTCATCTATCTAACCCATTAGATAGTCATCCAAGCACCAGCCTCTATGATTCATCTAATGAATCAACATTTATATGATTATCAAGACAGCCGTGGTACATAACCCTAATTGTGCAGAGAGACCTTATAGTGCACTCATTCACTTAATTTCAGAAAGGGTGTGAACAATTAGTAACTTTTATTGATAAAACATATTTATTAAAATAACATTTATTGTACGAATTGTTCGCCTCGGGCTCACATGGCTGACAATGTGGGGCAAGCTATCGGGCCTAATTTTGGGATTCTATGCAGGCCGGCCTATCGGGCCTAACGAGCTCGGCCGGGCTAGGCCCGAGCCCAGCCCAATTATTAAATGGACCTACATCTTTGGCCTAAGCCTGACCCATAAATAACTCAGGTTTAGGCTGGGCCGGCCCAGCCCAATGCTCATCCCTTGCTCGAGGCAAGGCTTCAGGAGTTCACCGTTGATGACGAATAGTTGTGTGTCAGGAGACAATTCTGATATTGTAATGCTGCCATTGTCACGCATTTCTTGAACTCGAAATGGCCCTGTCCATTTGCTTTTTCATATGCCTGAGAAGATATTCAACTTTGCATCGAATAGCTACACTTTCTGTCCATCTTCGAAGGTCTTTAGTCTGATGTGCCAGTTGTGCTAGCATTTCACCTTCTCCTTATACATTAAGGTGTTATAATATGCATATTCTCGAAATTCCAAGATCCTGTTCAGATCATCTTTTCTTTTATGACCATTTCTTTGTGAGTCCATATTACAAATGTTTATAGCCCATAAAGATTTGTGAATTAATTCCACGGGCAAATGGCATGGTTTCTCATATACAAGATGGTAAGGCGACATACCCAAGGGAGAATTTTACGCATTCTGTATGCCCATAAGACGGAGTCTAAGAGTTGGTACCATTTCTTATTGTCCCGCTTCACAAGCTTCCGAAGGATTGTCTTGATTTCCCTATTTGATAACTCTACCATGCCATCTGAGGATGATAAGGAGATGTGACACGATGCTCGATGCCATACTCTTTCGTGAGATTCTTAACCTCCATGTTTGAAGGATATGGTGAGATCCTTAAGCGCATCACAGAAGCGTGATGATCACATCGTATGCGATTGGGAGCGACTAGTCGCACTAGTTGCTCAAGTTAGCGGGATTTAAATTTTTTTCATGCGATGAAACCACATGATACAATAACACTTCTCGGTTCGTTTCATCTAAACCACAAACAAGTATTAGGGTTACCTCTTGAAGCATGGTTGCGATCGAGCCTCTAAATGAAGAGACCTCCTGTCTCAAATCCGATCCGATAGAGGAGACGCTTGCAAGTGCGTTGATGAAACACGTGCTCCTTAAAATCCATGTTGATGATACAAGCAACAAATCTCCTGATCTCGACACACGAGATCCAACATCTTCTTTACGAGTGAGACACACTGAAGGAGATGGAGATCCACGAGCAAATGACCCGGTAGCATAATGATGGTGTTGTGGCGATGGAGACTCTCTCTAGGGCTTCCAAGGTGAACGACCACAATGAGAGAGAGGGAGAGATGGTGTGTGTAGAGAGAGAGAGAGAGAGAAGTTGTTGTTCACAACTTGTGTGTTTTCATCGAGAAGAGCAAGGGGTGCTTCTCCTTTTATAATATTTTGGGATACATGGATCTCAATCCATGGACAACACAAATCCAATGGCTCACATTGATTTGTGTTTCTTTTAATGGCCATGATTTTGTTGTAAATTTATAATAACAACTAATTTAATAAAATCAAATATATATATATATTGTATATAATTTGATTTATATCAAATCAATCTTCATTGAAGAAATAGGAAGGAGGCAAGCTTTCTTCCATAAGAACAAGGGGGACGGCCCACACATTCCATAAGGAGAGGGTGGTCGTCAACCCTCTTCATATGGCAAGGTGTCTCCTTCCAATTTAATGAATATCCATATCTCATGTGTATCTCCAATATTTTGCAACAACATTTTATTGCAAATTTATTTCACAAAAATAAGTCGAATTTATTTTGTGAACATTTCAATCATGCCATTAGAAGTTTGTAAATCACATTCACAACCCAAAATAAAATGTGAATTATATTTTCAATTAATTATCCAATGTGAATCCAATTCACATCAACATTTAATTAACAAATGTAAATTACAAATAGCTCTCTCTTATATATTATAAATCACTTTTATAATATATATGTTAATATAGATAGTGCTATCCACATTCTTCATAACCATGATAATTAAATCACATTTAATCATCTTGGATCTCTATTCTCATGTGCCCAAATAATATGAATCACATTGACATTATTCACATCTTTGATAATTAAATCACATTTAATTATCTAAGATAACTCTCCTTATAATATGAATCAAAATCATATTATTCATGATAAATAAATCACATTTAATTATCCATTTTCTCAATGCTCGAATACATATATCAACAATGAAATTATCCATGAACTCTTTCAAGGATAATGCGCTTCCTCTGCGGATACTTAGAGATACGGACAAGGTGATTATATTGTTCCACGTATAGTGACATGGATATTGAGATCACATCTCAAATCCAGATCTTGTGGTCTTCCTATGGATGCTTGATTAAATCAAGGTCGTAGATCCAATCTTCTCATTGCACCTGAATCACATTCAGATCAATGTCCATCAGTTTGACTAAGATCATATTACTTCTCTATGAGAGGAGTCACTAAAATCCAGACCCGTTTCATCACTCCCTAGGAATGGAAGCGTCATTATTATACAATTGTTTATGATCACATCACCCTCAGGTATTCCTAATACATGTACATCCTGCATATTGGAAGACCCAAATTAAACTTGAAGTATATGATCAATTTTACATTGTCTACTTCAGAGTTTTATCATTAAATTTCTCATTCGATCATTGGGAGTCGGTATTGATCACATGCTTTCCAAAAGCATATATCATACCTAGTTGTTGATCTTATACTTTTCCAAAAAGCATATATCAAACCTACAAATTTAGTCAAGCTTCCAAAGAGATACGACCGTGCAGAGAATATGATTCTTCCCTATATCTCATGAGTGAGCTCATATCTTCCGTTCAGTAATGAACCTGTATGATCCCTTTGAGAGATTGTATTACTCATATGCTATGCATACCATCTCACCGGTGTAAAAACCTTGATTAGGTCATCAACCTATTGGTCTGCCAAATGTACATATTCAGACATATAGTAACACATCTGTCTCCGGTCAGAGGATGCGTGCCTATATCTTGACAACATACGTTATAGGACTTTAGTTATCTCGATCTCATTAAGTCAACTTTTTTGACACCTCAGAATCTCTATTCCTATGTAGAGGACCTGCATTAAGAGGTCGATCAGATCTCAACCTTTAGAGAAAGGATTGACATCTCCTTCTCAGGCTGGAGATCCTCTCTTAATAATCATTTGATGGTGCTTGACGAGTCATCAATCTAACTCTTTAGATATTCATCCAAGCACCAACCTATATGATTCAATAATTGAATCAACAGTTGTATGATTATTAAGATGAACATGATACATAACCCTAATTGTACTAAGGTACCTATTATGCAAATTACTTATTCTTCATTTCAGATAATGTAATGATATTTGCAATAACAATTATTGCATAATGGCTCGCCATGGGTTCGCATCTCCAACAATCTCCAACTAGCCCAAAGAGCCATTAATAATCATTTAAACCCACACTCATGTGACAATCATAAGCTATCTAGAAAAATAGCTAGGTAAGATGATCAGTCACTTTGTTCCTAAGAAACTATGCCAATTCCTTTTACAACACTTTCATATCCCCAGTAACAATGCTCGCATCCAATGTGAATGTTGCATCTTATTCAACCTATACTCAACATTGTTAGTTATAGTGTCCTTGACACTATAGCTCAATTATTATTATAAATAGCTTGCATTTTTTCAATATCCTTTTCCGAATACCCTTATTCCTGGAGATCTCTACCTCCTAAGGTATTTACAATTAAGACCTTTTAGATCACTATCTATAAAGTCTTAATTTCTTGAAGATAAGACTTTGAGATCATTATCTCAAAAAGTATTTTCATCTTTGAAGATATTGAAGATTAATAACCATTTACTACTCCCACTGCATGGTAGACATCTAGCTTTTCTACACTTCAACATGCACCCAACTTTTCATAATCAATGCACTAGGGTAAGCAGTTTTAGCATTCACTTCCTCAACTCCTTGAGGTGTTATCCCTTTAGACAGGTCAATACCCTATCTTGAGGGAAAGAAGCCATTCTTGTAATGTTCCAGAAAACGAAACATGTCCAAGGTGTACTACTAATGTGACAGTCCCAATACCCTCTTCTCTTTACTTCTGAACACTTCCAGAACTAAGATCCAATAGGTATCCATGAGATCATATCTCAAGGTATGGAATAGCCAGTCAATAAAACACTTATTATTATACTTATGTCATTCTAAATGATTAAGATATCATCTATGTTTAGCACGATGAACACAATGGCACTGCCACTAAGCTTCACAAGATTCATCAAGATTCTATCTGAAAGCATAACATTTATGACTTGATCAAATCCAATGTTCCAACTACAAGGAGCTTATTTGAGTCCATAGATGGAATTCCTTAGCTTGCACACTTTGCTTTCCTCAACTATGAAGCCTTGGGGCTACTTCGTATGAATAACTTCGGAGAAGTATTCATAGAGGAATGCAATATTGACTTCCATCTTGAAGATGTCAAAGTCAAGTTGTGTAGCTATAGTTAGCAATATTCTGATGGGTTTAAGCAAAGTCATTAGAAAGCAAGTCTCATCGCAAGCGATGTCTTCTTTCTGTGTGTATCTTTGAGATACAAACTGTGCTTAGATGGTCTTTACCTTCTCATCAAATTCCCTCTTTCTCTTGAAGATCCATTTACACCTAATAGGTTTTACCCTTATAGGTGGATCCACGAGGGTCCATATACAACACTTATATATGAAGTATACTGTATACTTTATTGCTAACATCCATCTTTCCAAGTCATGATCTTCAGAAGCTTCATCACATGAAGTAAGATCATTGTCAGACTTAACTGAAACATGGAATCCATCCTCAAACTCATTTCAAGATGTAGGTGTGTTTCATCTTTAATTGACCTTTTAGTTTCTTATTTCAAGAGCCTTATTATCTTCTCAAAATTAAATGAGTTCCTTCATTTCATTTTCATCTTGATTCTCAAGAGAGTCATCCTCTAAGTATCATATCCTTAGAGATGAAATCTTTTAAGAATCTCAAGGTCATAAAGTAGGTATCCAATACCATACTTTATAATCCTTATGAAGTAGCACTCTCTGGTAATAGATTCCAGCTTACTTGCATGAAACCTTATTAAAGATATATATTGTATTCTCTAATACATATATACCTTGGAACTAAGAGGTAATTATGCTAAGATTCATCATTGATCAAATCATGTCACACATGATCCCATTGTATCTCCTTACAACTCTATTGAGTTAGGTATATTAGGAGGATTGAGATAGGAATGATATTCCTTTCTCTAATAGGTATTCCATGAATTCATCTAATAGGTACTGATTACCTAGGTTAGATCAAATTCATGCCATCTTCCTTTAAACTTTAGTTCTAAATCAAAATTATGAAATCTTTGAACATTTCAAAGCTTTCTAAGGTGAAGGGAAGAAATCTCATATCACAAATAATCATCGAATGATATCACATATCATCAATGTTTATTATGATTTAGATGATCCACATACATCAATATGCATGAGATCTTAAAGACCTTGACATCTAACACCATTCCTAGAGAAGGGTGCATTGGACATTTTTGCTTTGAATACAATATTCACAAGTATGTAAGATTTGAAATTTCAGACAATCTAAAGTTTCATCTCTTACTAGTCCATTGATCTCATCTATAGATAAATATGCAATGCTTGATGCCAGATCATTGTCAAATGATCTTCATCCTCCTATTGATCATTAAAGGTTTAATTTTCAGTATTATAAATGTCTATGAACCATTCATTAATTTTCTAATCGAGTAGATTCCACTAGATGTTAGATTACTATCTGAAATATATCCATCACAACTCCTTATGATAGGTCTATTCCAGAATTCATGTTTATTTCCAACATTTAGAAATAAACAATGTGTGTATTCTAATATCTATGTCATAGAGACATTCTCTAAGACTAAGGGCTCTCCCAATGAAAATAACAAGTCTATCTATCCAATAGAGATTGTTGCAACAATTCCATCAATATCCATGTGGATGACTGTTAAACCTTAAGATCAAATTTTCTAGTCTTATAAAACATATGAAACCAATTGCAAGTGTAATTAGAATACTGAGATACAATTATAAGACTTTGATCTTATCAAATAATAAAGTTAATTTCAATGATTATATGTAGATGTAGATTATTCCGATGCACTATATGGATCCTTCTGTAAGGATACTAGATAGAATAGATAGTCACACTATCAGTACATCGGCTTATTGCAATATTGGCATTCATCCAACTATTTGGATGCCATATGGAAGTCACAAAAGTACAGTTAACTCTTGGACTTTCCTTCTCGCTTGTGTCCAACCCATGATTCCACTACACTCTCTTCATCTGTAAACAAATATTTCTTAAGACAAACGATCTCTTATGTTGAATTCAAAAGATTTCAATATTAGAGTACTTCAACATTTATACATGCTTCATTCAATTCACACAATATGAATATTATGAAGTTTCATGAATGACTAGAGTATAGATAGTAGAATGATGACACTCATCATATCCACATACATCTTAACTCTCAAAGATATAGGTTCATGTTGGTACTCAAATGTTTTGGATACATCATCTCTTATAGAGCCACCATTCTGCATGATGCAGTGAACCATGCCATTCATGACTAAATGTTGAGAGCACATATGTATGCCAGAGTATATTCTTAGATTTTATAAGGATTATTTGACAATTGCGATCATCATTGACATGTCACTTCCAAAGTACATTTGATGAGAGATCAAGACTATAGATACATACAAACCCAAGGGTTGTAGTCCTATTGTCAATTTAATTGTCATTCCTAATTATTATGAAGAAACTTGCACATTGCAACCACATACAATTTGTGTCCAAATATAAGTACAATATCTTGATCATGGATCCAATCCATGAGATTTTACTGATTATTATTGAGTATAGTATTGAGTGGGTTTAATGAAGGGTTGCCTGAAATAAGAAAATTTGCGTAAATAAAAATATAAAATTGTATACACATTTTACTTTGATTTAGGAATTTTTATATCAAAGTTCTCTTTACTTGTCTATACCGAAAGTTCATTACTTTAATCACTTTCAATGTAAGAGATATACTTACCATTATATCTCAAGCAAGATCTGGGATCTCCTTTCTTATCTTTGCCACATCTTAATAATATGAGAAACTGTAACTCAGATTAAAATTAGCAGGAACACATTCTACCTTACAAGTCCAACTTGCATTCCCAATTCGATCTTTAACACCCGGGCCCACCACTCCAAAGGTGATGTTGACCTGTCCTTAATTGAACAAACCATCAACAGGATTAGAACTCGCTATGCACAATCCAATATCACCCCAATAATATGAGGATCCGATATTGGGGTCGCTACGCATACGTACTTACTCTTTCAAGAAGCAAAGAGCACGATACAGCTGCGCATGCATGTAGGAGCTGTCACTTCAGACAGGCGTCTCCTACATACAATCCCTGGCGATGGAACCCTTCACCTTGACGGGAGACCATGGATGTCACTTATGTGATTCTCCATATCATATTCAAATTCTAAATAATCATTACAAGACATATTCATTACGATTAATTCTTCTAAGGGAATTACAACCCTATACATAATAGAGTGTTTTTAATTTTAATTGGAATCTAATTATTCTAATCACTTTAAATCAACGATCCAATTAATATCCAACAAGCATCCTTCATTGGTATTTGAATTAAGGTATTATCTCAAATACGAATTATTTTGAATTTTAATAATTATAAAATACATCATGATCTCTCCAGCATTATCCCTTCCCTACCCACTGTCACGGCCAGTACTGACGGGAGTGGGACAGACTGTACACGGTGCAACCTCCTACCCCAACGCTCCCCGACTAGACACCATATCCGCCTCAGGATAGAATAATGCCAAATTTATCATTATGTACTTGATATGATAATCGGATTTTCAATAGAAAGTATACCATATAATAATAATCAAAATTATTTTGATTATTAGGAAATTTGCTAAACAAATTCTCAATCCTATTCAAGGAAGTTCGTTTGTTGGAAAGTGGATGATGTAACCAATTGTGATCTAGATCATATCTAATCAATTATTGGTTAAGGTAATGTCATTTTAGGAAACAATTATCATCACATATTTCACAAATATTTTTCCATAATTATTCCAGGAAATTAACATTAATTTCAGTAATTGATTAAATGATAATCACAAGGTTCTTGATTAGGAAAGTAATTTCGAGTAGTGACCCTTACTAAAATTATCGCAATCAATTTAAATCTAACTCATGCAAAATAAGTTTCCAAAGTTTGATAATTTTAATTATAATAAAACCTAAGTGATTTTCACGCATTTTTAGGTGTTTCAAATATGTAATTAACTCTTTATTTATGTCAAGATTCGCAGTCCCTGAAACAGTGGATACATGTTCATTAAAATGATCATAACTTGAGCAAACATATTCTAAATCATGTAAACTCAGGTCCTAGATTTCCTTATTTAATGGGGAAAATAATTCATGTGATACTTTCGTGTTCAAAAAATTTAAAAAAGAGCAGAAAATATACACTAAACAGTTACAAAAATGAAATGCGATAAAACTTTCGCAAACCCTAATGAACCCAAGTCATCCTAGGTTTTATGGATCGTATCTGAAACCTCCGACCTAAGGCTCTGATACAACTTAAAGGATATGGTGATATCATTAAGCACATCATGGAAGCGTTAGGATCGCATTGTATGTGATCGGGAGCGATTAGTTTCACTAGTTGCTCGAGGCAGCGGAACTTAAATTTTTTTCATGGAATGAAACCACATGATCCAAGAACACTTCTCGGATCATTTCATCTAAATCACAAATAAGTATTAGGGTTACCTCTTGAAGCATGGTTGCGATCGATTCTTTAAATGAAGAGACCTCCTGTCTCAAGTCCAATCCGACGGAGGAGACGCTTACGAGCGCGTTGATGAAACACATGCTACTCACAATCCATGTTGATGGTCCAAGCAGTAAATCTCCTAATCTCGACATACGAGATCCGACGTCTTTTTCATGAGTGAGGCGCACTGAAGCAGACGAAGATCCACGAGCAAATGATCCGGCAGCATAAGGATGACGCTGCGGCGATGGAGACTCTCTCAAGGGCTTCCATGGTAGACGGCCACAATGAGAGAGAGGTAGAGATGACATGCAGAGAGAGAGAGAGAGAGGTTGTTGTTCACAACTTGTGTGTTGTCACCAAGAAGAGAAAGGGTTGCCTCTCCTTTTATAATATTTTGGGATCCATGGATCTCAATCCATGGACAACACGAATCCAATGGCTCACGTTGATTTATGTTTCTTTTAATGGCCATGATTTTGTTCTAAATTTACAACAATAATTAATTTAATAAAATCAAATATATATTGTATAATTTGATTTATATCAAATCAATCTTTGTTGGAAAAATAGTAAGAAGGCAAGCCTCCTTCCATAAGAACAAGGGGGACGACCCACACATTCCATAAGGAGAGGGTGGTCGTCCAACCTCTTCATATGGCAAGGTGTCTCCTTCCAATTTCATGAGAATCCATATCTCATGTGTATTTCTAATATTTGCAACAACTTTTTATTGCAATTTATATCACAAAAATAAATCCAATCCATTTTGTGAACATTTCAATCATGCCATTAGAAGTTTGTGAATCACATTCACAAACAAAAATAAAATGTAAATTACATTTTCTATTAATTATCTAATGTGAATCCAATTCACATCAACACTTAGTTGACAAATGTAAATTACAAATAGCTCTCTCTTATATATTATAAATCACATTTATAATATATGTGATTAATATTGATAGCGCTATCCACATTATTCATATCCACGATAATTAAATCACGTTTAATCATCTTGGATCTCTATTCTTATGTGCCCAAATAATATGAATCACATTCACATTATTCACATATTTGATAATAAAATCACATTTAATTATCTAAGATAACTCTCCTTATAATATGAATCAAATTCATATTATTCATGATAATTAAAGTACATTTAATTATCCATTTTCTCAATGCTCGGATACATATATCAACAATGAAATTATTCATGATCTCTTTCAAGGATAATGCGCTTTCTCCGCGTATACTTGGAGATAAGGACAACGCGATAGTATTGTTCCACGTATAGTGAATTGAGATCACATCTCAAATCCAGATCTTGCGGATCTCCTATAGATGCTTTATTAAATCAAGGTCGTACATCCAATCTTATCATTGCATGTGAATGATATTCAGGCCACTGTCCAACACTTGGATCAAGATAAGATCACTTCTCTACTGAGGTGAGTCACTAAATTCTAGAACTGTTTCATCACTCCATAGGAATGGAAGTGTCATTGTTATACAATCGTTTATGATCACATCACCCTCAGGTATTCCTAATACCTGTAAATCCTACATACTGGATGATCCAGATTAAACCCAAAGTATAAGATCAATTTTACATTATCTACTTCAGAGTTTTATCATCAAGTTTCTCATTTGATCATTGGGAGTCGGTATCAATCATATGCTTTCCAAAAGCATATATAATACCCATGTGTTGATCATATACTTTTCCAAAAGCATATATCAAACCTACAAATTCAGTCAAGCTTCCAAAGCGAGATGACCATGCACAGAATTTGATTCTTCCCAATATCTCATGAGCGAGCTCATGTCTTCTAGTTCAGTAATGAACTTGTATGATCCTTTTGAGAGATTGTAATACTCATATGCCCTTTCATGCACAACACCGCGCTGGTGTATAGACCTTGATTAGGTCATCAACCTATTGATCTACCAAATGTACATATACAGACATGCAGTAACACTTCTGTCTCTGGTTAGAGGATGCATGCGTATATCATGACAGCATACGTCATAGGACTTTGGTTATCTCAATCTTGTTAAGTCAACTCTTTGACCTAACTAATCCGACACCTCCGAATCTCTATTCCTATGTAGAGGACTTGCATCAAGTGGTCGGTCAGATATCAGACTTTAGAGAAACGATTGCCATCTCCTTCTCAGGTTGGAGATCCTCTCTTAATAATCATTTGATAGTGCTTGATGAGTCATCAATCTAACTCTTAAGATATTCATCAAAGCACCAACCTCTATGATTCAATAATTGAATCAACGACTATATGATCATTAATATGACCATGGTCCATAACCCTAATTGTACTAAGGGGACTATTATGCAAATTAGTTATTCTTCATTTTAGATCAAGGAATGATATATGCAATAATTGCATAATGGCTCGTCGAGGGCTCGCATGTCCAAGACTGTTTATTAAGTGACTACCTCCGTTTGATTTCAGTATCTTCGGTATCCCGAACCGCGAAATGATGTTCTCTTTCAGAAACCGACAAACGATACGGTTGTCTGCGGCTCAAGGGGGGATAGCTTCAACCCAACGACTCACATAATGAATGGTAAGAAGGATATGCCCATATCCCTGACTATTGGGGAAAGGTCCCATGAAATCAATGCCCCAAGCATCAAATACTTCCGCTATCTGAATGATCTTTAGGGGCATTGAATCTTTGGTTGTGAGGTTTTCTTTCAATCTTTGACAGTCAGTACATCGTTTGACAAAGGTTTTTGCATTCTTAAATAGTGTGGGACACCATAGGCTACATTGGAGTACTTTTGTTGTCATTCTATCTCCAGAGTGATGTCCACCAGATTCGAGTGAGTGACAATGCTCAAGGACACTATGATGCTCCTCTTGAGGAATACACCTTTGCCTAATGCAATGCACACCTTCCCTGAATAGAAGTGGGTCTTCGCATTGGTAAAAATAAATAGTGTACAAGAACTTGTCCTTCTTGATTTTTGTCCAATCTTGCCGAACCACCACGGATACGAGGTAGTTCACAATATAGACATACCAAGAAAGTGAATCCATGGCTAAATTTGATTCGTCTGTAAAAGTGTCTATGATGGGTGCGCTGCTTAGAGGAGGCTCTTGCTGCTCAATTTTGGAGAGGTGGTCTGCTACCACATTCTGAACTCCTGGCTTGTCCTTGATTTCCAGATCAAACTCCTAGAGGAGAAGGATCCATCTGATCAGTCTGGGTTTGGCATCCTTCTTCTGTTGTAAGTATCAGATAGCATAGTGGTCGATGAAGATGGTGACCTTGGATCCAAGCAAATAGGATTTGAACAACTCAAGGGTGAATACCACAACCTTCAATTCTTTCTCTGTCACAGTATAATTTCTTTGAGCTTCATTTAATGTTTTGCTGGCAAAGAGAATGGCATAGGGTGCCTTATCTTTCCTCTATCCTAACACATCCCCAACTGCAAAATCTGATGCATCCGTCATGATCTC
This sequence comes from Ottelia alismoides, assembly GCA_037367405.1. NCBI lineage: Eukaryota > Viridiplantae > Streptophyta > Magnoliopsida > Alismatales > Hydrocharitaceae > Ottelia > Ottelia alismoides. The sequence goes on along the minus strand of JAZKJV010003270.1, from coordinate 128,094 downwards.
AAATGAAAGAGACCAATCTGATGGCTGTAGGACTGAAGCTTGAGTGCTTAGCTCCTTCAGCTGATTGAATGAAAGGAGAAACTGTTGATCAACATTAAATTCGGTCTCCTTGAATAGTTATTCTATATGAGGTCAGGCAATGCGACTGAAATCATTGATGAACCTTCTGCAGAATCCCACATGCCCCAGGAATGACCTCACATTCTTAACTGTCTGAGGTAGATCAAGATTAGCAATCGCATCCACCTTTGTCAGGTCGACTTGCATGTCACGTTTGGAAATGATGTGACCCAGCATAATCCCTTTTGTAACCATTAAGTGGATCTTTTCCCATGGCAATACAAGATTGACTCAGTGACATTTCTGAAGTACTTTGTCTAGGTGCTGAAGACAAGAATAGGAGCTGTCACCATAGATGGAGAAGTCGTCCATAAACACCTTGAGAAAACTGCCTACCATCTCGACGAAAACAACAAGCATGCATCTATGGAATGTCGCAGGTGTGTTGCACAATCCAAAGGGCATTCTCCTGAAAGCATAGGTTCCGAATAGGCAAGTGAAGGTTGTATTCTCTTGGTCTTCTGGGGTGATTGCCACTTGGTTGTACCTAGAGTACCTGTTCAGAAAGCAGAAGAAATCCTTGCCCGCTAGTCTTTCCAAAACATAATCAATGAAAGGCAAGGGAAAGTGGTCCTTCGTTACTGCATCAAGACTGTGGTAACCAACACATACGGTCAAGGATGTCGGTACACGAGTAGATATCTCCTCTCCTCTGTCATTTGTAACCACAGTAAGCCCCAACTTCTTTGGAACTATGTGTAAGGGGCATACCCATTTCGAATCGGAGATGGGATAAATGAATCATGTGTCACACCATTTCATTATTTCCTTCATGACTACGTCCCTTAGGTTAGGATTAAATCTCTCTTGAAATTCGTGGGATGATTTGGCATCTTCTTCTAAGTAAATATGATGTGAACACAGTGTCAGATTTATCCCACGGAGATCTGATACATGCCAACGAAGTGCCTTGCGGTTTTTCTCTAGAACCTCAAGGAGTCGATATTTTTATTTCGGGGTCAGCCTACTGCTGATGATGACCGGATACATGTTATCTGCACCCACAAGGAAAGCATACTTCATGCCTGCAGGAAGCGGCTTGAGTTCCGATTCCGATCTATCCAACTTATCAGTTACTTCTGAGACTGTGCTGGTGGTGGAATGCGTTGTTTGGCTTTTTGCAGAGTTGCCAACCTCAGTGCTATGTTGAGATTCTGATAATGTGTGAACAGATCTGCAATGGAATCATTGTGTTCGGGCTGGAGTGAATCGTCGATGTCAAAGAGTTGCATTAGCAAGTTTGACTATGCCTCCCAATTGTCTTCAAAGCCTCCGTCGACTTTGCTTTCCAGGTCCTCCTCGAGAGAGAGGATTTCCTGTGACCAAGGATCGTTCAAAGAGAGTTGTGTATTTCTGATTTCCGTAATGAAGTCACAGTCTATAGCTGCATGTCCCTAATTTGTTATGACTTTGGGCTCACTGATCATGTCTATGGTGATTATGTTGTTGTCCGAGCTAAAGCTAACCTTACCAGACCCATAATCAACCATGGCATCTGTAGTGCGCAGGAATGGTTGGCTTAAGATGATAGGAATCTGGAGTAAGGGTGCGGGTATGTCCATATCAAGGACTACAAAACCAACTGGGAACTGCATTTCCCGCCCCTTCACCACAATCCTCGAGGTCGCTTGATAGATCGATCAGCAAACTGAAGGATCATACGTGTTTTCTTGAGATGACCTAGCCCAAATTATTGCAGTAATGATGAGGGCATGAGTTTGATGGAGGAACCGCTGTCAAGCAGAGTTCGCTCGAAGACCTGATCGAAAATCTCGCAACTGATTAGGGGCGCTCCTTTGTCTTGCTTCTTCTGTGGGAGATTGTTGATGGTTGCAATTGTAGCCACGGTGAGAACATGCTTCTCAACCTGCCGACGTCTGTAGTTTCGCGTTGGGTGACGCTTTCCTGCACATGCCACTTTCAATCCTTTCTTCAAAGCTGGCATGTACCCCATGGCCTTCATCAATGGAATCTTAATAGTCATGTTCTTAATAATATCCACAACACCAGGGTCAGACAATGCACTTTTTTTCATTTTTTTGGATTTTTCTATTGCATCAGGAAAAGGAATATCTACATGACTGAAATTCTGAAACAGAGTCTTTATTTACAACAAACTTGCCCACAATATGTTGTGCGTCTAGGTTATAAAAAGGAGTACACTCTGGAAGATGAGATGCTGGTGCAGGTGGATAGGAAAAACGTGAGGCCTCCGCTCCTTCGGTTGGCATAGGATCGGCTGCGGCTGCCTGCTCCTCCATGGTTGGCACGACTTCACTTCGATGGCGAGCATCTTTTTGGTCTTTTTTCTTTTTCTGATTTTTTGTTCTTTTTGGTGATGAGGATGGTGGTGGATGGTAGCTAGAATGGCTTCTCCTCCTTCTTCCTCACCTGCTCCTATAGCTAGCACGGTTTATGCAGAAGATGATGATTCACCTGAAGCTTTATTCTTCCCCTTGTTGGTGGCAGGTGGAGGCAAGGACCTACCGCTCCTGAGAGTGGCATCATTAGATAAAACAATAGTACATTCATCCGACTCCACAAGCATAGATAGGACATCACATTCTACCTGCTCTCTTTTCTTGAACCTGTTGGGGTTGTCTTCGACCTGAGCCAGTATGGTGGTTTTCATGGCGGTTAGGTCATCTAACTTCCTTGTCATATCTACTAGGCCTTTGATAAGCTAGGCTAAGCAATCAAGGGTTGGGTTCATAGGGTTCGCCTCAGAAGATTCAGCGGGCGGACCGTGATGGTGCTGAGAGTGTTGGGGCTGAGGCTATAACTGCTTGTGGTGCTGAGGTGGTGAAGGAAGTTGATAATGATGGAAAGCGGGAGGAGGATAGTTCTGGTACTGTGGAGGTGGGGCATCCGCATACTGGTGGTAGGGCTGTGGCTGGCAGTATTACGGCTGCTGGTACTGCTGGTGCTGCCTCCATTGGTTGTGATACTGAGGAGGCCGGTGATACTGTGGCGGAGGTTGTGAGGACTGCCCAAATCATCCACCTAGGGTTGGTGGTTATCGATTGGCTTGTTGCTGGCCTTGGGAATGCCCGGTAGGATGGGTCATCTGTGCATCGTCACTCCAAACACCATTTACTTCTAGAATCAAGGGTGGTGGTGGAAAGGCTGGATCCAATGATGGAAGGAAGTTTGGCTGGTGGACAACCATCTGCTGCTCCGATGGGCCCTTATTGGACGCTTGCACGTAGTACACATGCTGGATTGTCGGTGATTGCTGGCTCGATTGAGGTTGTTGAGGCGATGATGTCTCATCTTTCTTCTCAGCTGGAGCTTCTACGTATGGTGTCGCTGACTGAACCGAACTGATGATGCCCACTAGCAGCTCCGACTGCTTAGTGATCTGGTCTAGTTTGTCCAGATTTTGCATCCTCTTTTCATTCACAGCGAGTTTCTCGAGGTCTTGTGATCACTTATAAATAATATCAATCATTGAGAGATGGCCCTGATGATGCTGAGGTTGGAGCTTTCATCTCTCTCCACCTCACTAGACGCTTCCATATGGACTTGTTTCTGGAGGATCGGTGGTTGCTTCACATATGCTTTAGATGAAGAGAGTAGGGCCTCTCCTTCGGCCATTTCCTCAAAAATTTGCCAAACCACATTTTCATTCTTGTTGAAGTGGGATCCCCCATAGGTTGCATTAAAGAGCCATTGGTTTTCCATGTTCAGGACCTCGAAGAAGTGTTGGACCAAACTGGTCCTTGGAATTTCATGGTGGTGTCATTTCTCCTGCAGGTATGTGAATCTCTCTCAGGCTTCGTGAATGCTCTCATGTGCCCCTTAAGAGAAGTTGCTAATTCTGGCTCGCATCTGGTTGAGCTGGTCGAGAGGATAGAACTTATACGGGAAAGTGGACTTCAGCTCCTCCTATGTCATTACGACCATTCCCAAATGATTGACCCAATATAAGGCAATGACTTCAGTTCCTTGCTCTCCTCCCATGCCATCATCTTCACTATATCCAATGGAACATTGGGGTAGTGGGTAGTACGACAGATGCGCGAAAATTGCTACAGGTGAATGTACGACTCTTCGCTGATGTTCCCATAGAAAGAAGGGAGAAGATCAAGGAACTGGAGCTTTATCTCGAAGTGAGCATGCACCAGTGGTATGAGGATCCACTCGGTCATCTAGTTGTCTCCAGGATTATATGTCTCTTTTAGTGTAGGTTTTGGCCTCCCTTGTTCTGGATCTTCTTCGTCGGGGTTCTCACGGGGTCCTCGTCTCCTCCTCCTCCTGGTTTGCCTCCTCCTCCTTTTCCTTGTCTGTTCATGACATCATTTAGCATATCTTGAAACACAGTTTGTACTGAGGCTTGCTCTATCATCTACTGCTGAATGGCCTGGATAGATGCCAATAACTGAGCGTTGACCATATTTTGATCAGGCATCTATCCCTGCTCTGGATGGGAAGGTGGCTGTCCTTGAGTAGCCATTTCAGGGTCCAAGTCCTAAGAGATGAATTCCGTGTTTGGATCTCGAATTGGGAGTGTCTTCTATCTACACTGTGAAAAACATTCCAATCAGACCGCTTACAATTGAATCTTCAGCTGCCAAGATGGTTCTTGAATTAGGGTCAATTCCAGAGTGTTGTGAAAGAAAAAGATGCAGGCCATAATCGACCCTTATTCACAACATCGAAGGTGGGACAAAGGTGATCCCAGCTTATTGGGTACTCTAGAAGGGTGGATAGAAGACAAGGAGTCTGGAGATCGACCCGCAAGGTTCAGATTGGGTTCTCGGGAATAGCCTCGAATAATTGATGAAGTTGAGTCAATGGAATCGATGCAGGTGTTGACGGGGTTCCGACTAAGCTATCCATGATCGACATCGTGAAGCAAAAAGGAGATCGATGGAGGAGGAAAGATACGGTGGTCAAAAAAGGAGAAAAATGGAGTGTAAAATAGTAGAAAGGCTCGAATTGAGCAGGGATCAAGTGGAAGACATATGGCAATCTTTTTGTGCAAATACGCGGGACTTTATTTTTTGAATCTTAATCTAGATCCATACAAACATTATACAAAGCTGGGTTCACCAACTCATGCCATGTGAAGCTGTGAAGGTGCGGTTATTTATTATCTTTTCATTTTTATAATTGTTATTTTCAGGCATATCTTTTAACAAGGCCTTAGCATGCTAACCCTGTAGGAGAGAGTGTACTACTAGAAAAGTATCACGTACTTGTCCTCCTACTTTGTAACCTGTAGTATGCCTTTTTTGAGGTCCTTGTAACCCTTCCTAGATCCCTACTCAGCCAAAGAAATATAGAGAGGAAGCTGATAGGTGAAACCGCTACTTTGATTCTCGTTCGCAACGGAATCACCCGTGAGCATGCAAGAACCTACTCAGATGCAAACCTATGAGAGAGACAGCCCCGTGAAGGTGTGGCCTATGTTTAGTACTTCAGACCATGTCGGCGTTCTACACAAGGCGGGAACACCATCATTGACAAGGTCCTACTCGGTCACGTACGATAAAAGCGCCATTTCTTCAGAAATTCAGGCGATACACAAGGCAGTTAGAGACGGGATTTGGGGCTCTAATACTTAGTGGGTCGTCCCTCGTTCTTGGGAGGGGGTTTGGTCCCCTCCGAAGGTACCTGAAAATAATGAGGGCTTTATGAACCCAAGACAATGATAGTTCATTACAGATTTTAATTAAGGTCAAATTTTTAGGTTTTTACTTTATTTGGATCTGTTTTCATACAAGCGCCTAATGTTTTGTAGATTTTTATTTAAGTCCTAGGTGCTCAAAATCATAGGGAGATAGCGAAAAAGTCGTGCAAGTCGATTCAATGATGGAAGTCTGACCATTGAATCTAATGGTGCATGCTGAGTTAGAGGACTTATAGTGCTTCCCAGCTCTCTCCATGTGGTATGCAAAAAAGAATTTTTAAACCTATTCTACATGGCGGTGTGCAATCGACAAAATCGTCATAAACAGTAGTTGCTATTAATCGTGAAGAACCAGTTGTTAGTTATTCAGAAGTGAGACCAAGGTCTGGTCTCTGATGCCAATCAATGCCCACCACAACGAGTCCTGCACGCGTTGTATACAACCTCTCTTGGTACACGGTCTCAAGTCTGAATTTACTAACATTATTATTTTGACTAGATCCAAATGTAAAGGAATGTATGAAAAGGGATTCTTATTACGGTTTAGACCTAGTTACCGAGTCAAGCAACCTATGTCTAGGCACTCCATGCACATAAAACAAAATAAAATAAGGTGAAAAACTCAAAACGGTGGAAAACAAAATAAAAGAAGGCGAGAAAAACTCGGAAAACTGCGACGAGGCCCCCAGGTGAACAGACACCCAAGTACTAGACCTCGTTGTGGAGAGTAGAGTCCAAGTTAAAATACATGCCAAAATTGTCTCTCTCTCTCTCACCAATAATTACATAAATGCAATTTAATCTATTTCTAAACTAAATCCCTCTCTTTGCTTCCATGATACTCTCTCCAGTTGATCATAAAGAGAAGACCAGCTTGCTCCAAGCGTGGCTGCATCAACCTCCTAAAAAGTCGTCCTCGCGTGGCGGGCCCTCGCATCAAAGTCACAAGAAGATGGTATTAGCATAATGAATCAACTGAACTCAACTAAGCTATAGAGAAAGAATTGTTGAATGAAATTTGAATCAATAAATCAATAATTCAATAAATATTGACAGCAATAAATCAAAAATAAACAACTATACAGAAATATGAATGACATAAGCTAGGCTACGCTCAATTCTCCCAGGCAACCGTGCCATCGGATAATCAAGAAAGATCTGAGGGTCGCATGGTTTCACAAGGTCAAACTGCAGTCGATCAGTTGACCACTCAATAATTACCAATTAGTCAACAATTAACCCATAATATAATAAAGGCAATGAATAACACAAGTGAGGTTAAAATTTATTTTTTTCCCTACCATAAGATGCATAGCAAGAAAGCATGAAGAGGTCAAAACCATGGAGAGCAAAATGGTAGCCTAAGGTTATTTATGTACAACCTAGTTATTCATCATGTATATACATAGATCTTTTAATGCAGTTTTAAATTTATGTATTTTTTATTTCTTTTTTATTTTTTTTGTTTATATTTTTGTATTTCCCTTTTTAATTTTCAATTTTTATATTTCTTCTTTTTTTATTTAAATATATAAGATATATAAATATATTTATGTACAAAATAAGGTATATAGATTCTATAGATATATAAATACGTAAAAATAGTCAAAATATAGAGAATAAATTGTTTTTGGATTTTTTAGATTTTTTTAATATTTTTGTAATTTTCCAGGAATTTTTGCTACTTTTTAGGTATTTTTAAAGTCAAAATTAACCCAAATTATGAATTAAATATATAGTACAATATTGATTTGAATATTAAAAATATCAAATAAGTTCCAAAACTAACCAAATAAATTTTAAAATATAAATATTTATATAAAGAAAATTATAAAACAAAAAAAACAAATTTTTGGATTTTTTAATTTTTAGAATTTTTTTAAAATATTTTGGGGTTTTCCAATTTTTAGGCTTCTTGTTTTTCCATTTTAGTAATTTTTGGTATATAAATAAGATAGGATAAAATATATTATATATAATTTTTTTGGAATTTTAAGGAACATTTTAATTTTTTTTGATATTTTATAAGTTAAAGAGTACAATAGGTATTTTTAATAAATAGACAAAGAGCACAAAAATATATGTCCTTCCAGGGGAATTTTGTAAATAAAATAAATATCAGGGGGCTCCATGCAAATAACCCAAAAATATATGTCATCATTTCTTTTTTATTGAACAAATTTTTTAATATAAAAATATCAAGGCTAAGTGTGCAAAATGACCATCACATGGAACTACACGTGACTCTGCCTAGGAAGGACCAAAATGCAATAATAAATAAGTACAGAACCTTCCAAAAAATTTTACAAAAATATACAACGTGATTCAAATTTTATTGGACTGAATATAAATACAAAAGTCAAAGGGGTGTACCTGCAATATCGCCACCTCACAGGGGACAACACTTGAGGTGATGTGGAATGGACCCAAATGGAATTTAAAGAAATAGAAGGGCCTTCTAGCAAAATTTCCCAATTATAGTTAATTTTACACGACTAAATTGTATTTATACAAAAAGGCAGGGCAGAATGTGAAAATTACCCCATAAGTGGCATGATGGACGGTGAAGAGGATCTCACTTGACATTTGTCATGTCCTCGTCGTGCGATGACGTTTCAGCGATCAACAACTGAGATTAAATCGTGGTGAGCGATCTGATGGTCGAAGGCGAGCTTGATCAGACATCTCCTGTGGCATCTGGCACGCGACGCTTGATTGAACAGTTGTTGAGGAGGGTGGAAGAACAGGGAAGCAACTCGCTTTGGGCAAGTTTCAATCGATCATTGCGGGCTCCTCTGACCCTTTCCGTCACCGCCGAGCTTCTCTTCTTGTTCCTGGTGGTCCTCCGCGTTGGTGGATAGGCTCAACTAGGCACCTGGAGCACCGGTGTGGTCAGGCGAAGTCTAGGAATAGAGGGAGCTCCAAGTACCTTTGATTTCAACAAAAGTCGACCCTCGAGGGTCCCTTGGCCCTCCAGACCTACAAGAAATGTGCGCGCAAGGAAAGAAGGGGTTTGGGGAGCTTATTATGCAGCGAGGAGTGGAAGTGGGACGCGATGGAGGTGTCCGGCAGAGCAACGGAGGTGGATACCCGATAGCGTGCTCCAAAGGGGAGCACGGTGAATGAAGGGGCATGGGATGGAGTAGAAGGGACGAGGAAGAATATGACGATGGAGGGGGAGTCAGAAAGAAGATTGATCACGCTCGAAGGAGCTCGCCGGAGCTCCGCTTCGACGACCTACGCAAATGATCCCTTACACTACTGTGACTAATCCAAACCTAACTAAGAGCTAAAACTTAAACCTACAGCTAATTGCAATTAAAAAGGGCAAAGAAAAATATCTCTTATACCTGGGGATTGCCCAGGGAGCAGGGTTGCCGGAGTTGACGGTCGTGGGTGCACCCCATCCTCCTGGGGCTTTGCCAGACCTCGAACCACCTCCTCCTGTCATGAGAAGACTAGCTGAATCCAAGACGAGGCCTCCTAGTCTCGAGAAAGTGACCAAAGAATGCATGGAAGATAGAGGTGGTTATTTATAGAACAAGGTGAATACCCTTATTGACCGGCTGATTGCGATGATTTGAGCGTATTTACAAGAGATTAAAGTAGCTGGCATGTATGTACAATGACCAATGATCATTTTGCATGAAGGAAGCGATCACGATTGAGAAACGGGATGCCTGGTAAAAAAGGCACAAAATCGCTGGGATAGACAAGCTGCATCACGTCATAAGGCGGGGGAGGTAGTTGACTGGAAGTCAACAGTCCGAGCGACGTGATTGGGCCACGTCAGCTCGCAAAACAACAAATCAAAAATTTACTTGAAAAATATTTATTTATAAATAGTGAATGATTTTATTAATTTTTTATCATAAAATAAAAATGTTTTTATTTAATGTATTATTTTATTATGATTTTTATTAAATGTTTTGGTGTTATTTATTAGTAGTTTATTTTTAATGGTGTATCTATAGGTATATTAGCCTATATTTTGACTATTTTTTTATTTTGTATATTTGATTTTAATTTTTTATTCTTTTATTTTTATACATTTATAACTTATTTTTATGTATATAAATATATTTTTATTTTATTTTTATGATATTATTTGTACACTAAATAAAAAAGGTATGACTTATAGGTATTTTATCTATGTTTTATATACATTATTTATTTTAATTTATTTTATTGAGTTTTATTTTGGTTTTGACATTTTTAATAGAATATGAATAATATTTACACTATCAAAATAGGGATGAATAGAGAATAAAAGAATATGTTTCCCTTTTATTTATATATATTTATAATTATAGGTATTTTGCCTATATATTTATAGGCTTATTTTATTTTGTCTTTTCTTTTTGGTTTTATTTTGGTTTTAATATGTACATAAGCTATAAATAATAATTATAAAATTATAAAAATACGAATTGGTAGAAATAATGAAGGATAAATAAATTGAATATTTTAATCATGTATAATGACAAAGAGGGCTTAAAACCTGACTTTCACACCGTAATTCCAGAAAATATGAAACCATCTCCATTATATATCTTATAAAAAGTTATATAGAATTAGCGGTAATTTTGATACATTTTGATTTTTATTTGAAATATATGGTCTGTGAAGTTAGGATTTTGGCTTTTTATTTTGGGTATAAAAAGTACTCTATATAGTATTTTTGTACAAACTCAATTTTGTATTTTTATTTACATTATTATCTACAACTTTCATGTTCAAAGTTTCTTTATTTAATGCATAAATAATAAATAATAATATATGTGTCAAAAATGAATAAATAATGAACAAATGAATTGGGTATGTATTGGATTTTTGGCCATTATCTCCCCCATCTTTATTCCTAGTCGACCAACTCAATTCTTGACTTGATCTTGGGGTTTAGGGTCATAAAATATCTTCGATATTTTATTCCTTTTCTTTTATTCTCTCTATTATATAGTTTTGACATTAAAAACCTTATTATTTACACAATAAATGCAACAAATGATGAATGCTATTTTGTACAAATTGATGTAATTTACATGCATTAGCTAGGGTTTCTAAGGCCAAAATGATAGAATAAAGGTGATGAAATGGAGATTCATCAGTTACTCAATAAATTGCTCACATCCTTGTGTTCGACCCTAGACTTCCTAGGTTAAAAATTAAAGATGAGAACCTCGACACTGAGATTTCTCTCAGTTCTATATTACAGCTAAGTGCCCGTGCTACAACGGATCCTTATTAATACAAGCATTTATCTATTCATATGATGACATTGTTGTTGGGGACGCAACACATTTGATTTAGGAACAAATATTTTCTAAGTAATTTTTTAGCTTAATTCTTGTTGAGCTTGTTTCTTTGTTGTATTGTTCTTGTGATGCTATTTTAAGTTCCACTATCCTTCTCTGAAATTTCCTTATAAATTTCATTGTTTTGTGGTAGGCCTATGTAGTCGACTATTTCTGAAGGATCGCAGAGGACAGAAGCTTGGAGCGACTTGTTGGAGAGCCACGAGAAAAACAATTAGTTAAGAGATTATTAGCTTAGTAGAATTAATCCATTGCCGTTTTACAATGGTTCTTGATTGAGATTTCGTGCATGTAAACAAAGGCCTATATGACTCTATTTTTTCTTGTGTGTGGTTGTGTCGAGAGTGGTTCTCGACTTGAGTGACATTTTAGATTCAAGCATTTCGCCAAATAAAAAGATCGTAGGTCATTTCCTTGCGTGATATATTCCGTAACTTAGGACATACTACACGAATCTTGTAAGATTCACAATTGCGAAAATCGTAGGATATTCATAGATGCATATAACATACGTTCTACTTACTCAAATGAACTGATTTCTTCATCTCTAATAGAAGCACTGCTTAGGTGCGGTTTCTCGACTTGCATCATATAGCTAGATTTTATAAATTCTATTCTGCATCCACATGGAGAGTGTTGAGAAGCGTAGTAAGTATTTCTATTGACTACATGCATCATTGATTTTCGATTGCATTCTATTTTTCGCTTTCTCCCTCAGATTTTTACCAACTTAAGGATAGAGGAAAAGGGATTGTACATTAGACGATGATTGTGGTCACTTTAAATTCAAGCGATAACCAAACTATTAATCGGGACTGAATTAATGCAAGTTGACCTAAATAAATTGGAATAAAAGAAACCTTGTTTACGGGTGCACAAAGCCCTCATTTGTCTGCTGGTATATTTCAAGTGAGAGACGTACGACCTTAGGATAAAGACATGCCACAAATTTTCATATGAACTACTGGTTCTATAAAAATGATTAGTTGCTTCTCAGAGAGGATCTATGGGTAGCCGATAAACGATCCAGACTTACTTAGCAGAGTGGATTGTTTAGAGGACACCGTGCAAGGCCCGGTCCTCAAGTAAAGGGGTAGTTGTGTTTATATGGTCCGACATACCTCCATACTAAATGAAAGTGGATGCAACTAGTCGTAGGAATTGGGACAGTTTGTAAGGAAATTTAGGTTCTAACAGCTCGTAACTCTGACAAGATTTGTATTTGATCACCAATTAAAATTTGACCAGATAATTAGGCCATTATCTCGACCTTCAATGTTGCGTTGGTGAATTAACCGGGGTTTGTATTTATTGTTTTGTGTGAGTCACTCTACACATTTATGTGCCAGGTAGAATTAGGTTCTTTTGTGAATCGAATGTGCTAATAAATTCCCTTCTTTTAAATTTCGAAGATGGATAATTGATTGGTTATTTGCTTGGATTTTGCAAGCTTGTCGTTGAACCGCCCAAATATTACATCTTCACTGGTCTAGCCTCTTCCTTCTCCTTCCTTAGTTGGTCTATACCGGTTTAAAAATATTCCTCTTTTTGAATCAATGTATCCTTATTCTCTACTTGGAGTTGGTTATATCCCAACTAATTCCTATATACCCTCTTTACTTACTGAGGAAGACCATTGCCTTGGTGAGTTCAACTTGATTCATTTTCTTCCTCTACATCACTTTCCAACCCTTTGTTAGATGAAGGAGACAAGAAAACATTAAAGATGCCTCCTAAGAAAAAGAACGTAAATGGAGAAGAGGAAGAAGATCCAATGCATGTATATTGGCCAGATTGGCGGATTCAGAATAGAATCAAGCATTAATGAGAGCTCAGTTAGGCTAGTTGCAGTTGGGTAGAGATACACCGATGGATGTGACATATAATCCTAGGAGATTTCAAATGACTAATTAGTTAAGCCCATCCAAACCAGAAGTTGAATATGAATTAAAGCCATAGTTTTTAAGCTTGCTACCACATTTCCTTGGGAATGCACACGAAGAGCCATATGCATTCCTTAGGGACTTTCAGCTAGCATGTTCTAATCTTAGATATCCTGAGGTTAGTCAAGACTACATCAGGCTCAAAGTCGTTCCTTTTGCCTTGAAAGATAAGGTTGATTACTAGATGAAGAACCTAGGGGTAGTTTTTACTACCTTTGTACAACTCAAGGACCTTTTCTTGAAGAAGTTCTATCCTTTAAGTAGAACTAACTTGATACATTCACGCTTCATGAGTTTCTCCCAATTACCTAATGAAGCTTTTTGTGACTCATGGGAGAGATTCAAGGACCTATTGCAGAAATGTCCTTGCCATGATTTAGAGCCTATCGTCTTGGTTAAATCCTTGTATAACAGTTTACACCCTGAGGTGCAGAGTTTAGTTAGTTCTACTTGTGGCGGCAGCTATACATCAAGATGAGCAGACACTATCTGGAAAGTGTTCTAAATAATAATCGAGACAAGTAGAGAGCATACAACTAGTAGAGATCAGTTAGAAACCCCCTATACAATCCAATCCAGTGGGGGGTGAAGGCTACATTAGATCCTTTTGATATTTGAATAATAGCAGATAAACTTATAGTAGTTGAAAGGATAGATAGGCGGATGGATGAGTTGGACAGTAACTTGACCAAACTGCCTAAGCAGATGGTAGAGCTTTCTGAGAAGGTATCCAAGATAAGGGCACCTACCATAACTACATCTGCTCCTCCTGTATACCGTGTTCATCACATTCAGGAGAAGCAGGTGTCAAGGCCATTCCAGCCATGGGTTGAGAAGTATCCTTTAGCATATCCTTGTCAGCAACAACCACTATCTGTAGAGACAATTACTGAGGAGCCTTCCCTGGTGTGGGAGGTAAATGGTGTATGGTTCACCAATGACCCTGCTAGGTAGGGACGTTCTGGGGATAAATTCTCTTATCATTGTCCCCAGAAATTTTACAACACATCATTTACTCCTACACCCCTTCCAGCACCACAGAGCTCTGGAGCCATGCCTTATCAGTAATCGAGGCAGCAACAACAGCAATTAGGGCATCAACAGATGTACCAGGCGAGCCAACATCGCCCGCATATTCATATTCATACTTAGCAGTAGCATTCATACTGCCATTAGGGTTACTCTTCACGTTCTTCATATCCTTCCTCTTCTCAACAACATCACTCATCATCAGGTTCAATGGATTTTCAACGACAAATTTTGGATGAACTGCATTCCTACAGGAACAAAGTACAGAATTTGAGGATTGATCTCAACCGTCTTTCTCGTCTACATAATGAGTGAAATATCCCTTCTACATCTATTCCAGCCCAGGTTCAGGCCAATCCCAATAGCCTGAACAAAACACAACATCATCCTTCTATGGATCAAGATACTATACAAATTTTCACAAATCTTAACACGAGATCTCTCCGTTTGATTATGTTCATCATATGTCTCTCAGGAGCGGACGGACCACGGATCTACCTGATTGGGATAAGGACATGTATAGAACCGACTCTGAATCTCAACCAGAGGAGACTTCAGAGGATGATGATGCTAGACATCTTAATCAGAGAGCTAGCACGTCTAGGAGAAGATTGGGGAGGAGTACGAGTGCGGAGCAGCATGCATCAGATTCAGAGTCTACGAAGGACCTTGCACCTTCGGATAAGAAGAATGCACACTCAACATACATTCAATGTCCTAAAGTAGACAATTCAGTTGTTATTCTAATTGTAAAAGATTCATGTATGAAAAACTTAATATCTAGTAATAATAAAGAGCAAGTTTCTATTTATGAATCTGAGTCTTCACTTCATTCTTTGCTTATCCCTTTCCCTCGTGCTCTTACAACAGAAAAGCACATCATTAATAAGATTCAAAAACATGATCCAGATATGCCACGATTTTGTCAAGATAATATCATGGTGAAAGTGCCATTTGATGAGTATGTTGTCAGTCACCCTGCATTCCAGAAATATCTGAAGGTGAGATGCACACCAAGTAGAGTTAGCAAGAAGAAACCAAACATCTATATCAAAACACATTTTCTTTCGATCTCCACTATGTTTTATCTCAAGAAGCATAAATTGCCACAGAAGAAGAGAGACTTAGGTGATCATTATCTAATTTGTCATATCAATGACATAGCGTTTGCACGCACTCTCCTGGATAACGGTTCTTCGATCAATTTATTACCTTTTGCCTTATATGAGAAACTGAGGGTAGGGCCTTTATGTAAATCTAGAGCGATACTTCAGTTTGCAGATAAATCAATGAAGAAGGCTAAGGGTGAGGTCAAGAACGTCATTATATCTATTGAGGGACAAGATTATAAGGTGGACTTCACTATCCTTGAAATGGATATCCCTCATCATTGGAGAGAATCACAGATCATCCTGAAGGATAAGGAATAATCCTCAAGCGCATCACGGAAGCATGAGCATCGTATCGAATATTATGAAGAACGACTAGTCGGACTAGTTGTTCTATGCAGCAGAATATAAAAAATTTTCATGAGATGAAACCACATGATCCAAGAACGATTCTCGAGTTGTTTCATCTAAATCCACATCAAGTATATAGGAATACCTCTTGTAGCGTGACTGATCGAGTCTCTACGAAAAGAGACCTCTTGTCTCAAGTCTGATCTTTGGAGAAGATGCTTGCGAGCGCGGGGATGAGTCGCGTGATCCTCGCAATCCAAGAAGTTGATACAAGCACGGTCTCTTGATCTTGTCACACGTGATCAAACACCTTCTTCGTGAGCGAAGCACTCCAAAGAAGATGGTCAATAGAGGAATGTCGAGGCGGCAACGCGGTGGCGAAACGACAATGAGGCTTCTCCTCTAGGGTTTGCTGGACGACCACCAATGGAGAAGAGAGAAGGTGTGACATGTGGAATGAGAGAAGATAGCTTGATGTACCACAATTGCATAGCCATAGAGAGAAAGGGGTGCCTCTCTATTTATAGGGTTTTGGGAGTCCATGGATCACAATCCATGGGACACACCAAATCAATGGATGAGATTGATTTGTGCTTAATCCAATGGTCAAGATTGTTGTTGGTAAAAACCAACAACTAATAATTTAATTTAGATTAAATATATTTGATAAATCAAATATAATTCAATCCTATATCAAATCAATCAAATATGGAGACATTAGCATGGTGATTACATCTCCCCATGAAATAGGCAGGACGACAACCAATTCCATATAGGACTTGGTAGACATCCACCATAATCCATGGTGGAGCCAATCTCATGCAATCTAATGAGATTGCATATCTCCATGAAAATCTCCAATATTTTTACAACAACTTTTGTCATAAATTATTCTATAAAACTAATTCATATTTAATTTTGAGAATATTGCAATCTTACCATTGGAAATTTGTGAATCACATTCACAACCCAAAACAAAAAATAATTTACATTTTCAATTAGTTGTACAATGTGAATCCAATTCACACCAATAATTAATTAACAAATATAAATCATAATAAGCTCTCTCTAATATATTATAAATCACAATTATAATTTATTATGAATAACTGGATATTGCTATCCATATTATTCTTATCCACAATAATTAAATCACATTTAAATATATTGGATAAATATACACACTCATCAAGATAATTAAATCACATTTAATTATCAGTCTCTTAATGCTCATATATAATTCAACTATGGAATCATTCTTGAACTCTTTCAAGAATAATGTGCTTTCTCCGCAGATGCTTGGAGATAAGGATAGGGCGATTGTACTATTTCATGTATAGTGACTTGGATATTGAGATCACATCTCAAATCCAGATCTCATGGACCTCCAACAGATGCTTGATTGAATCAACGCCGTAGACCTAATCTTCTCATTGCATCTGAATCTCATTCAGACCAATGTCCAATACTTGGACTAAGATCAGGTTACTTCTCTACTGAAACGAGTCACTAAAATCCGGACTTGTTTCATCACTCCCTCGGAATGGAAGCGCCATTGTTATACAATCGTTTATGATCACATCACCCTCAGGTATCCCAATACTTGTACATCCTGCATACTGGAGGACATATGATGAAACCCAAAGATGTAGATCAATTTTGTATTGTCTTCATTAGGGTTTAATCATTAAGTTTCTCAGTCTTGGTCATTGGCAATTGGTATCGATCATATGCTTTCCCAAAGCATATATCATACCTTCAAATTCTTGTCATGCTTACAAAGCATGATGACCATGCATGGAATTTGATCAGTCCTAATACCTCATGAGTGAGCTCATGTCTTCCGATTTACATGTGAACATGTATGATCCCTTTGAGAGATCGTATTACTCATATGTCCTTACATGCACACCAGCTCGCCGGTGTATAGAGCTTGATTATGTCATCAACCTATTGGTCTACCAAATATACACACTCAGACATATAGTATCACATCTGTCTCTGGTCAGAGGATGTGCGCCTATGCTGTGACAACATTTAACATAGGTCTTTAGTTATCTCTATCTCGTTAAGTCAACCTTTTGACTCAACTAAGCTGACACCTCTAAATCACTATTCCCATGCAGAGGACCTGCATCAAGAGGTCGGTCAGATATCAGCCAAAAAAGAAAGGATTGCCATCTCCTACTCAGGCTAGAGATCAACACTTAATAATCATTTGATGGTGCTAGATGTGTCCTCTATCTAATTCCTTAGATAGTCATCCAAGCATCAACCTCTATCATTCAATTGATGAATCAACAGTTGTATGATTATCAAGTCGGCCATGGTGCATAGCCCTTATTATACAGAGGGACCTTATAGTGCATTCATTCATTTAATCTCAGAAAGGGAGTGAAAAAAATCAATAACTTTTATTGATAAATCATAAATTACAATAGCATTTATTGTAGGAATGGTTCTCCTCGGGCTCAAATTGCTAACAATCTCCCACTAGCCCCCATAACCAATCAGGAACAATCCTTAAACCCATACTCATTACATGTTGGTCGAAAACCTTCTGTGTCAGAGCTTTGGTAAGAGGATCAACAAAGTTGTCGGCAGAGGCCACCTTTTTGATGATGATATCACCATGCTTTTGAATCTTTTGAATGATGTGGTATTTCCTTTCCACGTGATTGCTCTTTTGATGCCATCTGGGTTCCTTTGTCTGGGCAATGGATCCTGTGTTATCGCAGAGTAACGAGATGGGAGTATCAGAGGAAACTACGCCAAGCTCTAGGATGAACTTGCACAACCACACAAACTCCTTTACAGCATCTAATGCGGCAATGTACTCGGATTCTATTGTTGAATCTGTTGTAGTGTCCTGCTTCTTGCTTCTCCAGCTCACGACACCACCGTTCAACAGGAATACAAACCCTGATGTCGATTTTCACTCATTAATATCCGACTGGAAATCTAAATATGTATATCTCAAGACTTGGAGATCACCATCTCCATAGACCAAGATATAATCCTACACCCGTCTTAAATATTTGAATATGTGTTTTACTGCATTCCAGTGTAGCTCTCCATAGAAGGATTGGTAACGACTTACCACTCCCACTACATGGAAGATATCTGGACTCGTACACATCATGGCATACATTAAGCTTTCTACAGCTGATGCATAGGGGCATCCAGCCATGGCTTTCTTTTCCTCAACATTTTGTGGAGCCATCCCTTTCGAGAGGTGGATACCATGCCTTAAGGGGAGGAAACCTTTCTTGGAACTATCCATACGGAATCGTTCAAGAATCTTCTTAATGTTCCCATGTTGTGACACTCCCAATATCCTCTTTTCTAGGATTCTGAACAACTTCATACTTAAGATGTAAGAGGCTTCTCCAAGATCTTTCATCTCAAAGGTATGGGATAGCCAAATTTTCACACTGGTCATCATCCTTGTGTCACTCCCAATGATAACGATGTCATCTATGTAAAGCACGATGAACACAATGGCGCTCCCACTATGATTCTTGTACACACAAGGTTCATCAGGATTCTGCACAAAATCATAACTCTTTATGATTTCGTCAAATCTGATGTTCCAGCTACGAGAAGCTTGTTTGAGCCCATAGATGGATTTCTTCAGCTTGCATACTTTGCCATCCACAATTATGAAGCCCTGGTGCTGCTCCATATAGATATCCTCATCTAGGTATCTATTGAGGAAAGCCGTCTTGACGTCCGTCTGCCAGATGTCAACCTCCTACCCATGTAGCTCAAGTGTCACGACCTTTCATTCCATGGCGACCTTCTTCCTATTTTTTCAGCCATCCTTGACCAACTCCTGACCAACTGCCACCATCATGGTATTCTCCGAACATTCCTAACTTCCACCAACCTCCTCTCTCAGCATAATCGTAACCAACCAATCAATGGCAGAGGTTGAAACCTCTATCAAAACTTCTTGCAACATCCACCATTTCATCTTTAAAAAGCCCATCGCCACTCCTTGCTCTTGTTATCCACCCTTGAGAGAGATCTTCCCTAGCTTTCTGGACTCTCTTGTGACAAAAAAAGAGACTAAGATTAAGAAAAGATGGGTATTGAGCTCTGATGAGAACCATGGTTCTTTAACTAATTCACAGCCCAGATCCATGGATGTTTGAGCTTAGTTCCATAGCCAAGAACTTCAAGCGAAGATCTCATAGCGTTCTGCTTCAATATTTGGCTCAAGATTCAACTTAAATCATGTCATATTCAACCTTCAATTTCAGTTCAGTACTAAATCTTCTTGTCGTTGTAGTTTCTCAGATTTATTCCTTAGTTGTTAAAAAATCATTTACTCATCTGAACTATCATATGCGTGATATCCCTCGTTCTGAATCGACTTATCCATCTCTATGATCACTCAACGCCAATGTCTTCTTCTGAATAAAGGAGACAACCCATTAGGGCTCATATCTTCCACCCTTCGTTGAGACTACATTCCGCATCTCTAACATCTTAATAGATTCCCAAAGGAACTTCGGCCATGAAATAACCATGCAGGATATCAAAAGGCTTCAATGGTTGGAGATATAAGCATAATCATGATCTCCAAATTTTTCTCTAGTGGAGCTTTATCGACAGAGCTCTCCAGGAAACTCTGTGTCTTCTTTGAGTGTCAATCATCATTGCCAAAGTTCAAAAGAGGACCTTAGACCTTCAAAGACAGAGGAGGGGCATGGAGGAGGAGATCAACGTTCACCAGAGCACAACCCTAGCTCCATCGTGCATGGAGGAGTCGGGGAACGCTCGAGGAGCAGATACCGTTGATCTCCCTGATTTGGGCAAGATCTAACGGTTACATATCAGCCACGTTGCTATACTAAGCAACGGTTCAGACCTTAGGCATGCAGCCGAACCTCAGTCCAAGCCAAAGTCCTAAGCATCAGGAGTAGATGCATGGCCGAGTCCTTTCCAATCGAGCCTACCCCATAACGTGTTCTGCGCATGCGAGTAGGATAATTACAGCGAAGGTCCTAGATGAATATGCATTTCATCATCTTTATTCAGTTATTTTAGCTTAAAATCCATTGTAAAATACATGTATATAATTATAACTCCATAATCTTACTTACTTGCATCTGTGTGTAAATATTGTATATTAATTATTATTTTAACCTAAAATAAATAAATAAATAAAGTAAAAATAAAGAAAAGAAAAAGTCTGTATATATGTAATAGATATAGGATGACCGGAATCCCAAGAGAAGGTAAAGACTTGACCTGATCAAACTAGAATAAAGTAGGGGAAGATTGGGTCCTTAATTAGAAAATCCAAAAAAATGTGTATTGTAAATACTTCTCATTTTTTCTGTGTATACTTGTATTAAACATACACTATTTTATTTATCCATAAATTAAGCTCAAATAAAATAATTTTCTAAATAAAAATTATAAATAAAAATGTTTTGTAAATAATAAAAATAATTGCAAAATAAAATTATATACATATTAAAAGTAACCATACTTGGAAAAAGCTGTAAAGCGATAATTGAAAGTCCAATGTCGGCTCTATACGAACTCAAATTGAATCAAACTCACTTCCAATGTACTCTAAATAAATTATCTTTAAAATGGTTATGGTTTCATAATTTTTGGTGTTACAGTTGAAAAGTCGATTTTCTAGGGTGGTTTTTGCAATTTTACCATTTATTTATTATATGTATTTATTCATATTTATTTTTATACATAATGTAAATAATTGTAAATATATTTTATTAAAAAATGGAATTTAAAGATTTAAAAAAAATTAATAATAATTTCCTTATTTGTATATGTGAATAATGTACTACCTGTGTATAATACTCGTATATAACTAATTTCCTTATATAAAAATCACCAAACAACTAATATCTAACATTAATTAATTAAATTAAAATAATTAGGAAAATTTAATTTATTTATTTCATTATTTGATTTGAAAACCTACCATGTATATAAGATTTGATTTTGTACCTTAAATAACCACCATTAAGGTGTCTAATTAATTTTTGTAATTTAATTAATTTAATTACTTTATTTAATTACAAATTTCATTTTTTTTATTTTTTATTTAATTATTTCATTATTTAATTAACCCTTAAACACATTCCTTATTTGTAATTATTTTATTTTCTATTTTTTCTCCTTTTTATGAGTTCCTCCTCCCTCATTTTCTCTGGATCAATCCTTTAGGAGAGGAGCCTATTCTTCAAGAACATTCTTCTCTTAGAGAGGTGCCTAGCCTATGAGTCGTCTGGTGACAGCGAGTCGGTCCCCGTCGAGGCCATCACGGCGTTCATTTGCTTCCATTAGTTTGATTCATTTTATTTCTTGTTTTTAATCTAGCTTAATCATAGTGTAATTTGTAGTTTAATTTTGTTGTCATTTTCTCAATTTTAATTCGTATATTTTAATCGCAGTTAATTGTCCTCATCATATTTTATTCCGATCCGATCTGATTTTTCACTCACATCAAGATCCCGACATTTCATGTTCTAGCTGTCACGACCTCTCACATCCTATCATGCATGGTAGACAGATCTCCGGATCTTTCTCCCATCTTGACAGATCTGCATTTCCATTCACATCTTCCGTCCAATAATTGTGGTCCGAGCCGTTGTGCTCGTGTCCTCCTTTGTTTGTGCAGAATTAAAAAAAATCTCTTAACATTGGTTTTGCAGGATATAAAAAATAAAAAAATAACTAAAAAATATTAAAATATATATACACAATTTATCATACATTTTCCACATGTAAAAAAATCACAAAAAATAAAAAAAAATAAAATAATGGTGGCTGCAGCCCCAGCCATGGTCGCCCACCACCACGGCCCCCTTTGGTCGTTCCACACCTCATCGTCTGGCCATCGCACCGGCCTTGTATAGCCCCTCCAGCAAGCGGTCGCACCGCCCGTATGCACCCCAGCCGTAGGAGCACCGATGACCCACTCCACCTTAGCACATCTCCTCTGCGCCACTAGATCTCGATCACCTGTGCGAAAGACCACTAACCACCGCTAAAAGTTCAGCAGCCCCTCCTTTGTGCGAAGGATCATCACCGTCATCACCAAGGATCTGAGGTAGCCATGAGCCACCATTCGCTTGGAGCACGTCCAAACCACCGCCTAACAGAGCTTCCTTCAGTGCCTGAACTCGCCATCGCCATCTTTGCCCGAGGACAGCTCCATCGTGCGACGCACACAACCGCTCGCGGCCACGTCTCCTCCCTTCCACCGTTGCATCGTGCAGCACGCACAACTTCTCGCGGTCGCGTCTCCTCCCGTCCTCTGCCATACGCGCTCGTGCCTTCTTTCGTGCCACCCTTGCGAATCTTCCGCCAGCACTTTCCGCCATTCGACTGCGTCACCTGCGCGATCCTTCCATCTTCTCCAGCCATCGCACCATCCACCGGTGCTCCTCCCTACACCCTCGCGCGAAGCTCCATCGAGCCGCCTCACCGCCGATCTAAAGAAGGGGTGGCGGTGGCTACCCTTGTGCCCCTTGATCTTGAATAGAAAGAAACGAGGAACCCTAGGGGACTTTAAAAAAATAAAAAATTGGAAAATTATAGATCAACTCTAGATATTATAAATATTACAAAAACACCCCGCTAGCAGCCTGTCATGTGCATAGCACACGTTTATTGGGTAATTTGCGAAATCTTCCATGTTGTTTATTATTGTTATATTTTATGCAAGAACTTTAAGTAAATTACATATAAGCTCCTATTATCCAGACTATATATTACTTTGTCTTTTATATTGAAATAAATGTTTTTATTGATCTGCAAATTAAACAAAAATTAGGTAGACTCTTGATGTGTGTCTTATCCTTGCATAAATTTTTCATTACATTTTATTATTGTTTGATTCATTAAAAAATCAAAAACACTTCATTTTCTCTACCTGAAATTTGAAATTTTCATAAAAATTCAATTACTGCATTAAAAATTCAAAAAAAAAAAGATTAGGTGTATTTAACCATCTTTTAATTTCTGTGAAATTTTCACGCAATAATCATTTTTAAAACCCAAAAAATTAATAAATATCAAAAAAATTAGAAAAATCACAGAAAATTCTACAAAAATCCAAAAATTGTGATTTCACTTCCTATTTGTAGATATATATGTTTTAGCATAAAAATAATCCATAGCTTTTAGGCACTTAATATATTTTTAAATTGCAAATTACTCCAAGTTAAGCATTGTTTATCATTATTTTCCACTGTTTGATTTCTAGAAAAATACAAAAACATCTTAAAATTCTACAAAAAAAATCCCAAAAACATTTGAAAATTCTACAAAAATTTCCAAAAAAAATTAAAGCCTTTAAACCCAAAAATATTTTCTCTAGATTTTCTGAGCATTTTTTATATAATTGAAGTATACAGGAAGAGTGTGGTGTGCGTCTTTCTTCCATTGTGCATATTGTTCCTTATTTTTTAAAATAAGTACAAAAATCAAAATCAATAAAATTTGAAAATTAGAAAATAAAAAACCTAGAAAAAAATTTAAAAAAATTTAAAAGATAAAAAATTCATAAAAAATCAAGATATATTGCATTTAAGATTCCCTTATTCTTTTAATTGATTTTCGATTATTTGAATAACCCTCAAGAATTTTATCCACCTTGAGTTCGATCTTGTTGCTATACAAGTAAATAAGTAGCAAAAATTTCTCTCGCTTCATTATTCTCTTGTAATTATTTTTGTAGCTTGAAAGAAAAAAAAATGTTTTTTTGTTGCGGGATATTTGGGTTACAACGACATTGTACTTATTCTTATATAAATAAAACCTCGAAGATCTTGTGCCAGCAAAATGGCGTTGTTTCCAGGGAGGCACAACGATGATAGTTAAGTTTCTCTTTTGACCTGCTATTCTTGGTTGAAAATATTTGTGTATATTTTTCTTTATTACCTCCATTGTTCGTATTCACTGCATTTATTTCATTTTTCTTGCTCATATTTGATAATTGTGTTTCTTATACATTCTATCTTTTCTCTTTCTTGCGAGGGCCCGTAGAGTGAAGGAGGTGATCTTAAGAGAGCCAAGCACCCAAGCGAAGAGGAGGTGGCTTCATTCTTCACTGAGTTGCTGAATAGCGTGAGAGAAGGAGAAGAAGAATTAAAGGAGACCAGAAAAAAATTAAACTTTTTTATTTATTTTTTTCTAGCATTTAAACTTTTGTAAAAAGGACATTCATTTGTTGTGGGGTCTGTTTCGAGATGTGCCGGTGCACTTAGGGGACCTCACCGGTTTTGTTTTCATCGTTTTATTTTTCATTGTTTCACACGGATTTCCTGAGCTGCCTATTGATTGCTTTAATTAATTTGCTTGAGCTAGATAAATAATCAGGTCCAAATACCATAAACACGAATTTTTATACCTCTAGAATAGAGCGTAATTGGACTTAGTCAAATTAACATGTTCTTTCCTGTTAATAGAAGCTATTGATTAGGAAGGTTCATTTGCATTTGCATATAGGTTAGTTTATTTTTTTATATTTCAATTATGCACAGATCACCCTGCATGTAGAGTGCTGGCAACAAGGTACACATCTCTAACCCCTGCATGCATCATTGTGGTTTGATCACGCATTGGAATTTCCGATCTCCTTCCTTGTTTTCACTCTCATAAGATAAAAAGGAAATCGGACACCTGGTAGGCAAGTCATTGAAAATATTCAAACCAAGTGATAACTGCCTAAAATTTGGGACTGTTAAAGAAAACTCGACCCTAAAATAAATGCAACGAAAAATAATTCTTTTAGGGAGAGTAGCCCCACCTTGTTTGATATATCTGCAGCGAGAGAGCAACCCGCACACAAAGATAGAACCACACCTAAACTCTCTTCTGACTATTGTCTTGTGATTAGTTGTTCTCTAGTGAGGACTTCACTGGGTAGCTGGTAATCGGTCAGGGATTTCCTTAGCAAAGTGGGCAGATCGTGTAGCTGGTATATGGTCTGCACCCATACTGGTTGGGAAAAGCTAGTTGTGAGATTGGGACAATCTCCTGGTAGCATTGGGTTCCTAACAACTCGTTTAAAACGCTCTGATAGATTGTATTTTCACCAAACTCTAAAAATTGACAAGATAATTGATCAAACCTTCATGACCTTTACCTTGCATCCAGTTGGTGAATTGGGGTGTGTATTATGTTTGATTGCTTGTGTTAATACTAGATCCTTCTACGCATTTCACCTTTTTCACATCTTTTGACTTGACTATCGTGCTCTCCTGATCATTTTCTCTTATTTTGTAGATGGCCGACTGGAGTTATTTTAATCCGATCTTCTCAGATCCCTCGTACCCTCCAACCGATCCACCTTCTTTTTTCCAAGAGGACTTTCGTCCTGATTTTTGTGCATATCCGCCCAACCCATTATTTCAGGAGTCGGACTCTGATTCTCACCCACCCGCATTCCACTCACCCGATCCTGGGATTTTGGAGTCACCTTTCATGATGTCCATACTTGAGACCCTAAACCAGATGATGGAGCATATGAATTCGAGGATTAGTAATCTATTTAACATAAGTAAGAGCCAGAATGTTGCTCCATTATTTGAGGATATGGATTCACTTGAGGATAATCATGAGAGCTTGCAATCGCCTAAAATACAAAAAATCAGAAAATTTTAAAAATCAAAAAAGATTTCGGGAGACACATTGTCGATTAATTTTATGAGGAGAGCGCACCCATGCCAAACCATTTTTCCACATAGTCATTCACCACATGTCCCAACCTTTACCCCGAGGATTCCACTATACAGACTGCTCTTGGTAATCCTCGTGTATATGTTGATTCCGATGTCCTCCCTCGTATGGAGGAGGTCCAAAGATTCAAAAAATGTTGACTGAACCTAAAGTGATGGCCACTATTCACGAGATCATTAAAGCCCCACTTCACCAGACCATGACCCATTTATCTGCTCCTCAAAACAAGAAGAGAAAGCGAAGGAGCAGATCTGAGCGTCACATCTTAGCCATGTCGACTGCCTACGCCATCTCCCACCGTCCACATTTTAAGAAAGGGAATACTGCAACACCTCTTGTGAGTTGCTCCATATCTGACTATTCTTGTGATAACACTCTCCCTGACAGCGGTGCATCAATCGATATAATACCCTTCTCTACGGTACAATATCTTCATCTTGGGCCTCTCAAGAAAACCATGATAATAGTTCAATTTACTGATAGATCTATCAAGAGGTTGAAGGGTTTTCTAGAAAATATTGTCATTCTTATTCAAGGCATGAAATTCACTTCTGATTTTGTCTTATTTCTCATGGATACCTCCTCCCCTGTGGAGAACCCTCCAATCATCCTGGGACAGCTTTTCCTCGCCTCTACGAGAGTCGTTGTTGATTATGGATCAGGAGAGATTCACTTCCGTTCTGATGTAAGGAGCGATGTGTTGATCACTACACCCATTACTGACTAGAGACCTGCATCCTATGAGAGTGTGCATGTGTTAGCCAAACCCAAGGACCTTGACTTTGATGATAATATCATAGATTCTTGTTATGTGATGGATGATACTGAGACCCAAGAATTCCTCTTTAAGGAGGAAGAATCAGAAAGCATTGACCTTGGAGTTTCTCCTTCTGGTATGTGGAGATGCATTGATGACATCCGTGGGATTTATACAATAGACACTTGAAAAACGAGATTGCGAGAGCCGCTAAATAGTGGTCTAACACATCAGACTCACTGTCGCTGGGGCGACTACTCAAGCCTTCACGTTCGTCAACAATTAACCCACACAATTAATTAAGAAATCAAGAGCAAGGATCAAAATTTATTATTCCCTCCTAAAAATGTACATTGGCAAGCAAGTAGGGGTCGAATACAGGAAACAAAGGTGTAGAGTGAGTAGACTAAAAGTCAAGGTCTATGTCTAATGAACTACTTAGCCAATATGAATTTTTTGTGGGTTTTTAATTTTGTATATTTTTTATTTTCTTTTTAATTATATATATATATTATTTTTAATTTTCTGATTATATTTTCCTTTTATATTTTATATTTTTTTCTATTTTCTATTTCAATAATAGAATATATATATAATATAAGAAAAGGAGGAATAAGGTAATTATAAAAATAAGGAAAATGCTCAAAAATCAGAAAATAAAATGTTTTTGATCTTTTTATATTTTAATAATTTTTTTGTGATTTTTGAAAATTTTTCTAAAAAATTTGGTATTTTTAAAAGTTAAAATACAAGAAAATAGTGAATTAGCTACTGGCCGAGATTAAAATGGGAATGAAAAATAGTAAACAGTAACAAAATTTTCCCAAGTTAATTTTAAATAAAAGACAATAAAACAGAGAAACTACAGAAGCTGGGCTTATATTTTTAGGATTTTTCTAGGTTTTTTTAGATTTTTATCAAGTTTTTAGGAGTTTTCCAATTTTTAATGGTTTTTGTTTTGAGATTTTTAATTGTTTTTGGACAGAAGTTAAAAGACACGAAAATACACAACATATATTTTTTGGGGATTTTTCTGAGGTGTTTTTATAAGTTTTATGTATTTTCTAATGCAAATAGTGCTGAAAATATGTGTTTTTGAATATTTATAAATACTAAAATGCCATAAAATCACAAAAAAAATGGTGTGGAGGCACAAGTCAACAGGACCCTAAATTTATTTTTTGAGAATTTTTGGGGTTTTATAGATACATGCAATAAATAAAGGAAACAAAGAGAAAATACATTGCTGGCAAGGGAAAAAATGCAAATATTAAAAGCTACAGGAAAAACATTGCAATTTCACAAAAAAAGTCACACGGACAACATGTGTTCTACTGTTCATAGGGGCATAACTGCAAATAATAAAAGTAGGCAGGGTCTGAGTGCAATTTACCCAAAACATATTATAATATCTACGCACAGGGGCATCTCTGCAATTAACAAAAAGCTCTGGGATTAAAATGCAAAATACCCACGATATAATCAAGTGGCTAGGAACAAATCACTTATCCACGTGGCGCATCCAACGCCTGAGGAAGAGGCTTTGATGGACGGCAGCGATGCGACTCGACTTGACACATGGCGCTAATCGGATGGCCCGTACCCCATCGCGTGTGCGGCTGAGATAAGATCTGCCTCGGAAGATCTGAAGGCTGAGGCAGCGGCCGATCCAACGGTAGCTGAGCGGCTGGAAGAACAAGGCTGATCTGAAGGCAGGGAGAGGATGACAAAGAACACCGCCTGGAGGTCGACACACGGCCTCCATCGGCCCCGGACCGAGAACAAAATGGTCCTGGGACTCGTCTGCGTCGAATGAGCTTCTCAGCCAGAGCTGAGATGAATGGAGGTGCTCGGACGAGGGGAGTCGCCTGGGAGCTGCTTCTCTGGACTGTCGAGGCTTGATAGAGCCTGCTCTTGGGCTCCTCTTTGCAGGGTTAGAAGCGGAAACAAAGAGACAAAGGGTTCGACGCAAAATGGAGGGGAATGGATGTGAAATGGGGGTCCGACGAAGAGCTCCAGCGTACGGCGGAGATGGAGCTCGGGTGGCTCGATCTGAGAGAGATCGAGGTAGATGGAGGGGTGGAGCGGAGCGACGGAGCGATGAGGAATGAAACGGAGGTGATCGTGGGGGCTGTAGGTGACGGATGAAGGCGGAGGGGGAAGGCGGAGCTAAGCTCCACCGTGAACTTCGGCTAATGATTCACGACGAAAGATGCAATGGAATCCTAAACTGCTGCTAAGCTAAGTTATTCTAAGCAAAAGCTACAAGAAAACGCAAAAAGAAAGGAGGGAGACTCACCGGCGTGGGCTGCAGCGAGCTGCAGGCGTCGCTCCGATGAGGGGCTTGGACCACCTCGATTCAACTCCAAAGGGCTCGAGCTTGGGCTTAATGTGTTCCTGCTGTTACCAGGAGCACGAAGAACGCTCGCAAACTCGGTGTAGGTTAAGGAAGAGGGATCAAGAATCGAAGGGACGTCGGGTGTGGCTTTTGAAGAGTTGACGGTCGAAGCATGAAGATCGAAGAATATCACGCAAATAGTGAGTCCACAGATCGAGCTAAACCATGCGCGAGTATCATGGGTAATCGAGCAACAAATTTGCAGAAGGCGTTGACATGATTTGGTTAAAGAAAATGACTCAAAAAAATTCGAGAAAAAGAGACAAAACTTGGTTCTAACAATGCTAGGGGAGGAGGTCAGACAATTGACCGAGGTCAACTGTCAAACCAAGCTGGTTGGTCCACGTGGACCAACCAGGAAAAATACCCTAGAAGATAATTAAAAAATCATTTAAAAATAGTAATTGAATTTATTAATTTTAGGTTATTAAATAAAAAATATTTCTAATTTTATAAAATTTTTTATGGTAATTTTTATTTATTTTTTCGAGATTTATAATTACAAGTTTCCTTTTATACCCTTTATAGGTATATTATCTATATATTTTAGTATTTTATTTTTATTTTACTTATTTAATTTAATTATTTTTGTTTATTATTTTATAAACTTCTAGAATATTTTTAGACACTTAAATATATTTTTTTTTTATTTTTCTGATGTGTTTTGTATATTTAATAAAATAGAAATAGGTTCTATGTAGGTATGTATACAAGTATTATACCTATGCATTATATTACAAGTATTTTATTTTTGTATTTTATTTAGGTTTTTATTCTAATAATAATATTTATAAAAATAAAAAAATTTAAAAATAATGAATAAATAAAATGAATATTTTAATCTGTACAAGTATACAATAGGGGTCAAAAACTCAACTTTCAAACCGTAGCTTCGCCAAATGCGAAACCACCGTCATTAAATGGCTTATTTTATACTATATACAATTAAAGGTGAGTTTGATGTATTTGGAGTTTTCATTTGTGAGATACAGGTCTGGGAAGTTGGGATTCTGGATTTTTATTCAGACCATAACGTTTTGTCTGTATATTATTTTTGAGTGAAATCAATTTTGTATTTTTCTATATGAAATTAGTGCAACTTTTATGTACAAAGTTTCTTTATTGAGATCTAACAAATGGAACCAAAAATAGGTCCCAAAATGTATAAAGAATGAATGAGTATTTTTATTGTGTTTTGACCCTTATCTCCCCCTACTTTATTCCTTGTCGACCTATTCATCAAGATGCCTAGGTCTCGGGGTTTCGGGTCATAAAATATTTGTAATAATTTATTCTTTTTCTTTTCTTTTCTTTATTCTATATTTTGGCTTTTAAAAACCGCATTTTATACAGTATTTACACCATGATGCATGAACGCTAAAATGCCTAAATTAAGCCTATTCACACGCATTTACTAGGGTTTTTAAGGCCAAAATTATAGAATAAAGATGAGGAAACGTAGATTCATCATCCCCCTATACTTGCCTTTGCTAGTCCCTAGCAAACACTTATGCAATAAGTACAGAAAAGAAAAATGAAGAAAAGAAAAAGAAGAAAGTGGATTTAGTTTAATTATCAAACTTGTCTTCGCAAAATCAAAGTTTGTAGCTTAAGTCGGATCTTTGGAATTTTAGTGTGGGCGGAACCTTAATGGGAACCGGATTTGAAATCCAACAGTCCCTGAGAATCCCAAAACTCTGTTCAAGTCCCCTCAATAGCCAGGTCAGAAATATCTCAATTCGTATGCAAACCCTTACGACTATGAATCTGACTCGTACGATGTAAGTGATAGTGGCTCTCCCCAACTAGAATGTCAAAGAGACTGACTTCTCCAGCATGACAACCCAATGATTCCCCAATCCAACAACTCCATCCTTGAGGAGAGGGGTATTCCCTTCTAAGTTCAAGTGGCAACCAGCTCAAGAGGAGAGGGTAAAGAGAAGAATGGACGGTAGCCAGTGTAGCTACCTATCCTAGGATGCAAGACCAGTGTAGTCAAGTCATCCAGCTGTAGGCTCACATATTTGACTTTGGAACTCAAGCTTGCTTATTGGCTTTACAACATATGTACATACTTTGCAGGCATTTTATTTTTGTACAGGCCTGACCATTTTTTTTAAATACTATATACAACAGCATTTACATAAGGAGTTTTTCCTCTTGAGCCAGTAGACTATCCCTCTTTTGAAGCTTTATCACAGCCCACAGCCTCCTGTCTTTAGACTTCCTTATCACTAGACGGGTTGGGGTGCACTTCCCTCCCTTGAGGAGGACAAGTGTTTCCACTTGTGTGCGTCTCATACCGGCAAATCCAGTCCCCTCACCACTCCAACTGAGTTGAGCCATGTGAAAGGTGCAGGTGTCCAAGTTAGGTCATTATCAACAAGAGTCGTGCGTGTGCTCTGAAATACTCTACTTAGGCAGTCAAGAATCCATTGAACCAAGTCTCGTTATCCTCAAGTCAACTAGACCTGAAGTACCTCAAACCCAGTTCCTATAAGGTTCTTGTTATTAGGTAGATTTTAAGGTCCAATCAAGCTCCAATCTCCGAATTTTTCTTAGACTCGTTCAACTATCAAACTCAATCTGAAAAATGCTCATGCTATGCAAATGCAGAAATTATTTTTGTGATGCAATTTTCAAGATTTTGAACTTTTTCTATAGTTTGTTAAGATGATGATGATGCATATGTATTTTTTTTATATTTTTCAAAAGATTTTTCAAATGTTTTTGGATTTTAATTTTGCAAATGTTTTTGGGATTTTTGAAAACAAAAAGATTTTTGGCTGAAAACTAGGTCAAAATATTTACACGGGAGTGCTTCTCATATTCACACGAAGTGGATTTTAAGAATTTACAAGGGTAAGTGATCAATTTTATACATATATATAAAGTGGATTTTGGAGTGATGAAGCTGTTCCTCAAACTTATTTGACACTTGTTTTTCAAACAATTTTTGAAAACTATAGTCCAAAATAATTTTTACAAACAATTTTACAACATGTACACACATTTGAAAATCATTTTGCAAAGGTTTTCAAACAATATATATAGATTTTTCAAATATTTTTGCAACCATTTTTCAAACCATTTGCAAATCATTTTTCAAACATTTTATTTCACACAAAGAAAATAAAATTTTGCAAACAACACATTTTTACAAAGGTTGAAAACATGTAACAAAACATTTTCAAAATAGTTTTCAAAATATTCTCACAAGGATTTTCAAACTATTTTTCAAACATTTTGCAAAAACATTTTCACCTGATTTATTAATCAGTA
Source organism: Ottelia alismoides (assembly GCA_037367405.1). Classification (NCBI taxonomy): domain Eukaryota; kingdom Viridiplantae; phylum Streptophyta; class Magnoliopsida; order Alismatales; family Hydrocharitaceae; genus Ottelia; species Ottelia alismoides. The sequence continues at coordinate 95,424 of JAZKJV010003270.1, read as the reverse complement.
TATACAAAAAGAATTTGAGCAATGAAACATCTTTTTATTAAGGTTTTTAATGAATTTTAAAGAATTATTAGCCATATTTATTAGGAAAATACGAAAGTACGAGTTATGGCTAAAGTATCTACGTAGTATATACGACCCCCCTATACTTAGCTTGAGCTATGTCCTCATAGATTGGAGAGAAAAGAGAAGACATAACTCATACTAAGTATAGGAAAGTCTAAGAAATGAATGAACGAATTGAGAAGTTGACCGTCCCCCCTATACTTAGGATCAAATAATCCTAAGTATAGCATATTGTACACAACGCCGGGAGGGTCAAGGGTGGGGATGAACAAATCGTACTCAGGTTGTCTCCCCTATACATAGGGTAAGATATCCCTAAGTATAGACAAGAAGAGGAGACAATGGAGAGGATCGAAATGAATGAAAGAAAAACTCGGGGTGTACACCCCCCTATACTTAGGACAAAGTAGGTCCTAAGTATAGAAGACTATCTACAAGGGGCGACACCTTTTTGATAGATACAGAAAATAGAAAAGGAAAAGAAGAAAAGAAGAAAAGAGATGAAAGTGGATGTGAACAACTCGGGATGCGCATCCCCCCTACACTTAAGATAAAGTACATCCTAAGTGTAGAAGTGATGAAAGGGATGACATCATGTCGGTCGAATAAGGTAAAAGAGACGAAAAAGAAGAAAAGAAGAAAAGAAGAAAAGAAGAAAAGTCATTTAAAAATGTTTTGCTCTGTTTGGCCTTCCTCTGCCTCCTTGGAGATATCCGACTCTTCCCTGTAGATTACTTGAATCGAATCAACGACAGCCATGAATGTATCATGTTCAAGGTATGGCTTCAAAAGCTGTCCATTGACTAAAATGGTTGTGCGTTAGCTGACAGATTGGATATCAATACACTACCGTTGTCACGCACCTGCCTAACTATAAATGGCCCAGTCCATTTACTCTTCAATTTGCCTGGAAAAATCTTTAATTTTGCATCAAACAACCACACCTTCTGACCTAAATCGAAGGACTTGCAACGGATATGCTTGTCATGCCATGTTTTGACCATCTCCTTGTACATGAGGCCGTTGTCATATGCATAATCTCTGAATTCCAATAATCTGTTCAGATCCAATTTTCTATTCTTTCCTGCTTGCTTGGAGTCCAAATTACAGATGTTAATGGCCCATAAAGATTTGTGAATTAGTTCAACGGGCAGATGACATGGCTTGCGATACACAAGGTGGTAGGGAGACATTCCCAAAGGTGACTTGTACGCTATTCTATTAGCCCAACGAACAGAATCAAGCAGTTGAGACCAGTTCTTGCGATCCGGACTCACAAGCTTCTGTAGAATTGTCTTGATCTCCCTATTTGGACATTCAGCTAAGCCATTGGATAGCGGGTGGTAGGGTGAAGCAACACGATGTTCAATACAGAATTCTTGAGTCAGCTTCTTCACCTCTCTGTTTATGAAATGACTACCTCCGTCAGATATGAGAATCTTGGGAATCCTGAACCGTGCTATGATGTGATCTCTCAAGAATCGACAGACAGTCCTACTGTCGCCGGTTCGGGCGGGAATAGCCTCCACCCAGCGACTTACATAGTCGACAGCAAGCAGAATATATTCATAGCCCGGACTGTTGGGAAATGGGCACATAAAGTCGATGCCCCATGCGTCGAAGACATCTGATATCTGAATGTATTTCAGAGGCATCGTGTCTCTCCTTCCTATGGTTCCGCCCATCTTCTGACAATCAGTGCATCATTTGACATAGTCATCTGCATTTTTGAATAATGAAGGCCACCAGAGGCCACTTTGAAGAACTTTTGCTGCCGTTCGTTTGACTGAATGATGTCCTCCAGAATCTTGGTCATGACATAAGGTGAGGACACTTGAAACATCCTCCTGAGGGATGCACCTTCTCCAGATACAATCTACCCCTCACAAAATAAATACGGATCCTCCCACTGGTAGAAATGGATTTTAGAAAAGAATCTGTCAACATTCAATTTCGGCCAATCCTGTGGGATTTTCTTGGTCACCAGATAATTCACGATGTCTGCATACCAAGGAAGCGAGGTGACTGAATGAATTGCCTCGTCTGGAAAGGTCTCTGTGATTGGATGCAGTTTCAGCTCAGGAGATTCCAGCTCAGGAAGCCTTGATAGATGATCGACCACCACATTCTTTACCCCATGTTTATCTTTAATTTCCAAGTCAAATTCCTGGAGGAGAAGGATCCACCAAATGAGACGTGGTTTGGCGTCCTTCTTCTGTTGTAAGTACCGAATGGCCGAATAATCAGTGTAAATGATTACTTTGGATCCAAGGAGGTAGGATCTAAACTGTTCTAGGGAAAAAACTACCGCTAGCAGCTCTTTTCAGTGACAGTGTAATTTCTCTGGGATTCGACGAGCGTTCGACTAGCAAAGTGAATCGCAAATGGTACATTATCTTTTCTCTGTTAAAGTACAACACCAATGGCATAATCTGACGCATAGGTCATTATCTCGAAATGCTGAGTCCAAATCGGTGGCTGTAAGTCAGGGGCATGTGTGATGAGTTCTTTCAGTTGATTAAAAGCAAGGAGAACACGGTCATCCACAATGAATTCATTCTCCTTGTCGAGCAACTCAGTCAACGGTCTGGCCAATTTGATGAAATCTTTGATGAATTGTCGGTAAAAACCGACATGGCCCAAGAATGACCTGACTTGTTTAATGGTTGTAGGTGTCTCAAGTTTGGAAATCACATCCACCTTGGCTTGGTCAACTTCCATACCACGTTTAGAAACAACGTGACCCAGCACGATTCCTTCGGTCTCCATGAAGATGCTCTTCTCCCACGAGAGCATAAGATTGACTTCGCAGCACCTCCGTAAGACTAGGTCTAAATAATCCAGACATTAATCGAATGAATCCCTTTAGACCGAAAATTCGTCCATAAAGACCTCGAGAAAGCTGCCCACCATATCGGCAGAAACTGCAAGCATACACCTCTGAAATGTGGCTGGGGCGTTGCAAAGCCCGAATGGCATCCGTCTGAAGGCATATGTACCAAAAGGACAGGTGAACATGGTCTTCTCTTGATCTTCATGAGCAATAACAACTTGATTGTACCCAGAGTAGCCATCCAAGAAGCAGAAATATTCCTTCGCGGCCAATCTCTCCAAGATCTGGTCGATGAAGGGTAAAGGAAAGTGGTCCTTCTTGGTAGCGAGGTTAAGTCTTCTGTAGTTCACGCACACTCGCCAAGAAGTGGGTACTATTGTTGCGATCTCCTCTCCTTTGTCGTTCTTCACAATGGTGATCCCTGATTTCTTTGGCACAACATGCAGAGGGCTCACCCATTTGCTGTCGGAGATGGGATAAATAAATCCCACATCACACCACTTCTGGATCTCTTTCATAACAACCTCCCACGGATTAGGATTTAATCTTCTTTGAAGTTCTCGAGAGGGCCTGCAATCTTCTTCCAGTAAAATGCGATGCGAGCATAGTGACGGATTGATCCCATGGAGATCCGAAGTTCGCTAGCCTATCGCCTTGCGGTTGAGTTCAAGAGCCTCCATCAAACAACATTCTTGGTCTTCTGTCAGGTGTGCATTGCTAATAATCGGGTACATGTTCGGCTCTCCCGCAAGGAAGGCATATTTCATGTTGGAGGGCAAGGGTTTTAACTCTGGTGGGGTCTGAGCTTCTTCCGACGTGACCTAAGCTATTAATGCAAGTGGTGATTCTTTTATCTGTTCAGCGTCCACCATAATCTGTTCTTCCTCTTCTCTCAAATCTTGACAGAATGTCTCGATGATTTCCTCCTCATCACAAGAGTCTTCAAAAATTTGCTCTTGGTTTTGAAGGCACATCACCCCCACGACAGTCTCATGCAACACATCAAGGAGTTCCTCATCCCGATCGATAAGGGGAAATTCGACTACGGTCTCCATTCCCTCCTCAGAGCAGAGGAGTTCATGGATCTCATTGTCGTCCAAGAATAAGCTAGTGTCTTGAATTTCTGCTACAAAGTCGCAGTCGTTAGAACACTCAATCACCCTTGCACATGAGGCAGATGTTCGTTCGGTTGGTGCTCCCTCTGGCATGGTCTCCACTCTGATTGTTTCATCGCCAGCGCCAAAAGTGATTTCTCCCGTCCCAAAGTTTACTTCTGCGTTTGATATCCGCAGAAATGGTCTTGCAAGTATGATTGGGGTAAGGAGCAATGGAGCGGGGATGTCCATATCTAGTACCACAAAATCAACCGGGAATCGCTTTCCCTGGACCGTAACTATCACGTCCTCCAACCGGACCCTAGGCCGCTTGACTGATTTGTCTGCAAACTGCAGAATCATCTTTGTAGGCTTGAGCGGTCCTAGCTTGAATTTTGTAAGTAGCAAAGCTGGCATCAAGTTGACGGAAGACCTGTTGTCGAGAAGTGTTCGTTCAAACTCCTGATTGAACATCTGACAACGCACAAGAGGTGCTCCCATATCTGGCTTTTTATCCGGGAGGTTGCTGATGGCATTAACGGTGGTCATTGTGAGGATATGCTTTTTGGACTTGCCACCCTTGCTTATGGAGTTGTGAGGGTGAGGTCTGCGCTTGGTTGTGCAAGCCTCTTTCAATCCTTTCTTTACAACTGGCATGTACTCAAGAGCTTTCATCAAAGGCATGTTCAGTACTAAATTCTGGATGATTTCTATAATGGCAGGATCAGACAAAGCATTTTTCAAATTTTTCATTTTTTTGTGTTTTTTCATTGCTTCTGGAAAAGAAATATTTACAAACTCTCCACTAATGTCATTCAAAATATTGTACGTATTGTTGTTTACAGGTAGATGACAAAAAGGAGTGGATTCATCTAAAATTTGTGGACCAAAAATGACGGGCTTGGATTCAGGTGCTGGCACATGAATTGGCTTTGAGGCAGGTTCAGACGTCTCCAATGCTGTCCTATCTCCACCAAGGTTGCTGTTCTCTTTTTGTGTTTTGCTATTTTCTTCATTTTGTTGTGATTTTCTGAATGATGGTGCTACTCCCAAAATTCTGCTTGGCCCTAGTGCTAGCTGGACTAACGATTCCCCGTCAGATGCAAGATGCTTTCCTTTCACCGTCGCTGATGGCTGGAGTGTCCTACCGCTCCTGAGAGTATCAACATTAGATAAAAAACAATTTAATTCACCTGATTCGGGTTGGACACTGCCGACTACCTGCTCCTTGCGTCGGAAGTTATTCGGATTGGCTTTGACCAGGGCTGGTATGACGGTCTTGGCAGCCATTAGGTCATCGATCTTCTGGGTCATCTCATCCATGTTCTTAATTAATTGTTCAAGGCAGTCCAGGGCTGGATTAACCGGCACAATCTCAGAAGAATCCCCCTGCTGGGGCCTAGAGTGCTGGTACGATGGCTGAGACTGCGATTGGTAACCCTGAGAAAAATGGTGACGAGGAAGGTTGGATGAATACTGTGAGTTCAACTGGTTGTATGGGGCAGCCGGTTGTTGATGGTATCCCTGTCCGCGATATCCGGACTGCTGAGGACCGTGCTGGTAATTCTGCCTCCAGGTGTTACCGTGAGATGGAGGTTTGTATTAGTATAAGGGATGGAAGGGTCTCCCACCCTGCTGCTGCTGGTGATAGGGCATGTTGCCCATGTTCTGACCTTGAGGATGTCCCTGAGGACGGGTCAGCTACGCTTCATTGTTCCATACACCATAGATCTCCTGAATTAGTGGCGGGGGTGGAGAGAACTGCTCGGAGTAGGCTGGTTGGGACTCAGATAGATATACAACCATCTGTGTCTGAGGCTGCGGGGGCTGCTCTGGAACCTGCACGTAATAAACGTGCTGAACAGGCTGGGGCTGCGGTGGAGTCGGTTGAGGGTTCTGCTGCATTGTAGGCTCCTTCTTCTCAGCATTCGACTCGGCAGAAGTAGACACAGCGTTGCACATGTTGGCATTCAACGCACGAACGAGCTGCTACAGCTGCTGGGAAATCAAATCGAGCTTTTCCAAGCCCTTGGTCCTCTTCTTGATGATTAATAATTTTTCGAGGTCCTCCGACCTCTTCTCAATGATATCCACCTTAGACAGGTGGCTCCTAATGATGCTCACGTTGGAGCTCTCATCCTTGTCCTTGGTGTGAGAAGCCATGTTCACTGGCTTGCTGATGGCAGTTGGTATCTTCATGTATGCTCTGGACGAGGATTGAGCGGCTTCTCCTTCAGCCATTTCCTCAAAGACGTTCCATACCACATCCTCGTCCTTGTTGAAATGCGAACCGCTGCAAGCAGCATCTACAAGCTTTTGGCTCTCAGGTGATAGGCCACCAAAGAAATGCTGCACGAGACTAGTGTTTGGAATTTCATGGTGAGGACACTTCTCCTGGAGATCCTTGAATCTCTCCCACGCCTCATGGATAGTCTCGTGGGGCTGCTGGCAGAAACTTGAGATACGGGCACACATCTGATTCAATCGCCCGAGAGGATAGAACTTATGGAGAAATGCAGACTTCAGCTCCTCCCAAGTCGTGACTACCTTCCCTAGGTTGTCGACCCAATATAGGGCCTTGTCTTGGAGGCTGAAGGGAAAGGCGGTCATCTTGACTACACCCAGAGGAATACCATGGTAGTGAGCAGTAGCACAGATGCGGCCAAACTTCTTGGGAAAGATATATGGATTCTCAGTGGTATTCCCGTGGAATGTGGGAAGCAGGGACAGAAACTGCGGCTTCAGCTCGAAGTGGGCATGAATACGTGGAACCTGAATCCACTCAGTGATGCGTCCCGCTCCTGGGTTATATGTTTTCTTCAGCATAGGCTTTGGCTGCGGTAAATCTGCTTCCGCTGCATCAAATTAGGGTCCTCCCACTGAGAACTCATCTTTGACCTCTTCAAAATTGGGCTCTTGATTCGGATCATCCTCCCTGCGACCATCTCTGGCATCGTCCCTCCTCCTCAGATCATTCAGCATATCTTGGAAGGTGGTCTGGGCCAGGGCTTGATTAGTCAACTATTGCTGGATGGCTTGAATGGAAGCCAGCAGCTGACTGTTAACTTCGTTCTGCGTGGTGTACTTCCCTCCCCCTGGATTAACTTCAGGTTCAGGTTGGGGTCGTGGTCCCTTTCCTCTTCCCCCGGCCATCTCAGAATGAACTTGAATTTCTGGCTCGTGATCGGGTGGAGAATCTGCATGACAGAGTATACCCTGATCAGTATCTTTCAGAGCACTCGCTGTTGAGATGAATCTGGAATTAAGGTCAATCCCAGAATGTTGTGAACGAAGCACAGGATATTGACTGAAATCGATCTCCATCCACAAAGGGTTGAGTCGGGGACAAGAGTAATCCCGGTTTATTTGAAGGGGAAGAGCTAATTCGGGTTGCGAGTCCATCCCGAATAGCAGATTTATTGGTGAAAGGCATGTGTTGAAAGAGGAGAGAATAAGGGAGTCCAAGAAGAAATTCGCAAGATCCGAACTAACTTCTTGGAGATCACCCCTATTTATGGAAGACGTTGTTGACACAGAATCGATGTGGGCATCGACGAGGTCCCGACTGAACCATCCGTGTGATGACATCTTGAGAAGGTCAAAAGGGAAAGATGATGGATGAAGAGCACAAAGGTAAACAAGAAAGAAAAGGAATGTAAAACAGTAGAAGGCTGACAATGAGCAAGGGTGAATGGAAGGAGAGCAAAAATGGCGCAAAGGCGTGATGTTTTTGATCTTGACCTTAATTCAACTAATCAATCAAACCCAAAGAAATGGATTCACCAACTCAACCCGTGAAGCCGTGAAGGTTCGGTAATTATCTTTATGAGTTTTAGATTTGATTTTCAGGCAATTATCTTTTCACAAGTCCTTAGAGTGCTACGCCTATAGGAGCGAGAGTACTGCCGGAAAAGTATCCCGTACTTGTCCACATGTTTAACCTGTAGTCTGCGCTATTTGAGGTCCTTGTATCCCTTCTTGGATCACTACTCAGCCAAAGAAATATAGGGAGGAAGCCCATAGGCAAAACCAATAAGGATCTCCTCGCAACGGAATAACCTGTGAGCGTGCGAGAACCTACTCGGACGCAAGACGATGAGACAAACACACCCGTGAAGGCGTGGCCTATGCTCGATACTTCGGACAAGGTCAATGCTCTACACAATAGAGAGTCATCAATGGCTACCAAGCCCTATTCGTCTACGTACGATAGAAGAGCCAATACTTCGAAAATCCAGACGATACACATGGTAGCTGCAGACAGGATTTTGGGCTCTAATCCTTACGACGACGCTCACCTCACTGGGAAGGATTAGAACCACAAATGAGAGCTTTGCTCACCCCAAGGCAATGAGTCCAATTAATCAATTTTATTTAGGTCAAGTTTTATTTAGCAGTCCCTTTTTAAATTTTATTGGTGTTATCACTTGTTTTGAGTCTATTCAATACAAGCGCCTAACGTTTTTGTATTTTCTTGATTCCTACTTGATCCAAAAATAGAGGGAGAAGAGTCAGAAAAGCAATGCAAGGCGGCACTAAGATGGAAATCTCACATTTGTTCCTAAATGATGAATGCAAAGATAGAAGAATTACAGCGCCTCCCAGCTCTCTCCATGGGGGATGCAAACATGAATTTATAAACCTAATCTATATGCCAATATTGACATGGAAATCGTCCCAAGCAGGCAATTTCTAGCGTGAAGAACCACAAGTCGGTCACCGATCTTCATTCCAAGAGTCCGATATAGGCTCACCCATCCTCCTCTCGACAAATCGAGTTCAGGAACAGCGCTTGGCAGGGTGGGCTCGCGACACTAAGGCATGAAGACAATGAAGCGACTGTTTAATTTTAAACTAAGTCCAAAACATACTATAGGTACATGCAATGGTTATTAGGGTGTTTGGACCTAATTTACTCGATCAAGCAAAGCCTAAATGCTAAAGGCTCATTCCACAAGAGAAAGGAAAAATAAAATAAAACCGAAAATTGGCAGGCGATGAAAACGCGTCAAAACTGCGGTGAGCCCCCAAGTGAACAAACACTTGGAAATTGGGCTCGAGAGGCCAAAGTTCAGAGTACCTGTATTATTACAAATTTATCAAATGTCTCTCTCTCACAATAAAAAAAACTAACTATCTCTCTCTGTCTCAAGTTCTCCTGCTCTCTCCTGCAGGCTAGGGTAGAATAGCTGGCTCCTCCTCCCAAGGATGCTCAGGATCGCCTAGGCGATCCTCCTCGGTCAGTGGTCCCTCCCAAGAAAAAAATAAATAGATGTCAGATAGTTCAAAACAAATTGTACACTAAAAATAGATAATCAAAAATGGCTAGAAAAGACACAAGTGTACTCTACAGGCCGATGCTCCCCGACAATGGCGCCATTTGAAAAACGAGATTGCGAGAGCCGCTAAATAGTGGTCTAACAAATCAGACTCACTATCACTAGGGCGACTACTCAATCATTCACGTTCGTCAACAATTAACCCACACAATTAATTAAGCAATCAAGAGCAAGGATCAAAATTTATTATTCCCTACTAAAAATGTTCAGTGGCAAGCAAGTAGGGGTCGAACACAGGAAACAAAGGTGTAGAGCGAGTAGACTAAAAGTCAAGGTCTATGTCTAATGAACTACTTAGCCAATATGAATTCTTTTTTTGGATTTTTAATTTTGTAAATTTTTTATTTTCTTTTTAAATTTATATATATAATTTTTTATTTTTAATATTCTGATTATATTTTCCTTTTATATTTTATATTGTTTTCTATTTTCTTTTTCAATAATCGCAGATATATATATAATATAAGAAAAGGTGGAATAAGGTATTTATAAAAATAGGGAAAATGCTCAAAAATCAGAAAATAAAATGTTCTTTTATCTTTTTTTATATTTATAGTGTTTTTGTGATTTTTGAAAATTTTTCTGAATATTTTTTATATTTTTAAAAGTCAAAATACAAGAAAACAATGAATTAGCTGCTGGCCGAGATTAAAATGGGAATGAAAAATAGTAAACAGTAACAAAATTTTCCCAAATTAATTTTAAATAAAAGACAATAAAACAGACAAGCTACAAAAGCTGGGTTTATAGACAATAAAACATACAAGCTACAGAAGCTGGGTTTATATTTTTAGGATTTTTCTAGGCTTTTTTAGATTTTTTTGAAGTTTTTAGGTGTTTTCCAATTTTTGAGGTTTTTGTTTTGAGATTTTTAATGGTTTTTGGATAGAAGTTAAAAGACACGAAAATACACAACATATATTTTTTTAGGATTTTTCTGACGTGTTTTTATAAGTTTTATGTATATCTAATGCAAATAGTGCTGAAAATACGTGTTTCTGAGTTTTTATAAATACTAAAATGCCATAAAATACAAAATAAAAATATGACGTGGAAGCACAAGTCAACATGACCCTAAATCTATTTTTTGAGAATTTTCGGGGTTTTATAGATACATGCAATAAATAAAGGAAACAAAGAGAAAATACATTACTGGCAGGGGCATAAATGCAAATATTAAAAGCTCCAGGGAAAACATTGCAATTTCACCAAAAAAGTCACGCGCACAGCACCTGTTCTGCTGTTCACAGGGGCATAAAAGCAAATAATAAAATTCGGCAAGGTCTGAGTGCAATTTACACAAAACATATTATAATATCTACGCACAAGGGCATATCTGCAATTAACAGAAAGCTTTGGGTTTAAAATGCAAAATACCTAGGAAATAATCGTGTGGCTAGGAACGAATCACTTATCCACGTGGCGCATCCAGCGGCTGAGGAAGAGGCGCTGGTGGACGGCGGCGATGCGGCTCGACTTGACACATGGTGCTAATCGGACGGCCCGTACCCCATGGCGTTGTGCAGCTGAGATTAGATCGGCCTCGGAAGATCTGACGGCTGAGGCAGCGGCCGATCCAACGGTAACTGAGCGGCTGGAAGAACAAGGCCGATCCGACGGCAGGGAGAGGATGGCGAAGAACACCGCCTGCAGGTTGCTTGGATCGTTGATTCCGGCCGACACACGACCTCCACTGGCCCCGGACAGAGGGTAAAATGGTCATGTGACTCGTCCGCTACGAATAAGCTTCTCAGCCGGAGCTGAGATGACCGGAGGTGCTCGGACGAGGGGAGTCGCTTGGGAGCTGCTTCCCTGGACTATCGAGGCTCGATAGAGCCTCCTCTTGGGCTCCTCTCTGTAGGGTTAGAAGTGGGAACAAAGAGACAATACGTTCGGCGCAAAATGGAGGGGAATGGATGTTAAATGGTGGTCCAGCAAAGAGCTCCGGCGTACGGCGGAGATGGAGCTCGGTCGGCTCGATCTGAGCGAGATCGAGGTGGATGGATGGGTGGAGAAGAGCGACGGAGTGATGAGTAATGAAATGGAGGTGATCGTGGAGGCTGTAGGTAATGGATGAAGGCGGAGGGGGAAGGCGAAGCTAAGCTCCGCCGTGAACTTCGGCTGACGATTCACGATGAAAGATGCAATGGAATCTTAAACTACTGCTAAGCTAAGTTATCCTAAGCAAAAGCTACAAGAAAACGAAAAAAGATAGGAGGGAGACTCACCGGCGTGGGCTACAGCGAGCTGCAGGCGGCGCTCTGGCGAGGGGCTTGGACCACCTCGATTCGACTCCAAAGGGCTCGAGCTTGGGCTTATTGTGTTCTTGTTGTCACCAGGAGCACAAAGAACGCTTGCAAACTCGGTGTAGGTGGAGGAAGAGGGATCAAGAATTGAAGGGGCGTCTGGTGTGGCTTTTGAAGAGTTGACGGTCGAAGCGTGAAGATCGAAGAATATCACGCGAATCGTGAGTCCACAGACCGAGCTAAACCATGCGCGAGTATCCTGGGTAATCGAGCAACAAATTTGCAGAAGGCGTTGACATGATTTGGTGAAAGAAAATGCCTCGAAAAAATTCGAGAAAAAGAGACAAAACTTGGTTCTGACAATGCTAGGGGAGGAGGTCAGACAGTTGACCGAGGTCAACTGTCAGATGAACCTGGTTGGTCCACGTAGACCAACCAAGAAAAATCCCCTAGAAAATAATTAAAATCATTTAAAATTAGTAATAGAATTTATTAATTTTAGGTTATTAAAAAAATATTTCTATTTTTATAAATTATTTTATGGTAATTTTTATTTATTTTTTCGAGGTTTATAATTACAAGTTGCCTTTTATACCCTTTATAGGTATATTATCTATATATTTTAGTATTTTATTTTTATTTTGTTTATTTAATTTATTTATTTTTGTTTATTATTTTATAAACTTCTAGAATATTTTTAGACACAAATATATATTTTATTTTTATTTTTCTGATGTGTTTTGTATATTTAATAAAATAGAAATAGGTTCTGTGTAGGTATGTATACAGGTATTATACCTATGTATTATATTACAAGTATTTTATTTTTGTATTTTATTTATGTTTTTATTCTAATAATAATATTTACAAAATTATTAAAATATAATAATAATGAATAAATAAAATGAATATTTTAATCTGTACAAGTATACAATATGGGTCCAAAACTCAACTTTCAAACCGTAGCTCTGCCAAATGCAAAACCACCGCCATTAAATAGCTTATTTTATCTTATATAGAAGTAAAGGTGAGTTTGATGTATTTGGAGATTTAATTTGTGAGATACATGTCTGAAAGTTGGGATTCTAGATTTTTATTCAGACCATAACTTTTTATCTGTACATTATTTTTGAGTGAAATCTAATTTTGTATTTTTCTATATGAAATTAGCTGCAACTTTCATGTACAAAGTTTCTTTATTTGAGGTCTAACAAATGGAACCAAAAATAGGTCCCAAAATGAATAAAGAATGAATGAGTATTTTTATTGTGTTTTGGCCCTTATCTCCCCCTACTTTATTCCTTGTCAACCAATTCATCAAGATGCCTAGGTCTCGGTGTTTCGGGTCATATAATATTTGCAATATTTTATTCTTTTTCTTTTCTTTTCTTTATTCTATAATTTTGGCTTTTAAAAACTGCATTTTATACAGTATTTACACCATGATGAATGAATGCTAAAATGCCTAAATTAAGCCTATTCACACGCATTTACTAGGGTTTTTATATGATATACTTAGAATGTTTTTTATCCTAAGTATAGGGGGTGAATGATTTGTGTTGTTTATATTCATCCTATTCATCACTCTTGTTGTTGCCTATACTTAGGATACTCTACCTTAAGTATGGGGGTGATGTTGTTCAGATTGAATTTTTTTTGTTTTTGAGTCTGTACAATTTCTACAATGGTTTTACCCCTTTGTACAGTCTTCTATACTTAGGATTACTTGATCCTAAGTATAGGAGGGATCACCGACTTCTATTCTTTTCATTTTCTCTTTGAGTCGTTGTAGCATCATAGTCTTTTCACTTTTCTATACTCAGCACGAGTTATGTCTTCCTTGGCTGCTCTTCGATCACTATGAGGATATAATTCGAGCTAAGTATGGGGGGATGTCATATATATTGTATATATACTTTAAACATAACTCGTACTTTTAATATAATTATTTTTTGGCATATGTATATAAATTCGTAAAATCCACGTATGACATAGACTTTGATCACCTTTAAAAAAACAAACAAACAATAAAAACTAAACAAAAACTAGAACAAAAACAAAACCAAAAAAACAAAAAAACAAAAAACAACAAAAACAGTAAAAAATCCTTGTATATACTTGTATATATTTTACTAACCCTTTTTCCTTTTTGAAATAAAAACTACAAAATCAAAAATCTGTAAAAAGTTGCATTATAAAATCTTTTCACGTGTGCATCGTTTTTTTCCTTTCTTTTCCAAAAACCCACAAAAGGTTCAAAATTAGAAAATGGTTTCAAAAAATTGCTTTCTTTTTGCATTTTACATATTTTGTTGCATTTGCAAGTGTATTTTTCAGGAAAGTATTGACTTTTAAACTATGTCTGGAATAAAATTGAAGAACGGAGCATAGTTGGGCCTTAATCAACTTAATTTCGTAGGAACCTTATAAGAAATGGAGTTAAGACTTTTTAGGTCCTAGCGACTTAATTCTTTAAGTCCATAAGACTATGTTCACATGTCATCTTGATTAGTCTAAGTAGAACATTTAACAACACACGCATAATTCTTTCAGACCGTGGCTTATCTTGGACAAGCACTCTACACGTAGCTCTTCATGAAGGAGTTAGTGAGGAGGCAGAATCTTTTGGCTTGGATTAGCATACGAGGGTAGTACATCTAGGAGGAACCTCTCGTCTTCCTCTATGGAGCGTTGTGCATCTCAACCTGATCTGGTAGCATTGAGGTCTAATGACAGGATGTTATGGGGTTGTAATAATTCTTCAAAAGAGGGATAGTTTACTAACTCAAGAGGAAAGACTCCTCATGTACATGTTGCACCTTGTATATATTTTTTAAAAAAAGAGAGAAAAAAATGCAGAATCTCCAAAAGTGGACAGGCCTGATGGAAAAGTAAAATGCCTGCCAGAGTGTATATACACGGAATAAAGAAAAAAGAAAATAATAAAAGCTTCAAAGTCAAAATTTTGTAAGCTTACAGCTGGATGACTTGTCTACACTGGTCATGCCTCCATGGATAGGTAGCTACCCTGGTTACCATCTATTCTTTTCTCCATCTCCTCTTCTTGAGCTAGTTGTACTTGAACTTAGAAGAGAATATCCCCGCTCCTCGAGGAAAGAGATGCTAGATTGAGGGACTAGAGTTACCATGTTGAAGGAGGTTGTTTCTTTGCTACTTTTGAGATGGGGAGCTATACTTCACTTACACCATACAAATAAAGATTCATAGTCATAAGAATTTGTGTATGTAGAGTTGTTCTGACCTGACTTTTGAGGAGACCTGAATAGGAGTCTTATCGAACTTAGAGGTTGTTAGGTTTTAAATCCATTTCCCATTAAGGTTCCGCGACACTAATAATCCAAAGTTCTGACAGAGCTCCATACTACACCTTTATGAAGATAAATTTAATACTCAGTATTTCCTAATTTCTTTATTTTCCTTTCTTTTTCTTTTATTCACTTATTTTTAGAAAAGTGTTTGCTAAGGGACTAGCAAAGGTAAAGCATAGGGGGATGATGAATCTGCATTTCATCATTTTTATTCATTTATTTTAGCTTAAAATCCCTTATAAAACACATGTATATAATTCTAACTCAATAATCTTACTAACTTGCATCTCTGTGTATATATTTTATATTAATTATTATTTTAAACTAAAATAAATAAATAAAATAAGGAAAAATAAAGAAAAGAAAAAGATTGGATATATTAATAGATATAGGCTGATCCGAACCCCGAGAGAAGGTCAAGACTTGTCCTGGTCGACCAGGAATAAGGTAGGGGGAGAAAGGGTCCTTAATCAGAAAATCAAAAAAAAATGTGATGTAAATACTTCTCATTTATTCTGTGTATACTTGTATAAAACTTACACATTTTATTTGTCCAAAACTGACCTCAAATAAAATAATTTTCTAAATAAAAATTGGAAATAAAAATATTTTGTAAATAATAAAAATAATTGCAAAATAAAATCATGTATAGATTAAAAGTAACCACACTTGGAAAAAAATGTAAAGATATAATTGAAAGACCACTTTTTGCTCCATACAAACTCAAATTGAATCGAAGCCACTTCCATTGTACTCTAAATTAAATTATATTTTAAATGGTTGTGGTTTCCTAATTTTTGGAGTTACAGTTGAAAAGTCAATTTTCTAGGGTGTTTTTTACAATTTTACTATTTATTTATTGTATATATTTATACATATTTATTTTTAAACATAATGTAAATAATTATAATATATTTTGTTTTAAAAATAAAAATAAAAAATTAATCTTAAAAAAATTAACAATAATTTCCTTATTTGTACATGTGTATAATGTACTATATGTGTATATTACTCGTATATAACTAATTTCCTTATTTAAAAATCACCAAAAAAATAATATCTAACATTAATTAATTAAATTAATATAATTACGAAAATTTAATTTATTTCTTTTATTATTTGATTTGAAAACCTACCATGTATATAAGATTTGATTTTATACCATAAATAACCACCATTAAGGTGGCTAATTATATTTCGTAAATTAATTTAATTTTTTAATTTAATTACGAATTTCATTTTTAATAAGTTTATTAATTAATTTATTTATTTAATTAACCAATAAACACATTCCTTATTTGTAATTATTTCCTTTTCGATTTTTTTCTCCTTTTTATTGAGATCCTCCTCCCTCATTTTCTCTGGACCATACCTTTGGGAGAGGAGCCTATTCTCCATGAGCATTCTTGTCGCGGAGAGGTTCCTAGCCTCAGAGTCGTCCGACGACAGCGAGTTGGTCCTTGTCGAGGCCATCACGACATTCATCTGCTTCCATTAGTAAGATTCATTTTATTTCTCCTTTTTATTCTAGGTTAATCATAGTATAATTTGTAGTTTAATTTTGTGTCATTTTTTCTCGATTTTAATTTCGTATATTTTATCACAATTAATTGTCCTCATCATATTTTATTCCAATTTAATCCGATTTTCACTCACATCAAGATCCTACATATCACGTTCTATCTCTCACGACCTCTCACATCCGATCACGCACGGTGGTCGGATCTCCAGATCTTTCTCCCATCTCGACAAATCCTCGTTTCCATCCACATCATCTGTCCAATAATTGTGGGTCGAACTGTCGTGCTCGTGTCCTCTTGTGATTGTGAAGAATTAAAAAAATAAAAAAAAAATATTTCTTAACATTTTTTTGTAGGATATAAAAATAAGAAATAACTAAAAATAGTAAGAAAATATAAATATATATATTTTCTTACATTTTCTGTGGGTAAAAAAATCATAAAAAAAATAAAATAAAATGAGAGGGGGCCGCAGCCCCGGCCACGACCGCCCTTCACTACATAAAAATAGTGAATTTTATGTATGCTTTTAAGACTAAATTTTGTTGCTCATCGATTACCATGCATAATTCAGGAACGATTCGGTCGTTTGACTTAATGTTGCATGCTTCTGTCGATAAGTGTGACATGTTCCATTACAACTTGTATCAGAGCTAGAAATCCTATGGGTATAAGATATCCACAACCGATAGTGATCCTAAACTTAGATGAATAGGTTAATACTTAGGCACTATATGCAACTAGTTGACCCTTTGATTTTCTAAATTAGATAGCCTTTCACCGTGGAATTAAGGTAAATAGAAACCACAATTCATTACCAAACAAGGAGATTGTCATGGAGACACAAGAAAAATTACTTAAGTTGATGTATAATGATGACTAAATGGAAATAGCATCATGCCAAGAACTTTGATGGATTAATTCTGAAGAGCTTTATTCACAACAATGACCCTTTATCTTGGAATGTGAACATGAGATCGAGAAGTAGAGTATTAGATACAAGAGATGGTTGAGATTAAGAAATGAATACAAGAGATTGGAATTCTCCAACCTTCAACATTATAATAAGATGGTCAATGAGTATGCGGTCAAGTAACAATGTTGAAGTAGTATGGAAAGATGGTATATGCAAATTAGAAGCAAGTGAACTATTAGTTAGATTTTACATGGTATATTTGGTTAGTACTTGATACACAATCATCTCCATTATATAATAAGAATTTAGACGTTGTGGGATTTTTCTATATACATTTTCATAGGATTATTTGAGATTATGATGAATATTTGATTCATCACTCTAAAAGTTGAAAATAGAGCTCTGTTCCCGAGTAATTAGATGTGTATCTATATTTATATTGCATAATTAGCATTCATGCATGTGTAAATAATATCTGCATTTCAATATTCATAAATGCATTAAATAAGGAGCCAAAATCACTTGTACATATTCACATGTATATAGCTAAATTCACCTATTTGTATCTATTTTTTACTAACTCCAAATCCAATAAAGTCAACTCTATAGTGTATATATTACTAACACTAATAAAGGAAAACTATCAAAAAAATAAAAAAAACTAACTTGTAAAATTGTCCAATAAAACCCAAATCTATGTTTGAGATTATGAACCTTAAAATGTTCATATTTCTCTCATATAGTGTCTGATTTAGGTCTACTCACTTTTAAAGTAATATACATTCAAAGACCTACAAAATATGGCCAATTTCATGAAAATCAGAGATCGTATGCGAAACTTGGCTTTGGGCCCCTTTTTTATATTTTACATATTGGCCTTTTTTCCCTTGTACTTTATCCTTTTATTTCTTTATTATTAAAAATCCAAAAAATAGATTAAATTGTAAATATTCCTTTCATATTTTCTATATTTTTTTTATTTTTCTCCATTGAAAATAACAAAAAATGCTAAAGATAAAAATGTGGTATTTTATACCTATAAGATGCCTCCCAAAAATACTTTTTGTACATATGACTTCCTTTTATTTTCGATCCTTCACGAAAATTTTAGATCTCGTTAGGATGAGCAACTTTTGTGCTGACCACTTTTTGATTTGACCTCTTTTGATATTTCTTTTCTATTTTTCTTTCGATTTAATTTTAGATTTTTCTTGGCACCAACTCAAAGAAGAAGCCATCAAATACAAATACGACCACAATGGTCCGAGCTTCCACCAAAAAGCCTGCACATCTTAGTGGAGACTTAACTACACTGGCTGAGATTCACAAGGAGATGCATCTACACTGGTCGCACTCCAGTTCTCTTCTCATTCTTCTACTTTCTCTCTATATTCGATTGTTGATAAGTGGCGGCTCCTGTAGCGGCCTCGTGTCACCTGTTTTTATTATTTTTACTTATTTTATTTTATTTATTTTAAGTAATTAACTAATTAATTTAAATATTATTTTAAATAAATAAAAATAAGTGCCACGTGGCCGCTCTCGGGCACGCACGTGGCACCTTCTCCACCCAGCTTCATCACGTGCGACGCACGTGATGATTCCCCCTCCCCTTCCTCCCGCAGGGCGCGCTCAACCCGCATCCTCTGCCTGCACCACCTCTTGCGGCGGTTGCGCCCGCACCACCCACCTTGCGCAACTACCTCCCTCAGTCGGCTTCCTCTGCGCACCTCTCCCCTCGATCTCCCTCTTCCTCTCACGTCGTGCGCCCACTCCCATCTCGTCGCCAGCCACCTTCGATCCCTCCACCCCACGTGACCACATCTGCGCAAGCCTTGCATACACCTCCTCCCTTCGTGCAGTCTTTCCCCACAAATACCTCCACCGTTCTCAATCAACTCCCTCTCTCGTAACCACCGACTCATCTCTCTCAGCTGCGTCTTACGGCCACTGTCCCATCTCCCTTGCGCATGTTCCAAACCGCCCATAAAAGGGCCTTCATTGCCAATGTTTCTTCTCATCCGCCACTTTCTATAGAGGAAGGAGAGAGCTTGCCACCACCCTCGAGTGACAGCAGCAGGGACCGCAGCTTGAGCTAACACCTCCACCCTCAGGCGAGATCCAAGGGGCACCTCCCCTTGTTGTAGCTGCTCCACGTAGCTGCAAAGCTCGTCGCACATTGCCGATTTCGAGCAATGACCGTGGAACCTTGAGCTTCCCCTTCTCAGGTGATTCTTTGTTCATCCGCTATAGGTAATCTTCCTATGAGTTCCTCTATGCTCTTCTTCTCTCTCTCTCTCTCTCTCTCTTTATTCCCCTATTTCCTCCAAAATCCTTTGTTTCTTCCAAAATCAATTCCAAACCATCACCTCTCCACCTTCCATCATCCACTTCGATAGTCAATGTCGCATCATCTTCATTCGCCCTCATCTTGGAGCACTAACTAGCGGAGCTTTGATCCGCATCTCTTCCATCGACCCTCATTCGCAGCCTCGCAGTTCACGCCTAAAGGAACCCTTCCAGCCCTCCCATGTGCCTACTACACTTCAGCCGACCAGCACCACTCAACCGCAACTACGCCTCGACCACCACCTTCAGCAATTGCAGCCACCGCTCTATCTCCCTCGTCTGAATGTTGTCTTCGTCGATGCTAATCTCTAGGCCTCCATCGACGTTCCGCACCTCCTTCGCACCTGGAGCAGCCTCGATAAGCGAGTCACGCCCCCATGCAGCTCCTCGTTCTCTAGCCAGTGCATCGAGCCACCGCTATTGAGATCAGATCCTTAACCGTGCTCTCCTCCAGCACGTTCCGCCTCCACCAGGGCCGTTGCACCTCCAACTCCTCCCTCACGCGAGATCACATCAACCTCAGGCCCCCATCAACCCCAGTGCCATCGCTCCAGTTGCAGAAGCCTATCCATCCCTTTTCACCGCCAGCATCCTCGACACGGTGGAGATTCGAGCAGCATCGCCCTCTCCACCTGCAGCTTTAGCATGAAGTACATGAATTGCTCGATTTTCATCGAGGAGCTCAGTCTTCATCTGGTCGTACCATAGCCGAGCCTTGCCCCCTTCCCATAGCTTTGGGTTCGACCGAAGCTCCAGCTACCGCCACGTGGAGGTCCGACCTGAAGCACCTACCAAACCTACCTTGCGTGTGTCCCGCATGTGAGGGTACGGAAGAATTGCACTCAACCCCTGAAGGTTATGGAGAATAATGCAAACACCCATCAATCAGAGAGCACGTATGCAGCACGTGCAAACGAGAAAAATTGCAACAATTCCCCCTCAAATTACACATACATCCCCTCCTTCTAGGAAGCACGTGAGACACACACTTCTTCCTGAGACATTTGCATCCATACCCTCGCAAGTATAGGTAATTGCATTTTAGTCCTGTCAGCATACTTTCTTTAATCAATCTTTATTCTATATTGTATTTACATCCTTGTGTTCGCATATTTATTTGTTCATTCATTTCAATCGGTTTATTATTTCCAAAAATCATATATTGTAGAACTACTGATGCTTATCATTAAGGATATTTGATTGAATTTTTGTGAGCCATGATTTATTTAATATAATTATTTTAGTGAAATGTAGCATAATTTGCACTCTCTATGAAATTAAATTGTTATTAAATTTGAAGGATATGGTATAATCCTCAAACTCATCATGGTAGTGTGAGCGTCGTATCGAATACGACGAAGAACGACTAGTCGTACTAGTTGTTCTATGCAGCAGAGTTTAAAATTTTTCATGCGATGAAACCACATGATCCAAGAACGATTCTCGGATCGTTTCATCTATAACCACAACAAGTATAAAGGAACACCTCTTGAAGCGTGGTTGATCGAGTCTCTGTGAAAAGCGACCTCCTATCTCAAGTCCGATCCTCAGAGAAGAAGCATGCGAGCACAGGGATGAGTCATGTGATCCTCACAATCCAACAAGTTGATCCAAGCATGGTGAACTCCTGATCTCGTCGTACAAGATCGATCGTCTTCTTCGTGAGAGTATCACTCCAAGAAGACGGAGAACCGTAGAACGTCGAAGCGGCGACGCGATGGCGAAGGCGACGATGAAGATTTCCCTTAGGGTTTCGTGGATGGCCACCAAGGAGAGGGAGAGAGAGTTGGCGTGTGGGGAGAGAAAGAAAGAGAGAGATGTGCTTCCAAAAGCATGTACTAGAGAGCATGGTATGCCTCTATATTTATAGGGTTTTTGGATCCATGGATCTCAATCCATGGGACATATAAAATCAATGGATGAGATTGATTTATGTCTAATCCAATGGTCAATATTGTTGTTGGAAAAAACCAACAACTAATAGTTTAATTTTGATCAAATATATTTGACAAATCAAATATACATCAATCCTAAAATTAAACCAATCAAATAAGGGGCATTACCAACATGGAGATTGCCTCCTCTTGTATCATGGTGGACGGCTACCGATTTCCATATTGGTTATGGCGGTCGTCCACTTGATTACAAATGGGAGCAATCTCATGTGATTTCATGAGATTACAAATCTCCATGGAAATCTCCTTTATTTAATCAAACAACTTTTGTTGTGATTTATTCTTCAAAAATAATTCATAATTAATTTTGAGAATATTGCAATCTTGCCATTGGAAATTTGTGAATTACATTCACAACCCAAAACAAAATATAATTTATATTTTCAATTAATTACACAATGTGTATCCAATATACATCAATAATTAATCAACAAATATAAAATATAATTAGTTCTCTTTAATACATTATAAATCACATTTATAATATATTATGAATAATTGGATATTGCTATCTACATTATCTTTATCCATAATAATTAAATCACATTTAATTATATTGGATAATTTCCACACACATCAAGATAATTAAATCACATTTAATTATCAATTTCTTAATGCTTAGATCTTATGGAATTATTCTTGAACCCTTCAAGAATAATGCGATTTCTCCGCTGATACTTGGAGATAAGGACAGGCGATTGTATTGTTCCACGTATAGTGACTTGGATATTGATATCACATCTCAAATCCAAATCCCATGGACCTCTCATAGATGATTGATTAAATCAAGGCCGTAAACATAATCTTCTCATTGCATCTGAAATGTCATTCAGATCAATGTTCAATATATGGACTAAGATTAGGTTACTTTTCTACTCAGAGGAGTCACTAAAATCCATACCTGTTTCATCACTCCCTTGTAATGGAAGTGTCATGGTTATACAATCGTTTATGATCACATCACCCTCAGGTATTCCCAACACCTGTACATCCTGCATACTGGAAGACCTATGATCATCCTGAAGATATAGATCACTTTTACACTATCATCTCTGGGGTTTGATCACTAAGTTTCTCAATCTTAGTATTTGGGATTTGGCATATATCATATGCTTTCACAAAGCATATATCTTACCTTCAAATTCTTGTCATGCTTCCAAAGCATGACAACCATGCATGGAATTTGATCAGTCCCAATACCTCATGAGTGAGCTCATGTCTCCCGGTTCACAAGTGAACATGTATGATCCCTTTGAGAGATCGTATTACTCATATGTCCTTACATGCACACCAGCTCGCCGGTGTATAGACCTTGGTTAGGTCATCAACCTATTGTTCTGCCAAATGTACATACTCAGACATATAGCAACACATCTGTCTCTGGTCAGAGGATGCATGCCTATGCTGTGACAGTATTCAACATAGGTCTTTGGTTATCTCGATCTGGTTAAGTCGACCCATTGACTCAACTAATTTGACACCTCTGAATCACTATTCCCATGCAGAGGACCTGCATCAAGAGGTCAGTCAGATATCAGCCTAATGAGCAAGGATTGACATCTCTTACTTATGCTGGAGAACATCACTTAATAATCATTTGATGATGCTTGATGAGTCCGCTATCTAACTCCTTAGATATTCATCCAAGCATCAGCCTCTATGATTCAATTAGTGAATCAACAGCTGTATGATTTTTAAATTGGCCATGGTACATAACCCATATTGTACAGAGGGACCTTATAGTGCATTCATTCAATCTATCTCAGAAAGGGAGTGAAACATAATCGATAACGTTTATTGATAAATCATTTATTACAATAACATTTATTGTAGGAATGGTTCGCCTCGGGCTCACATTGCTAACAATCTCCCACTAGCCCTCAGAACCATTCGGGAACAATCCTTAAACCCATACTCATTACATGCTGGTCGAAAACCTTCTGTGTCAAAGGTTTGATAAGAGGATCAACAATGTTGTCGGCAGAGGCCACCTTGGTGATGATGATGTCACGACGCTTTTGAATCTCCCGAATGATGTGGTATTTCCTTTCTACGTGCTTGCTCTTTTGATGTCTTCTGGGTTCCTTCGCCTAGGCAATGGCTCTCGTGCTATCGCAGAGTAGCGGGATGGGAATCAGAGGAAACTACGCCAAGCTCCAAGAGGAACTTGCGCACCCACACCGCCTCCTTTGCAACATTCTATGCGGCAATGTACATGGCTTTTGTTGTTGAATCTGTTGTAGTGTCCTGCTTCTTGCTTCTCCAGCTCACGGCACCACCATTCAACAGGAATACAAACCCTTATGTCGACTTTCGATCATCAATATCCGATTGGAAGTCAGAATCTGTATATCCCAAGCCTTGGAGATCACAATCTCCATAGACCAAGATGTAATCTTGCGTCCGTCTTAGATATTTGAATATGTTCTTTACTGCATTCCAGTGTTGTTCTCCATAGAAGGATTGGTAACAACTTACCACTCCCACTGCATGGCAGATATCTAGCCTTGTACTCATCATAGCATACATTAAGCTTACGACAGCTGATGCATAAGGGCATCCAGCCATGGCTTTCTTTTCCTCAACAGTTTGAGGAGCCATCGCTTTAGATAGGTGGATACCATGTCTTAAGGGTAGGAATCCTTTCTTGGAACTATCCATACGGAATCGTTCAAGAATCTTCTTAATGTACCCATGTTGTGACAATCCCAATATCCTCTTCTCTCGGTTTCTGAACAACTTCAGACTCAAGATGTAAGAGGCTTCTCCAAGATCTTTCATCTCAAAAGTATGGGATAGCCAAATCGTCACACAGGTCATCATCCCTGTACCATTCCCAATGATAAGGATGTCACCTACATAAAGCACGATGAACACAATGGCGCGCCTACTAAGATTCTTGTACACACAAGGTTCATCAGGATTGTGCACAAAATAATAACTCTTTATGGTTTCGTCAAATCTGATGTTCCAGCTACGAGAAGCTTGCTTGAGCCCATACATGGATTTCTTCAGCTTGCATACTTTACCATCCTCAGTTATGAAGCCCTGGGGCTGATCCATATAGATATCCTCCTCGAGGTATTCATTGAGGAAAGCCGTCTTGACGTCCATCTGACAGATGTCGTAGTCAAGATATGCAGCTATAGCTAGCAGTGTCCTGATGGATTTAAGCATAGCCACAAGAGAGAATTTCTCATCATAGTTGATGCCTTCTCTCTGTATGTAACCCTTGGCTATGAGCTGTGCCTTAAAAGTCTTTCCCATCAGGTCCCCTTTTTCTCTTGAAGATCCATTTACACCCAATGGGTTTTACCCCTTTAGGTGGATCCTCTAGGCTCCATACACCATTCTTATGCATGGAGTCAATTTCTGACTTCATTGCTAGCATCCATCTATCCATGTCATGATCCGTGAGTGCTTCATCAAATGAAGTAGGGTCGTTGTCAATCACACTTGACACATGGAATCCATACCTTTCAGTGGTGCAACCACCCTCGAACTCCTTCGAAGAGGTATGTGTGTTTCATCTTTATATATCTCTTCAGTTTCTAGTTCAGGAAGCTCAGAATCCTCAGGGGAATCAATGAGTTCCTCTACTTCATTTTTGTCTTGACTTTTAAGGAAATCATTCTCCAAAAATTTCACATCTCTAGAAAGAAAAACCTTTTGGGTCTTAGGGTCATAGAGTTGGTATCCAATACCATCTCTAACATACCCAATGAAGTAATACTCACGAGAGCGAGATTCTAGCTTACTTGCATCCACGTTCTTCGCATGGGCCAAGCAACCCCAAACCCTCAAGTGATTAACACTAGGTTTGGTTCCATACCAGAGCTCATGAGGAGTCTTAGGTACAGATTTGCTGGGAATCTTATTCAGGTATATATTGCAGTCTCTACTGCATATTTCCAGAAAGTAAGTGGTAAATGTGCTTTGCTCATCATTGAACGAACCATATTTATGATGGTCCTATTGCGTCTTTCAGCAACACCATTAAGTTGGGAAGTTCCAAGAGGAGTGAGATTGGAGACAATTCCATTCTCTTTAAGATATTCCTTGAATTCATCTGAGAGGTACTCGCCACCTCGATTAGATCGAATCTGTTTAATCTTCCTATCGGTTTTGTTCTCAACCAAAGCCTTGAATTTTTTGAACTTTTCAAAGGTTTCAGATTTATGACGTAAGAGGAAACAAACCCGTATCACGAATGGCCATCAATAAACGTCAAATAATATCAATATCCATTTCGAGTCGTGGTACTGAAGGGCCCACATACATCAGTATGTATTAGGTCAATAATATCTTCACATCTTGTAACCTTGTTACGAAAAGGCATCCTAGTCATTTTACCTTGAATGCAATGTTTGCAGGTAAGCAAAGGTTGAACTTGTAGAAAATCTAAAGGTCCATCCCTTATCAATCTATTGATCTTATCAATAGATAAATGACAAAGCCTTTGATGCCAAATCTCATTCGAAAGATTTTCATCCTCCCTGGATCTTTTAGGATTTTTAATAGTGGTTGTAACATTCATAATACATTTATCAATGTACAATTCATAGAGTCCACCAGAAGTCAAAATACCATCTGTAATATATTTATCATAACAATTTATGACTAATTTATTACAGAATAGGAATGTATATCCACTTATAACTAATTTAGATACATATATCAAATTTCTTGTAACTTTGGGTACATAAAAACACTCTTTACGTACTAGGACTTTACCACTAGATAATGATAGTCTACAGGTTCCGACAGCGACTGCTGCAACACTTGCATCAGATCCCATCTGGATGACTATCTCCCCTTCTTCCAGATTTCTAATTTCCTGAAACAAATGCAACAAATTGCATACATGAACAGAAGCACCATAATCAACTACCCAACTTCCTTCTCGTCCGATGAGAAAATTGGTTTCAATGATAAAAGTAGAATTCATACATGTTGGGGCTTTACCTTTGTCGACCGACTTCAGGTACTCCGGGCAATTACGCCTCCAGTACCCTGGCTTCTTGCAGTGGTGATAGACGTCGGTTTTCTTCGACACCATTAGAATGGATGCATTGGAAGATGAGCCAACACCTTGTTCCTTCTTCTTTCTCTTCTGGGCTGGGCCCTTCCGAGAACCTTGCTTCTAACCGTGCTTCCCTCTGACCTGTGCAACCATTGCACTGTCAGCAGGACCATCTTTCTTCATTACTGCTTCTGTAGACTTTAATGCAACAAGAAGTCCATCGTTTGTCAATTCCAGCTTGTTTATGTGGAATAAAACCACAAAGTTACTGAAAGACTTGGGCAATGACAACAGAATGAAATTAGATTGCATGTCTACATCTATGGTTGCCCCAAGAGTCTCCAGCTCCGACAATTACCCAAACATTTTAAGTACATGTTCACGCACAGAAGTTCCTTCCTGCATCTTGCAGCGAACGAGTTCTTTCATAACGTTGTATCACTGGGTGCAGTTAATGTCACAAACATATCTTTTAGATTCTGCATAATCTCCTGGCAAGTACTCATCTCCACATGTTGTTTATGAAGAACATTGGAGAGACAACCCAAGATATAGCATGTAGCCAAGACATGATTCTCATCATACTTATCATTGTATGCTTTTTCCTCCTTTGATTTAGGGTTTTCATGCTTATTTTCTGAGAGCACATAACATATGCGCTCAGCCGAAAGTAAAAGCTCCAAATTACGGATCCAATCCGAGTAATTTGGTCCGGTCAACAGGTTGACCTCCAGAATCCTGCTTAGTGGGTTCATGGACTTCATTTTCTGAAATTTAGAATGCACTATATTAGAACATATAATCATATATTCAAATTCATAATATTTGATTAAGGCTTTTTAAATCAAATTAGTCTTGCTCTGTCAACTATGAAAATTCATTCCCTTAATCACTTTCAAAGTAAGAGATACACTTACTGCTATATCTCAAGCAAGAACTGGGGTCTCCTCTTTATCTTTGTCACATACCAATAATATGAGAATCTTCAACTCCAATAAAGAGAAGCGAGAACATATTCTGCCGTGCAAGTCCAACTTGCATTTCCCAATTCGGTCTTTAATGCTCGGGCCGACCACCCCTAAGGTGATGTTGACCCGTCATTAATTGAACCAGCCGTAAACAGGTTTAGTACTCGCTATGCGCAATCCAATATCGCCCCTATAATATGAGGATCCGATATTGGGGTCACTATGCATATGGCCTTACTCTTTCGAGAAGCAAAGAGCCCGATCCAGATGCGCTTGCATATAGGAGCTGTCACTTCGTACAGGCGTCTCCTATATGCAATCCCTGGTGACGGGAACCCTTCACCTTGACGGGAGACCATGGATGTCAATTATGTGATCCTCCACCTCTTATTCAAATTTTAATTAAGTATCATGAATCATATTCACATAATTTCTTCTAAGAGAAATAATCAATCCAATTCAATCAACAAACTTGATTGTTTTACTTTAATATATATATATATGGTATTATCTGAAAATAAGTATTAATCTGATTTTTAATAATTAGAAAAATACATCATGATCTCTCAAGCATCATTCATTCCCTACCCGTTGTCATGGCCAGTACTGGTGGGAGTGGGACGGACCGCATCCGGTGCAGCCCGCTACCCCAGCGATCCCCTACTAGACACCATATCCGCCTCTGGAAAAAATAATGCCGAGTCAATCACTTTTTACTTGAGATGATCATCGGTTCTTCAATCGAAATTATACCATATAGTAATAATCAAAACCTTTTTTATTATAAAGAAATTTACTAGATAAGTTCCCAATCCTATTCAAGCAAGGAGTTTGATGATTGTGTTTCCAATTATGTTCTAGATCAAATATAATCAATTTATTGGTTGAGGCCAAGTCAATTAAGGAAATAATCATATTACAATATTTCTCAAATATTTTCCATAATTATTTCTTGAAATTAACAATTAATTTCATTAATTGACAATCACATGGTTCTTGATTAGGACGGTAATTTCAGCAGTGACCCCTACTTACTAAAATTAACATATATCAAACAATTTAAATCCAAATTAGATAAAACCAAATTTCAAAGATTGCTAATTTGATTTAGGAAAGAACCTAATTAATATTTCACACATTTAGAGGCAGATCAAAATAGTAATTAACTCATTAATCATGTTAAGATTTGCAGTTCCCGCAACAGTACATACATGTTTATTAAAACAACCATATCTCGAGCAAACGGAATCCAAATTACGCAAACTCAGATCCTATGGTTTCCTTAGTTAATGGGCCGGATTAATTCGTGTTTAAACAATTAAAATAGGGCCGGATTTATTCACTAAACAGATGTGCGAAAATCAAATGCGACAAAAACTTTCTCGACCTCTACGAACCCAAGTCGTCCTAGGTTTGAGGATCGTATCCAAAAGCTTTCAACCTAAGACTTTGATACCACTTAAAGGATATGGCATAATCCTCAAGCGCATCACAAGAGCGTGAGCGTTGTATCGAATACGATAAAGAACGACTAGTCGTACTAGTTGTTCTATGCAGCGGAATTTAAAATTTTTCATGCGATGAAACCACATGATCCAAAAACGATTCTCGGATCATTTCATCTATAACCACAACAAGTATAAAGGAATACCTCTTGAAGCGTGGTTGATCGAGTCTCTACAAAAAGAGACCTCCTGTCTCAAGTCTGATCCTCGGAGAAGAAGCTTGCGAGCGTGGGGATGAGTCACGTGATCCTCGCAATCCAACAAGTTGATCCAAGCACGGTGAACTCATGATCACGTCGTACGAGATCAATCGTCTTCTTCGCGAGAGTAGCACTCCAAGAAGACGGAGAATTGTAGAACGTCGAAGCAACGGCGCGGTGGCGAAGGCGACGATGAAGATCTCCCTTGGAAAATAATTCATAATTAATTTTGAGAATATTGCAATCTTGCCATTGGAAATTTATGAATCACATTCACAACCCAAAACAAAATATAATTTACATTTTCAATTTAATTACACAATGTGTATCCAATACACATTAATAATAAATCAACAAATATAATCTATAATTATCTCTCTCCAATACATTATAAATCACATTTATAATAGGGAAAATGGAGCCTACCTCGGCGGGTGCAGGTAACTCCCTACACCCGGCCTAATTATTCATTATTTTTTGATTTTTTTGAAATGAAACCTTGGGGGATTTAGATCACCATGTATCACCATGTTGTCATTCCAAATTCAACTTAATTCGAGACTTCTATCATCTCCATCAAGACTATCAAATTTTAACGATATCGGAATTGTAGAAATCGACCATGTCTATATGAACGTGTTAGGAATGTTTGTTTTGTATGAAACTTGAAACATATATTCCCCGTAACATATTAAGTAAATCCAACCAACTTTTAATTCAAAAAAGATAAAAAAAATAACCAAATAATGAGGTGGGTGCAAGGAGTTTCCTACACCCAGGGTGCAGGCTCCCTGCCCCCTTTATAATATATTATAAATAATTGGATATTGCTATCCACATTATCTTTATCCATAATAAATAAATCACATTTAATTATATTGTATAGTTTCCACACACATCAAGATAATTAATCCCATTTAATTAGCAATTTCTTAATGCTTAGATCTTATGGAATTATTCTTGAACCTTTCAAGAATAATGCGATTTCTTCGCTGATACTTGGAGATAAGGACAGAGTGATTGTATTGTTCCATGTATAGTGACTTGGATATTGAGATCACATCTCAAATCCAGATCCCATGGACCTCTCATAGATGCTTGATTAAATCAAGGCCATAAACCTAATCTTCTTATTGCATCTGATCCCATGGACCTCTCATAGATGCTTGATTAAATCAAGGCCATAAACCTAATCTTCTTATTGCATCTGAATCTCATTCAGATCAATGTCCAATATGTGGGCTAAGATTAGGTCACTTCTCTACTGAGAGGAGTCAATAAAATCCAGACATGTTTCATCACTCCCTCGGAATGGAAGCATCATGGTTATACAATCGTTTATGATCACATCACCCTCAGGTATTCCCAACACTTGTACATCCTGCATACTGGAAGACCTATGATCATCCAGAAGATATAGATCACTTTTACACTATCATCTTCAGGGTTTGATCACTAAGTTTCCCAATCTTGATCTTTGGGATTTGGTATAGATCATATGATTTCACAAAGAATATATCTTACTATCAAATTCATGTCTTGCTTCTAAAGCATGACGACAATGCATGGAGATTGTTCAGTCCGAATACCTCTTGAGTGAGCTCATGTCTCCCGGTTCAGAAGTGAACCTGTATGATCCCTTTGAGAGATAGTATTACTCATATGTCCTTACATGCACACCAGCTCGCTGGTGTAGACCTTGGTTAGGTCACCAACCTATTGGTCTACCAAATGTACACACTCAGACATATAGCAACACATCTATCTCTGGTCAGAGGAAGCGTGCCTATGTTGTTACAGTATTCAACATAGGTCTTTGGTTATCTCGATCTCGTTAAGTCAACCCATTGACACAACTAATTTGACACCTTTGAATCACTATTCCCATGCAAAGGTCCTGCATAAAGAGGTCAGTCAGATATCAGCCTAATGAGCAAGGATTGCCATCTCCTACTCATGCTGGAGATCATCACTTAACAATCATTTGATGATGCTTGATGAGTCCTCTATCTAACTCCTTAGATATTCATCCAAGCATCATCCTCTATGATTCAATTAATGAATAAACAATTGTATGATTTTTAAGTTGGCCATGGTACATAACCCATATTGTACAGAGGGACCTTATAGTGCATTCATTCAATCAATCTCAGAAAGGGAGTGAAACATAATCAATAACTTTTATTGATAAATCATTGATTACAATAATATTTATTGTAGGAATGGTTCGCCTCGGGCTCACATTGCTAACAAAATTATCTGTTGCTCCAAAAATCCCCGAAAATTCACAATAATTAGATTTTTTATGTTTCCTATTTTGTGCCTAAAGCTCATCCCATTTAAACAAACATCGAGGTTTAAATAAATTAATTGGTGTTTCTCTTAATCGATTTTTAGTAAGTCCAAAATTAATTATTTTTGAGGTCTAGTAATTTTCCTTGATTCATCTCACATAGAAGTATCTAGGATAATCTTCAACTCTGAAAATAATTTAATTTGGAATGTATTAAAATTAATTTTGCGAAAACCACCCTGCATTCATATTTGATTTATAGTTAATTCATATTGAGTTGAAAAATTACAAAAAAAATACAGTAGTTTAGTTTCATACATTATGTCTAAGTTTCAGAATTTTTGGACTTAATTTGATCATACTTTACATTTTAACCCTCGTACTTGGTCTGAATTGCATTGCATTCGTTAATTGCATACAAATAGATATTCCTCTCTAAAAACCTAATCTCCAGATTGACTTAAAATTAATCTAAGGAAAAAGTTGCCTCCCTGAGTTCGATCTTGGGCTCGCCCAAGTAAAAAAATTTCCGCTTGTAGTTAATAGATATATTAATTAAAGTGGTTTTTTGATAAATCCATTTTTGCTCGATTGCAATAAAATACATTTATTTTAATCGTTATTTCGGTTGAATTAAGAGTGTAAATTTCAGGTTTATCAAATGGTGCCATTGCCGTGGAGGCACAGTTTAGGTTAATGTTTAGAACATTTAGATTTTTGGTTTTCCATCCTTGGGTAGTCTGATCCTCGGTTTTTCTTATGAATAACTCTTTCCTTATTTCCAGCATTTTATTTGTTGTTATTTATTTGTTTTATTCTGTGTCGTTCTCTTTGACCACTATCTTATTTTTGTGCGAGGAACATGAGGCATCATAGGTGACTCGTCAGGCGAGCCGAAGAACCCGCAGTGAATTGTACCGAGTGGTTTTAAGGAAATTTGTAAAAAAAAACTGCATTTAAAGCGGTTACTATTTGGGTTCTCACGTGTATAACTGAATAATAAAGAGTCTCTGTGTTGTGTGGTTGCTTGACGTAGGATAGAACTTCCACTCGTATCTCTTAGAGCTTTCTTAGGTATGTTTGTGCTCGTAATATCTAGGACCACACTTCACCATTAAAATGCGCACTTAGACCTCAGAACTTAGCCAAATTTAAATTTGTTCTTCACTCGCTAATAGAACTGCTTGTCTAGGAGTGGCTTTTCATCGATTCCATTCATTTAGTATAAAATTTCAATTTTGTTTTGCATCCTGCATGTAGAGCATGAGGATCATTGTAAGTCTTCTAAACTTAGCACACATCATCGTTTCATCATGCATCAGCTTTTCTCAACTCCTTTCCCCTCATTTTTATAACTTAGTATTAAAGGAAATTGGGACCGGATGATAAGCGTGCCTTGTGTGTTGGACTAATCAAGTGGTCATCTAACTTATAATCGGGATCGCTAAATGAATTGACCAAAAAATCAACATCAAATTGGAAATTCCGTTTGCGGGAGAATAACCCCAACCTTGATTTCAGGCTGAGTGAGGGTACAGAGTGTGTGTGCACACCCTAAGATAGAGCTAAAATCCCTACCTTCCATATTACGTACCATGATCCTAGAAAATATCACAGGCTGAACTACTTGAGGTTCAACTGACCGGCACCAAGTAGCCTCTGCCTACTTCGGTAGGTAGATAGGGGTGAAGCAGCGGTGCACCGTGACAAGTTGCTAGTAACCCTATGGGGTGAAGTTATAAGCCTTGTCAGCCTCCGCCTACTTCGGAAGGTAGATAGGGGCAGGTCCTTAAACTTCCTCGGCTGGTGATAGGAGCGAAGAGAGGAAGGGCGTTGGTATCTTAGGTGATAGGTTAAACATGGGAGACGCATCCGGCTTTAAGAGGACTTCCCTCTAGGCCACGTATTCCTTGTATTTTCCTGAAAATTACACTTAAAATCAACCAGATTAACTGGACCCTGCTTTGGGTCCTTCATTGTGTTGTGTGTGAACTCAAGGTTTGTGATTCAATTGCTTGCTTTAGGTAGGAGTCAAATCCTATATTCACACACTTGTGCTCTCGATTATTTTTTGCCATCAAAGATGACTGACTGGGGGGATATTTACTCAAGCTTCGCAAATCTCTCGTTGAACCCTCACGAAGTGCGTCTTCATCAGCCTGAGCGCTACTTGGGCCAACCCAAGCTCATGACCCTCTTGAGTTCGAGATCTCTCACACTCAGGATTGTCACCCTACCACCATCCCTTTGCTCTCCTCTCATCTCACCAAGGAAGACCTTCACCTCGTTGAAAATATCTTCATTACTACATCCTTTAACCTTGACCACATTATTTATCCAGGTGAAGAGGACGAACCTGAGATCAAGATGCCTAAGAAAAACCCAAACGAAGAGGAACATAGAGATGATCCTATGCATCAAGTCATTGCCCTTTAGCTAGAGCTGAGTAGTTGAATGCAGATCTTATGGCTAGAGGATGGGACAGGTGATCAAGGCAGGTGGAATAGATAGACCGATGGTAGATGCCTACAACCCAGCTAAGAATGAGATACATAGTTGGCTTGTACCTGAGGTACCCCTAGAGGCATTTGAGCTGAAGCCCCGTTTCCTTTGGCTGCTACCGAAGTTTAATGAAAATGCCACAGAATAACTATATACTTTCCTAAGAGACTTCGAGTTGGTGTGTAACAATATTAGTCATCCTAGGGTTGGACAAGATTACATCAGGCTGAAGTCTACCCCATTTGCCTTAGGCGATAAGGCTTCCCATTGGCTGAAAAATCTTAGGGTTAGATGTATGACATGGAGGTAATTCAAGGATTTATTTCTGAAGAATTTCTACCCACTCATAGGACTAACCAGATGCGGACAAAGATCGCTAGCTTTTCCTAGGGTCCCCACGAGCCATTCTATAAAGCCTGGGATAGATCCAATGACTTGACACAGAAATGCCCTTGCCATGGCATTACCAAGGCGATCTTAGTCCATACTCTATTATGTGGTATGACCCCCGGAAATGCAGGAGTTAGTGAGTGCATCCTGTGGAGGTAGCTATCTGAATAAGAACAAAGATGTCGTATGGAAGATCCTAGAACAGATGGTAGAAACATGCAAATCTCAGGCCACTAGGGCCTATCAGATGTCTCCCTCAAGCCTATGTAATGAGACACCTAGGAGGATTATAGCGGATCTGACAGATGACCTAATCCCTAGCATGGGGATAATAGTTGATAAGCTCACCATGGTAGAACAGATCCATAAGAGGGTCACTGATCTTGAGGTGCTTTCACGATTGCCGAAACAAGTGGAGGAATTGATTGAGAAGGTAGACAAGATACGACTACCTGCCCCTTCTGTACCACATGTACCTATACATCAAGTTCATCTAGTACAGGAGTAGGTACAGGGGCCTCAAAGCAGCTGGGTTAAGGAGCAACAGTACACTCAACAGGAGCAACACGTACCCCCACAGGTGGAGTCAGTCTACGAGGAGCCTCTGTAGATGTTTGAGATCAACGGGTCGTGGTATAGCCATGACCTCGGCGGTAGACAGTTGAGGACAGGGAATGGGCAGCCACACCGACATTCTCTATCTTACAAGGAAACCAGCTCTGTCCCCACACTGCGCTTTGTATAGTCCCAGCCAGGACAAGGATACCAGCAGCAGCAGCAGCGTACATTCCACTCGGGCCTGCAGGGCCAGTATAGACAGCCAAATCACTCATCCTCTAATCAATAGCAGTAGGCCTCGCCCACTTGTGAGTTGAAGTCCCTCACCTTGGCCATCCAAACTTTCACTGATAAGGTTCAACAGATATAGAATGATTACCATGTCATAAGAACATATCTAAACCATGTCTCACACTACCAGGATCAGCAGATGGCACCAAAGACCCCAATTCCGGCCCAGGTTCAGGCCAACCCCAATAGCCTGAGTCAGGGTCGGCATCGACCATGAGATCAAGTATATTATACAGATTATTCTCTATCTGAACATGAGATTCTGTCATATGATAGTGTTAATCATATGTCCCTCAGGAGTGGAAGGACCGTGACCATAACTGATCGGGCACGGGAACATGAGGAAGATGCCACCAAGTATCTACCTGAGGAGAACTTGGAGGTAGCGGAGTAGCATCACCACCACCATCATCGACAGCAGCGGAATAAGAGGATTTCAAAGTCCTCAAAACACCAAGGCAAAAAAAAGGAGAGGAGCACTAGCAATAAATCAAGCAAGCCTGATGAAGAGCCCGCACCTCCATCTGAGGAGGATGCACCAGGAGTATCAGTAGATGCACCACCTGTTTCATTATATGAATTTTTTCCAGTCCAAGTCAGTGTTAGAGTGAGAGTCCCAGTCTTGTACCGAATTCAATTTCCCGTTTGAATGAAAACATTTCAGTTTTAGAATCTGAGTTGTCACCAATAATCCATTTCCCCTGTGCCCTTAAGGGTGGAAAGAAGAAATCCAAAAAATCCAAAAAGATGACCCTGAGGTGACTGAGTTTTGCAATAAATATATCAAGGTCATAATCCCCTTTGATAAGTATGTGGATATGACCCCTGCATTTCAGAAGTATCTTAAGGTGAGATGCATACCTACTAGGGTCAGCAGGAAAACCAGAAGCTGTGTTGAGAAGCACATTTTTCAGTAACCACTACTTGCGCAATCAAGAATGTGTTTCCAAGGAAGCGAAGGGACATGGGTGCCCATTATGTGGTGAGACAAGTCGAAGACACTGCGTTTGCATGCACTCTCCTAGATAATGGATCTTTACTTAATCGGATGCCAATAACCCTCTATGAGCGGCTAAATCCGGGACCTCTTAGGAAATCCAGAGCTCTACTCCAGTTTACAGATGATGAATTTGTGATTCGTCATCTTTATTCATTTATTTTAGCTTAAAATCCCTTATAAAACACATGTTTACAACACTAACTCCACATTCTTTCTAAGCTGCATTTGTGTGTAAATATTGTATATTTGTATATTATTTTAGCCAAAAATAAATAAATAGATAGATAAAGGAAAAATAAAGAAAAGAAAATAAATAAAGGAAGATTGTATACATGTAATAGATACAGGCTGACCTGAACCCGAGAGAAGGTCAAGACTTGACCTAATTGACCGGGAATAAAGTAGGGGGAGATATGGTCCTCAATTAGAAAATCCAAAAAAAAATTATGTGTTGTGTATATTTGTATACTTCACTATTTTTTTTGTACCTTAATTGACCTCAAATAGAATAAATTTCATAATAAAAATAAAAATGTGTTCTAATTAATAAAAAAAATTGCACAATTAAATCATGTACAGAATAAAAGCAACCACACTTGGAAAAAAGCCACTAAGCACTAATTGAAATATCAATTCTGGCTCCATATGAACTCAAATTGAACCGAACTCACTGCCATTGGATTCTAAATTAAATTATCTTTAAAATGACTGTATTTTCATAATTTTTGGAGTTACGGTTGAAAAGTCAATTTTCCGGGGTGGTTTGTGCAATTTTCCCATGTAACTTGTACATATTGTATTTGTATATATTTGTAAATATTTTTTAGTAAATATTTAAAAATAAAATAAAAATAAATTAAAAAATTAATTAAGAAAACCCATTTGCTCATTTACCCATGTATATAATGTCATATATGTATATTGTATATATATGTAGTTGCTATTCTTATTTAACCACCACAAAAAAATAAAAAAATACCTTTTTAATTTTCCAATAAATAAAGTTACGAAAATTTAAAAGAAAATTAGTTAATTTTTGTAAATATTTTTTACACTTATCTTTTTATCTCTATCTCATTTCAATTTTATCTCTTATCTTTATCCAAAAAGCCAAAACTTCAAATTTCATCTCCATCTTTTCTATTTATATGGCTCCTTCTCCATCATTCCATCTTGATCAACCTTTCGTGAGAGGAGCCTGATCTCCGAGAGTCTTCTTATCGAGAAAGGTGCCTTGCCTCAGACCGTCCGGTGATAGCGAGTCGACCTTCGTTGAGGCGATCACGATAGTTTTCTGCTCCTAAGGAGAGATCCATTCTTTTTCTTATTTTTATCGTAGATTAATCGTAATTTTATCTCTCACATTTTTATTTCGTCGTCATATTTTTATCTAGATCATTAAATCCATCACGACTTGATCCACACTCAACTCGAGTTTTCACTTCATTTTCTCAATATCTTCGCATTCATTTTCTATCTTCCACGATCTATCAACTCCGACCACGAACGGTGGTCGGAGAACCAGATTCGACTCCTCACGTTTCACAGGATCCTCGTTCACCTTCTGATTTATTTATAAATAAATAAAAATAATAATAATAAAACACATATAATTATTTTTCTATCTCTAACATTTGTTTTGCATGAAAAATAATAAAATTGAAAAAATAATAAAAAAAATCTCATTCTCGCTTTACAATTCTATTTGGAAAAAAAAATAAAAATAGTCTTTATTCTGCTTAGATTTTTAAAAAAATTTAAAAACAACAAAAAAAATAAAAAAATCTCATCGCAGTAGGGCCGCCACACCCTGCCGCCTTTGCTGCGGCCGGTCATCCCCAGAGGCCTGCTCCACCGTGGGCTCTAACCGACGCCGCCGCACGGCCACCTCCTCGAGGTGCAGCCTCCTCCGCCCGTGGTTTGCTCTGCCACGATCGTCCACAGCGTGCCTCTGCCTCTCCTCGCTCCGCCCAGGCCGTACGAGCTCCAGGCAGTGTGTCATTCGTCGCCAGCCCCCACCCGCGCTACAGGCGGTCGCGCCACCGATCTGCCCTGCCCTCCTCTTGACGCCCATACGTATGCGGCCCTTCGCCTCCGGCCGCCCCACGTCAACAGCTTCCCTCCGTCGATCTCCATGCCAACCACCCAGTGCCCCACACGAGGTCGTGTCGCCCTCAGTGTCGTGTGCAATGCACGACCTCCACGCCACCCTTGGCGCCGGCGCCGTCTGCCCTTCGTGCCATGCCACCATTCGAAAGAAGAAGAAGGGGTGGCGGTTGTTGTTCCCCTTTCCTCCTGTTGAAAAACAAATGAAGACAACCAAGCCCTAGAAGTTGGGTTTTGAATAAACTATTGAAATAATTACGAAAGATCCCCTCAAGGTTGTTTGAATTGCAAAGACATCCCTGCTCTCTAATGAAAGTCACGTGCATTAGACATGCTTCCTGGGTAATTTGCAACTTCGCTTTATATATATATATATATATATATTCAACCCTTAGACTTTGAACAATTGCAATTTGATCCCTGCATTTTCAGAACAATAATTTTCTTGATCTCTCTGATGAAATAAATGTTTTTATTATTCAAAAAATTCTCAAAAAAATGTGCATGCTCCTACTGTATTTTTTATCATTGTATAATTTTTTCATGATTTTTAGTTCAATTTTGATATATTTAAAAAGTCAAAAACAACATCTTTTTATCTTATAGAAATTCAAAAATTCATGAAATTTTAAAATAGCTCCAAAATTCCATAAAAAACTAGAGTAGTTTTATTTTATTGTCTTTTAATTTCTGTCAAACTTTTGTGCATTAACTATTTATAAAACCAAAAAAATTGAAAAATAGTAAAAATCTTATAAATCAAAAAAAAATCTTCAAAAATCCAAAAATCATGATTTCAGATCCTCTTTGTAGATTAATGTCCCTAAATCATAAAAATAATTGTCAGGAGTTTTGGGCACTTAAAATATTTTTAGGTTGCAAATTACTCCAGGCTGTGCACTTTTTCTCATTTTTGTCACTGTTTGATTTTAAAAAAAATACAAAAACATCTGAAAATTCTAAAAAAATCCCAAAAATATATCAAAAAACACAAAAATATTTTCTCTGGATTATTCTGAGCATTTTTTTGATATAATTGAAAATTACAAAAAAGAGTTGGTGTGTGTATTTCCTCTTTTGTACATATAATTATTGATTTAATAAAAAAATTGCAAATTGAAATCACTAAATTTGAAAATCAGAAAATAAAAAAAATAAAAATAAAAGAAATTTAAAGAGAGAGAGAGAGAACTTTCACAAAAACCAAGGATAGTTTTCCTTTGAGATTTCATTTTTCTTTTAATTGATTTTTTTGTCGATTAATTGAATAACCCTTGGTAATTATAGCCTCCCTAAGTTTGATCATGTCCGCTATACCAGTAAATAAATAGCAAAAGTAAAAAAATTGTTTGTTTGGCGCAGGATTTTTGGGGATAACAATGACTTTCAATCATCATCAATTATCGACCCTCGAGATTTACTAGCACAACAAAATGGTGCCGTTGCCGGGGAGGCATGATGAGGGTAGTTAGGTTTCTCTTTTAAACTGTTATTCTTGGTTGTAAATATTTGTTTACATTTTGTCATTCACTTCATTGTTCATATCCACTGCATTCATATCATTTTTTTCTCATATTTGATAATTGTGTTTCTTACACATTCTCTTTCTTTTTCTTGCGAGGGCCCGCGGAGCGAAGGAGGCGATCCTAGGAGTTCCGAAGCACCCAAGCGACATGGAGGCGGCTTAATTCTTCACCAAGACGCAGGATAGAATTAGGAGAGGAGAAGAAGAATTGAAAAAAAAATTAGAGAGAGAGAGTTTTTCTTTTATAGCATTTGAACTCTTCTAAATGGACATTCATTTGTTGCGGGGCTTGTTACACCGAGTGCCGGTGCACTTGGGGACCTCACCATTTTTGTTTTCATCGCCTTATTTTTCTTTATTTCCCGCGGATTTTGTGAGCTACCTCTTGATTGCTTTAATTAATTTGCTTGAGCCAGGTAATTAATTAGGTCCAAACACCCTAAACAAGAATTTCTGTACCTATAGAGTAGAGCGTAATTTGGACTTAGTCAAATTAACTTGTTCTTACCCGTTAATAGAAGTTATCATCTAGGATAGTTCACTTGCATCATATAGGATAGTTTATTTAAATTCTGCGCGGATCACCTGCATGTAAAGTGCTGGCGATAAGGTATGCATCTCTAACCTCTGCATGCATCATTGTTTTTAATTGTGCATTGACATTTCCGATCTCCTTCCTTGTTTTCACTCACATAAGTTAAAAAAGAAATTGGACACTCGGTAGGCGATTCTTTGAAAATATTTTAATCAAGTGACAACTGGCTAAAATACGGGACTACTAAAGAAAACTCGACCCTAAAATAAACACAAGGAAAAATTATTGTTTTGGGGAGAGTAACCCCCTCATTGTTTGGTTTGTATGTAGCAAGAGAGCGACCCGCAGACTATGATAGAACCACGCCCGAACTCTTTTCATACTACTATTTTGGGTTAGTCGTTCTCCAGTTAGGATCTCTCCGGTAGCTGGTAAAGCGGCCCTC
Organism: Ottelia alismoides; assembly: GCA_037367405.1. Classification (NCBI taxonomy): domain Eukaryota; kingdom Viridiplantae; phylum Streptophyta; class Magnoliopsida; order Alismatales; family Hydrocharitaceae; genus Ottelia; species Ottelia alismoides. The sequence goes on along the minus strand of JAZKJV010003270.1, from coordinate 54,439 downwards.
GACGTCCTTAACAGATTGAATTGATCGGATAGTAGGTAAACGATCCGTAATTCATACTGGCTGGGAAAGATCTAACTTTAGGATTAGGCCAGTATCCTAAAAGCATTTGGTTCTTAACAGCTCGCTCTAACTGCTATGATAGATTGTATTCTCACCAAACTCTAAAATTGACAAGAAAATTGATTGAACCTTCATGGTCTTCACATTGAGTTGAGTTGGTGAATTGGGGGTTTGTATTGTGTTTGATTGCTTGTGTGCATACTCGATCCTTCTGTGCATTTGCACCTTTTTCTCCATATCTTTTGACTTGACCCTCGTACTCTTCCAATTCCTGTCGTTTGTTTCGGAGATGGCTAACTGGAGTTATTTTAATCTGATCTTCGCGGATACCTCGTACTCTCCATACGATCCATCTTTTGTTGTCCAGGAGGTCTTTCCTCCTGTTTTTTTTGCATATCCGCCTAACCCATTATTTCAGGAATCGGATGATGATTTTCACCCACCCTCATTCAACCCACCTAATCCTGGGATTTTGGAATCATCTTTTATGATTTCCATACTTGAGACACTGAACCAGATGATGGAGCATATGAATTCGAGGATTAGCAATCTATTTATCATAAATGAGAGCTAGAACACTGCTCCACTATTTGAGGATATGGAATCACTTGAGGATAATCATGAGAGCTTGCAATAACCCAAAATACAAAAAATGAGAAAAAATTAAAAATCCAAAAAGATTCTGGGAGACACATTATTGATTCATTTTGTGAGGAGAGGACCCAAATGCCCGATCATCTACCCACACATCTATTCACACTATGTCCCAAACTTGACCCCGAGGATTCCACTATTTAGACTACTCTCGGCAATCCTTATTTATATGCTGATTCTCCCTTGTATGGAGGAGGTCCAAAAATTCAAAAAAATGTTGACTGAACATGAAGTGTTGGCTACCATTCATGAGATCATTAAAGCCCCGCTTCAAAAGGTCATGATAGATTTATCTACACCTTAAAACATGAAAATAAAGCGAAGGAGAAGATCTGAGCATCACATCTTGGCCATGGCCACTGCCTATGCCATCTCTCACCATCCGTGTTTTAAGAAAGGGAATAAGGTCACACCTCTTGTGAGTTGCTCCATATCAGAGTATTCTTGTGATAACACTCTCCTTGACGACGGTTCGCCAATCAATATAATACCCTTGTCTATGGTATAGTCTCTTCATATTGGGCCTCTAAAGAAAACTAGGATGATAGTTCAATTTGTTGATGGATCTATCAAGAGGCCGAAGGGTATTCTAGAAAATGTTGTCATTCTTATTCAGGGCATGAATTTCACATCGGATTTTGTTGTAATGCCCATGGAGACCTCCACCCCTGTGGAGCACCCTCCAATTATCCTGGGACAGCCTTTCCTCACCTCTACGGGAGCCGTTATTGATTATGGTTCAAGAGAGATTTGCTTCCGTTCTGATGTAGGGAGCGATGTGTTGATCACTACACCCAACACTGACTAGAGATCTACATCCCATGAGAGCCCACCCGTGTTAGCCAATCTCAATGAATTTGACCTCGATGATAATATCAGAGATTCTTGTTATATGTTGGATGATAATGAAACCCAGGAATTCCTCTTCAAGGAGGAAGACTCGGAAAGCATAGACCTTGAAGTTCCCCCTTTTGGTAAATGTGGAGATGCATTGATGACATCCGCAGAATTTACACGATAGACACCCTAGAGCGGACGGCAGACTCTGAGACTAGACAGGATGGACAAGATTCGACTACTTTCACTAATGAATCAGTTCCTATTCACCCTAATTCAGATAAGACCAATCAAGCCAAATTTGATTTGATTGCTTTTATAAAGAAATTTCGGCCTTTTGATAAAGATCATGATCCGGTAGAGGGTCGCCAGGCTGAAATTGATCCTACTTTTTCTGATAATGATTTCGAGCCAATTTACTTTGATGTTTGTGAGACTTCCCAGGCAGAACATGACCATACTACTACCAATAATCGGTTTAGGCCTGCACAATCTGAAACCGCTGAGGATACAATCTTGGTCGATCCTGATCAGTTCATATCTAATGATAACCCTAATACCGACCTACACCTTGTCAAATCCATACCTCAACGGTCCCGCAAGAAGGTTCATTTCGACCTTCTTGACCTTTGTACATTCACTCCTTTTGTATATCCTTTCGTTTCACTCTTTCTTCTTCCGTTTTATAATTCACCCCTTTTCCTTGTGTGTATATATGATATACTTAAGATGTGCTTTATCCTAAGTATAAGGGGGTGAATGATTTGTGTTGTTCATATTCATCCTGTTCATCACTCTTGTTGTTGCCTATACTTAGGGATACTCTACCCTAAGTATAGGGGGTGATGTTGTTCTTATCGTGTCTTTTTATTTTTGAGTCTGTACATTCTCTTCATCGGTATGCCCCTTTCGTACAATCTACTATACTTAGGATTGCTTGATCCTAAGTATAGGGGGATTACCAACTTCTCTTATTTTTATCGTTTCTTTGAGTCATTGTAGCATAGGAGTCTTTTCACTTTTCTATACTTAGCACGAGTTATGTCTTCCTTTTTTGCTCTCTGATCACTATGCGGACACATTTCGAGCTAAGTATAGGGAGTGTCGTATATATTGTATATATACTTTAGACATAACTCGTACTTTTAAATATGTTTATTTGGGGGGATATGTTTATAATTTTGTAAAATCCACGGGTGTAAAAAAAACTCAAAAAAATACAAGTAAAAACAAAAATACAAAAAAACAAAAAGCAAAAAAGCAAAAAACAAAAAAAAAAGAGAAATAAAGAAAACAAAAAAGTTCTTGTATATACTTGTATATATTTTACATTCTTTGCATTGTACATATTTTCTTGCATTTGCATGTGGATAGTATTGACATTTAAACTACGTCTGTAATAAAATCGAAGAATGGAGCTTAGTTGGGCCTTAATCTACTTAATTTTAGAGGAACCTTATAAGAAATGGAGTTAAGACTTTTCAGTACCTAGTGACTTAATTCATTGAGTCCATAAGACTATGTTCACATGTCATCTTGATTAGTCTAAGTAGAATATTTAACAACACACGCGTGATTCTTTCAGACCGTGGCTTATCTTGGATAAGCACTCTACATGTAGCTCTTCATGAATGAGGTAGTGAGGAGGTGGAATCTTTTGGCTTGGGGTAGCATACAGGGTAGTACATCTAGGCGGAACCTCTTGTCTTCTTCTAGGGAAGGAAGTGAAGGATATGGGGAGATCCTTAAGCACATCACAGAAGCGTGAGGATCACATCGTGTGCGATCGTGAGCGACTAGTCGCACTAGTGCTCGAGGCAGCTGAAATTAAACATTTTCATGTGACGAAACCAAATGATCCACGAACACTTCTCGGATCGTTTCGTCTAAACCACAAACAAGTAATAGGATTACCTCTTGAAGCATGGTTGCGGTCGATTTTATAAACGAAGAGACCTCCTGTCTCAAGTCCGATCCGACGGAGGAGACGTTTGCGAGCGTGTTTATGAAACACGTACTTCTCGCAATCCATGTTAATGATCCAAGCGACGAATCTCCTGATATTAACACACGAGATCTGACGTCTTCTTCACGAGCGAGGCGCACCGAAGAAGACGGAGATCCACGAGCAAATGATTGGGCATCATAACGACGATGCTAAGGTGATGGAGAATCTCTCTAGGGCATCCATGGTGGACGACCACATGAGAGAAGGAGAGAGGGCGTGTAGAGAAAGAGAGAGAGAGAGAGAGAGAGAGAGAGCCTTGTGTTTTTCATTAGCATAAGAAGAGCAAGAGGTGCCCTTCTATTTATAATATTTTGGGATCCATGGATCTCAATCCATGGACAACACAAATCCAATGACTCTCATTGATTTGTGTTTCTTTTAATGACTATGATTTTGTTGGTAAAAACCAACAACGATTAATTTAATTTAGATTAAATATATATTGATAAATCAATATGATTTAATCCCAAATTAAATCAATCAAGCATACATGGAGATATTTGGATTGAGATTTCATGCAATCTTGGAAATCTCATGCAATCTTGGAATCTCATGCAATCTTGTGAGATTGCATTATTCCTTGGAAATCTCCATGATTTTACAGCAACACTTGTTGTAAATAATTCAACAACAATAATTCGTAAATATTTTATCAATATTGCAATCTTGCCATTGGAAATTTATGAACCACATTCACAACCCAAAATAAAATGTAAATTACATTTTCAATTACTTGTCCAATGTGAATCCAATTCACATCAACATTTAGTTAACAAATGTAAATTACGAATTGCTCTCTCTTATATATTATAAATCACATTTATAATAAATATGATTAATATGGATAGTTCTATCCACATTATTCATATCCATGATAATTTAATCATATTTAATCAATTTGGATCTCTATTCTCATGTGCCCAGATAATGTGAATCACATTCACATCTTTGATAATCAAATCTCATTTAATTATCTAAGATAACTCTCTTTATAATATGAATTAAATTCATATTATTCATGATAATTAAATCACATTTAATTATCCATTTTCTCATTGCTTGGATACATATATCAATAATGAAATTATCCTGAACTCTTTCAGGGACAATGCACTTTCTCCGCGAATACTTGGAGAAAAGGACAGGGCGATTGTATTGTTCCACGTATAGTGACTTGGATATTGAGATTACATCTCAAATCCAGATCTCGGGCCTCCCATAGATGCTTGATTAAATCAAGATCGTAAATCTAATCTTCTCATTGCATCTGAATCACATTCAGATCAATGTCCAACATTTGGACCAAGATCAGATCACTTCTCTACTGAGAGGAGTCACTAAAATCTAGACCTGTTTCATCACTCCCTAGGAATGGAAGCATCATGGTTATACAACCGTTTATGATCACATCACCCTCAGGTATTCCCAATACCTGTACATCCTGCATACTGGAAGACTCGGAATAAACCCGAATTATAAGATCAATTTTACACTGTCTCCTTCAGAGTTTTATCATTAAGTTTCTCATTTGACTATTGGGAGTTGGTATCGATCATATACTTTCAAAAATCACAAATCATGCCAGATATTGTTCATATACTTTCCAAAAGAATACATCAAACCTTCAAATTCAGTCAAGCTTCCAAAACGAGACGACCGTGCACGAAATTTGATTCTTACAAATATCTCATCAGTGAGCTCATGTCTTCGGGTTCAGTAAATGAACCTGTATGATCCCTTTGAGTCATCGCATTACTCATATGCCCTGTATGCACACCAGTGTACTGGTGTATAGACCTTGATTAGGTCGTCAACCTATTGGTCTACCAAATGTACATACTCAGACATATACTAACACATCTATCTCTGGTCAGAGGATGTGTGCCTATATCATGACAGAATACGACATATGACTTTGGTTATCTCGATCTCGTTAAGTCAACTCCTAGACCTAACTTATCTAACACCTCCGAATCTCTATTCCTATGTAGAGGACCTGCATCAAGAGGTCGGTTAGATATCGGCCTAGATGAAAAAGGATTGCCATCTCCTACTTAGGCTGGAGATCATCTCTTAACAATCATTTGACGGTGCTTGAAGAGTCCTCAATATAACTCTTTAGATATTCATCCAAGCACCAACCTCTATGATTCAATAATTGATTCAACAGCTGTATGATCATCAAGATGGCCATGGTACATAACCCCAATTGTACTAAGGGACCTATTATGCAAATTATTTATTCTTCGTGTCAGATCAGAGAATGATATTCGCAATAACATTTATTGCATAATGGCTCGTCGTGGACTCGCATGTCCAACAGGAAGTGCATCTCAACCTTGTATAGCGATGTTGAGGTCTAAAGACACGATGCTATGGGGTTGCAATAATGCTTCAAAAGAGGGATAGTCTACTGACTCAACAGAAAAAACTCCTTATGTACAAGCTGCAAGTTGCATATGCTTTCAGAAAAAAGTATGGAAAATGCAGAATCTTCAAAACTGGGCAGGCCTGATTGAAAAGTAAAATGCATGCCGTAGTGTATATAGAAGGAAAAAATTCAGTAAGAGCTTCAAAGACAAATTTTTGTAATCTTGCATCGGGTGACTTGGCTACACTGGTCAAGTAGCTATCGCTCCTGAGGACTAGGTGAAAACCACATTCACATGCCCCTTTGGTACCTATGCTTTCAGGCGCATGCCCTTTGGGTTATGCAACGCTCTCGGTACATTTGAAAGGTGCATGATTGCTGTATTCACCGAGATGGTCAGTGAATTCTTGGAAGTCTTCATGGATGACTTCTCGATCCACAGTGATTCCTTCTACTCATGTCTTAGAAATTTGGATCAAGTCCTCAAAAGATGTTGTGAGGTTAATCTAGTTCGCTCCTGGAAGAAAAGTCACTTCATGGTAATTGAGGGCATTATGTTGGGGCATGTTATCTCCAATAGATGAATGGAGGTTGACTCTGCCAAGGTGGACGTGATCAGATGACTCGAACCACCAACCAACGTAAAACATTTGCAATCATTCCTCGGGGATGTTGGATTTTACAGGAGATTTCAAAGATTTTTCAAAGATTGTCCGACCGCTAATTAAGCTTCTAGGAAAGGACGTGGAGTTTATTATCGAACGCAAATATCTTGATGCCTTTAAGCAACTTCAAGGGATGATCATGGACGCCCCGATCCTACAAGCCCCAGATTGGTCTCTTCCTTTAGAGATCATGATGGATGCCTCAGATTTTGTTGTTGGGGCTGTGTTAGGACAGAGGCGGGACGGTGTCCCGTTTGCTAGACACTGCGTAAGCAAAGTGTTTGATCTCGCTCAGCGTAACTATACAGTTACCGAAAAGGAGATGCTTGCGGTAGTGGTCGCCTTGGTTATGTTCAGATCCCATCTCATCAAATCTAAGGTGATTGTGTTCACAGATCATACAACACTACGGTACCTAATGGAAAAGAAGGATGCAAAGGTGTGTCTTCTTAGGTGGATTTTACTTATCTTGGAGTTTGACTTAGACATCAGAGGTAAACCTGGAAAGAAGAATGTAGTGGCTGATCACCTCTCCCATCTCGAAATTCTTGATACTTCTAATGATACTCCTATTCGAAACTCCTTTCCAGACGAGTCGGTTTTTGTTATCGACTCACTCCCATGGTACACCAATATAATGAACTATCTTGTCTCCAAGAAAGTTCCCGAAGATTGGCCCAAGAGCAGCATAGACCGATTCAACTTGGATTCGAGACATTACCATTGGGAGGATCCGATCCTTTTCTTTAAAGGACTGGATTGTGTTTGGAGGAGGTGTATTCCTCAGGAGGAATACCATAGTGTCCTTACTTTTTTCCATAGTCTAGAGGTAGGAGGACACCACTCCGGGAAGAGGACCGCATGGAAGGTATTACAGTGTGCCTTATACTGGCCGAATATGTTTTGCAATGCTCTCACCTTTGTGAAGTTGTGCCCAGTGTGCCCGTGAATGGGAGGAACCGTTGGTTCCAAGGATGAGATGCCAATGCAGCCTGTCATCATTTGTGATGTCTTTAATGCCTGGGGCATCGACTTCATGGGCCCATTCTTGGTTAGCCATGGTTTTGAGTATATCCTTCTTGCGGTGGATTATTTGTCAAGGTGGGTGGAGGCTATCTCGACCCGAGCCACAGACAGCAAGACTGTCTGTAAATTTATCAGAGATCGTATCATTTCTAGGTTCAGGATCCCCAAAGTGTTGATATCCGATGGGGCTAGCCATTTTGTTAACAGAGATATAAAGAAACTTGTGAAGGATTACGACATCGAGCACTGTGTCTCTAGTCCTTACCACCCACAGACCAATGGCATGGCAGAGGTGTTGAATAGGGAGGTTAAAACCATATTGCAGAATCTTGTCTGCTCAGACAGGAAGGATTGGTCTTAGATCTTGGAACAAGTCCTTTGGGCTTATAAGACAACTTACAAGACACCATTATGAACCTCCCCATTCGAATGGTTTTTGGGAAGCCATGCCATCTTCCTGCAGAGTTAGTGCATAAATCTGAATGGGCAATCAAGAAGGTCAATTGGAACACATACCTAGGGCAGAAACAGAGAGAGATGGATCTGGATGAACTAGTGGACATCAGAAACCAAGCATATGATAACAGTTTGGTGTACAAGGATAAGGTAAAGCGTTGGCACGATAGATTTATGAGACGAAAGACCTTGGTTCCTGGACAGAAGGTATGGTTGTTTGATGCAAGGCTGATGTTTTTCCAAGGGAAGCTTATATCCGAGTGGACAGGTCCATTCATAATCCGTACAGTGCATGACAGTGGATGCGTAGAGATCTCAGATCTTACAGATAGTGCACATACATCCCTAGTTAATGGAAAACTACTGAAACACTTTGTCAAACTTAATGAACAGTTAGTTGGTGTTGAGGAGATTGTTTTCATGCGTGAGTTAGACTCAGAAGATACACATAGAGCCGTTCATGAAGCCTTTCAACATTAATCTCTTGCCATCAGCAGCATCAAAAAGATTCAGATCATGATCTATCTATACATACTCACTCCTTCTTGTATATATTTTCCTCCCCTCCCTCCCCAGTTATTTGAATCACTCGTCCCGGCTCCATATTGTTTCATTTTATGTCTATACTTAGGATGACTAGATCCTAAATATGGGGGAGAGTGACCCGATATTTTTACCAATCACTGTACATCCGCAAGATCTCATCGGTTCTCACATCCACTTCTTTCCTAGACTTAGGCTGACCAGAGCCTAAGTAAGGGGGGACTGATGCTCATCATGTATATATACTCCTCCATTTTTTCTCTTAACCTCGCACGCCCCATTTTTGTCTTCTTCTACACTTAGGCTGCCAGAGCCTAAGTATAGGGGGGCGGAGTGACTTCTATACATTTTATTATTTTAGCTCTCCTATGCTTAGCATGAGCTATGTCTTTTCCTCGCTTCTCGTGCTCCGAGGACATAGCACATGCTAAGTATAGGGGGCGGGTATATATTACATACATACTTTATCCATAGCTCATACTTCCACTTATTTTTGTATATATTATGCAATAATTGCGAGGTGGGTAAAAATTGGGGATAATTTTGTATAATCTATATAATACTTGTATAAAAAGTTGTAAATTTCTTGTAAAATATATTTTTGTAAAAATTATTGTATACTAGAAAATTAAATAAATAATAAAAAGCAATTATAAAGCTTTTTATTTACTCTTGCATATCATCCTTGAAAAAAAATGCCATGCATGTCATTCATCTCTATAGCATGTCATATGCATCTCATCTGCATATTTAGCATATGCAAAGTGAAAAAGTTAGTGGGTTCTGAACCAAGTTATGAATAGATGCCGAGGTTACATTTGATTTGACCGTAATCTACCTAATTTCAGAGGAACCTTATAGGAATTGGAGTTAAGATTTTTTCAGGTCGAGTGACTTAATTCTTTGAGTCCACAAATCGATGTTCACATGTCATCTTGATTGGTCTAAGTTGAATATTTCGTACACACGCATGATTCTTTTAGACAATGACCTAACTTGGACAACCACCATGCACGTAGCTCTTCATTAATGAGGTGGTAAGGAGGTAGAATCCTTTGGCTTTGAGTAGCACACAGGTGGAAACATCCGTCCTCCACTAGGGAGGGTAGTGCATCTCAACCTAGTCTAGTGGTTTTAACATCTAAGGACGGGATGTTGTAGGTTGCAATAAAGCTTTAAAAGAGGGATAGTCTATTGGCTCAAGGAGAAAAACTCCTTATGTACAAGATGCACCTTATATATATGTCAAAAAAAGAAAAAGAAAGAAAAAATGCAGAGTTTCCAATAGGGACAAGCCTGATTGAAAAGTAAAATGTCTGCCGGAGTGTATATACAAGTATATAAAAATAAGAAGAGCTTCAAATCTTTGCAGCTGGATGACTTGGCTACACTGGTCAAGCATCCCAGGATAGGTTACTACATTGGCTACCTTCCATTCTTCTCTCCACCCCCTCTTCTTGAGCCGGTTGCACTTGAACTTAGAAGGGAATACCTCGCTCCTCGAGGAAAGAGTTACTGGACCAGGAAATTAGAGTTACCTTGTTAGAGGAGGTTGGTTCTTTGCCATTTCTGATGCGGAGAGCTATATTTCACATACACAGTACAAGTAAGATTCATGGTCATCAGAATTTGCGTATGAGGATCTATTCTGACCTGACTCTTGAGGCATCTTGAATAGAAGACTTATAGAACTTAAATACTGTTACGTCTTAAATTCAATTTCTAATAAGGTTACACCATACTATTAATCCAAAGGTTGAGTCAAGATCCATTTTCACCTTTTGTTCATGACCTTGGTATGGAACCCAAAATCATTTCACTTTCGCATTTCATTTTAGTTGCTCGGGGTCGAGTAATGTTTAAGTATAGGGGGTTAATGAATATGTGATTCATCACTCTAAAAGTTGAAAATAGAGCTTTGTTCCCAAGTAGTTGGCTGCATATCTACACTTATATTGCATAATTAGCATTCATGCATGTGTAAATAATATATGCATTTCAGCATTCATATTTGCATAAATAAGGAGCCAAAAATCACTTGTACATATTCACATGTATATAGCTAAATTCTACTATTTGTATCTATTTTATACTAACCCCAAATCTAAAAAATCAACTCTATAGTGTATATCTTACTAACACTAATAAAGGAAAATCTCAAAAAAATACTAACATGTAAAGTTGTCCAATAAAACCCAAATTCAAGTTTGAGACTATGAACCATAAAATGTGCATATTTCTCTCAAACAGTGTCTGATTTTGGTCTACTCACTTTTAAAGTAATTTACATTCAAAGATTTTCAAAATAAGACCAATTCATGAAAATCGGAGATCATATGTGAAACTTGGCTTTTGGGCCCCTATTGTATATTGTATATATTGACCTTTTTACACTTTGTATTTTATCCTTTTATTTTATTAATTTTAAAAATCCAAAAAAAATATATTAAATTGTAAGTATTCCTTTCATATTTTCTCTATTTTTATTTTGATTTTTCTCTTACTTAAAAATAACAAAAAATTGTAAAAGATAAAAATGCGGTATTTTATACCTATGAGATGCCACCCAAAAATTCTTTTTGTACAGATGACTTCCGTTGATTTGTAGTCCTTCATGGAAGTTGCAGATCTCGTCGAGATGAGAAACTTTCGTGTTGACCACTTTTTGATTTGATTACTTGATATTTCCTTTCGATTTATTTTGAGATTTTTCTTGGAGTGACACGTGGCAGCTCCTGGAGCCGCCACATATCACCCATTTTTATTATTTTTACTTATCTTATTTTATTTTATTTATTTTAATTAAGATATATTAATTTATTTAATTATTTATTTATATGTTATTTTAAATAAATAAAAATAAGCACCATGTGGGTGCTCCTGGGTACGCCACGTGGCGCCTTCTCCACCCAGTTTCATCACGTGTGACGCACGCGATGATTCCCACTCCCATTCCTCCCACAAGGTGCGCTTAACCCGCATTCTCCGCCTGCACCACCTCTTGCGGCAGTTGCGCCAGCACCACCCACCTCGCGCAACTGCCTCCCTCAGCCCGCTTCCTCCGCGCACCTCCCCCCTTGATCTCCCTCTTCCTCCAACGTTGTGCGCCCACTCCTATCTCACCTCCAACCACCTCCGATCCATCCGTCCCATGTGACCACATCTTCCCTTCCCCTGCGCAAGCCTCGCGCACACCTCAGCCCTTCGCGAAGTCTTTCCCCACAAAAACCTCCACCTTTCTCGGCTAACTCTCTCTCCCGTAACCACCGACCCATCTCTCCCAACCGCGTCTTCCGGCCACGATCCCATCTCCCTTGCGTACAGTTCCAATCGCCCATGAAAGGGCCTTCATCACCAATGCTTCTTCTCATCCACCACTTTCTAGAGAGGAAGGAGAGAGCTCGCCGCCACCCTCGGGTGACAGCAACAAGGACCGCAGCTTGAGCTAACCTCCACCCTCAGGCGAGATCCAAGGTGCACCTCCCCATGCTGCAACTGCTCCACATAGCCGCCAAGCTCGTAGTTATCATTCGTTCATCCGCTACAAGTAATCTTCCTCTTTGTTCCCCTGTGATCTTCTTCTTCTCTCTCTTTATTCCCATGTTTCCTCCGAAATCCTCTGTTTCTAACCAAATCAATTCCAAACCATCACCTTTCCACCTTCCATCATCCACTTCGATCGTTAATGATGCATCATCTTCATACACTCTCATCTTGGATCACTCGCTAGCGGAGCTACGATCCGCATTTCTTCCATCAACCCTCGTTCGCACCCTCATAGTTCCCACCTACAAGAACCCTTCCAACCCTCTCGTGCGCCTACTACACCTCGGCTGACCAGCAGCACTCGACTGCAAATGTGCCTCGACCACCACCTTCAGCAGCTGTGGCCAGCACTTCATCTCCCTCACGGCCGTCGTCTTCGTCGACGCTAACCTCCAGGCCACCATTGACGTTTCGGGCCTCCTTCGCACCTGAAGTAGCCTCGACATGCGAATCGTGCCTCCAAGCAGCTCCTCGTTCTCTAGTCATGCACCGAGCCACCGCCATTGAGCTCATCCTTAACGGTGCTCTCCTCCAGCGCATTTTGCCCTCCGCCAGAACTGATGCGCCTCCACCTCCTCCCTCACACGAGATCACGTCAACCTTAGGCCCCCATCACCCCCAGCATCATCGCTCCAGTCGCAGAAGCATGTTCCTCCCCTTGCACCGCCAGCATCCTCGACACGGAGGAGATTCGAGCAGCATCACCCTCTCCACTTGCAGCTTCAGCGTGAAGTACAGGAACCGCTCGATTTTCATCAAGCAGCTCAGACTTCATCAGGTCGTACCACAACCGAGCCTCGCCCCTTCCCTTAGCTCCGGGTTCGACCGAAGCTCCGGATACTGCCATGTGGAGATCAGACCCAAAGCACCATCGAACCTGCCTTACACGTGTCCCACACGTGAGGGTACGGAAGAATTGCACTCAACCCCCGGAGGTTATAGATAATTATGCAGACACCCATTAGTCAGAGAGCACGTGTCGGCACGTGCGAACAGGAAAAATTACAACAAGGCCCCCACAACTTCTACAAATTATGCACACATCCCTGCCTTCCAAGAAGCATGCGAGGTGCATGTGTCTTATTGGGACATTTGGATCCATACCCTCGCAGGTATATGTAATTGCATTTTAGTCCCATCAGCATATTTTGTTTAATCAATTTTTTTTCTATATTGCATTTACATCCATGTGTTCGCATATTTATTTATACGTTCATTTCAATCATTTTATTATTTCCAAAATCTGCATATGGTAGAACTACTGATGTTGATCACTATGTATATTTGATTGAATTTTTTGAGCCATGATTTATTAAATATAATTATTTTAGTGAAACATAGCATATTTTACCCTTTGTGTCAACCTTATTTGTTATTAAATTATATGTTGCTCCAAAAATCCCCGAAAATTCATAATAATTATATTTTCTGTGTTTTCTATTTTGTGCCCAAAAATCATCCCATTTGTACGTATCGAGGTTTAAATAAATTAATTGGTGTTTCGCTTAATCGATTTTTAATAAGTAAGAAATTGATTATTTTTGAGGTCTAGTAATTTTCCTTGATTCATCTCACATAGAAGTATCTAGGATAATCTTAAACTCTGAAAATAATTTAATTGGTATATATTAAAACTAATTCTGCAAAAACCACTCTGCATTCATATTTGATTTATAGTTAATTCATATTGAGTCAAAATAATTCCAAAAAAATGCAGTAGTTTAATTTCATACATTATGGCTAAGTTTGAGAGTTTTTGGACTTAATTTGATCATACTTTACATTTTAACCCTCGAATTTGCTCAGAAATGCATTGCATTCATTAATTGCATACAAAAAATATTCCTCTCTGAAAACCTAATCTCCATATCAACTGAAATCTAATCCAAGGAAAAAGATGCCTCCCTGAGTTCGACCTGACCTTGGGCTTGCCCAAGTAAAAAAAATGCCACTTACAATTAATTGATATCTTAATTAAAGTGGTTTTTGATAAATCCAATTTTGCCCGACTGCAACGAACACATTTATTTTAATCGATAATTCGGTTGAATTAAGAGAGTAAATTTTGGATTAGTCAGATTACCTTTTTATTGACAAGTGAATTTATTTGTTGATGTTATACCGATAACTATACTGATTTCAAAAGCCCTTCATACATATCTTGGAATTAAAAGATTAATGAATCAATTACACTAGTGTCTATAGAAGGAAGTTTTTTTGTGAAACGATATTTCTTCATAAGGAGGCATTTATGCTCTTTAAGAAGAGAACGATATGTCACAGTCATCGCATTCATTATGAAAGTTGATAAGGTATGGGATGAATAATTACTACTTTGGATCGATGATTTACTGCTTCGTATCAATGGTTTAGGCAATTTATTTTGGGATGAAAGATCTTTTCTAAAATCTTTATACATATGAGTTAAACCAAGCCATGAATAAATGAGGAGGATATTTCAGAAATAACCTTAATCTTGATCATGATATTTGAATTCACAAGGTTTTACAAGTTTTATGAAGGTTCTTAATAGTATCTTCTAGAGAATATCCATATAAATCTATGATCATATTTGTGGATGATATGGCAGTATACTTTGGTGATCTAGAGAAATACCTAGTACATCTCGATATTGTATTTAAAACGCTACTCCATCATTAGCATTATGCCATGTTCTCTAATTGTAACTTATGATTGGATAAAATCATTCCTCCAATAATGTCACATTTAAAGATAGTTTTGAAGTTGACGTGATCAAGAAGAAAGAATTAGTACCCTGGAGTCAGCTGAGAATGATTCATAAATTTCTAGGATAACATGATATATTGATGATTCATGTAGAATTTTTCACATACTACAATAGTATTGAGAAACCTAATTAGAGAGGATGTGAAGTTTGTACATTAAGATGAGTATGAATGGAATTTTCAAAAATTAAAGCCAAAGTTGACTATAACTCTGACCATGAGCTTACTGAAAAACCCGTTATTTACCCTATGTTAATTATCGATTTTATTGTAGTATTCGGGCAATTAGGATTTATATAAATAATCACTTGATTATTTATCTAGTTAAGCTCGAGCGGTCAAATTTATATTTTCCTTGGGTAAGCCTAAGGTAGAACTCAGGAAGGTAATTGTCTCCTTGGGTTGATTATTAGGCAATCTAGAAGTTAGGTTTTCAGAGAAGCGGACAAATATTTTTGTTATTTTTCTCTTTTTCACTTTTTACGGTTTTTTAATTAAGAAGATGTAATTAATTGTGAAAAGAGGAAACATGGTACATGAATTTACAAAATTATTTTAATGCAGAGAAAATGATGCTATGATGTGTAGGGAGATAAATAAACAAATGCAATATTTTTGTTGATTTTTGAATGATGCTAAAAGTGATGCAAAATGCAGATGCAAAGATGAAGGTGAATGCGCAAGTGAAGAAAGCACAATGAGTTTATCAATCAATTAAGCATGAACCCCAACTATCGCAACAAATAATTCTTTAATTTAGCATTAATTAAATCTCAAACTAATCATAATTTATTTAGCAATAGAGAATCAATAGAATCAATGTATGAGAATGTAGGTTATCATTATTAACAAAATAGAACATTAATTTATTAATGCTCATTATCGCTAACACTGAAATTAATAGTTCTATATGAAAGATAATCAGATATGGTTCAAAACGACTCCAACAATGTCAAAATCTGATACAAAATGTTCAAGATATGATCAAATATATGTCTAAGGGCATAAATATAATTAAAATAAATAATTATTCACAAAATAAACCTTTGTAGGGGTGGCTTTGAAATTAGTTAAATTCGGCTAGGTTCTTCTTATATTTACCGCAGGCTGGGGAAGATCTGAAATTTTGAAAATATCAGGGGGCCTTGGTAAAATTTTCCCTCTATCACATGTCAGGCACGTGTCTTTGGTTGGTGGGGGCCTCATCGTGATTTGCTAGATATCGAAGGGCGTAAGTGCAAAAATCTTCAGAAAAGTTCATGAGGTGCGTGTGCACTTTGGTCCGAGAGGAGCTCAGGTACCTTGACTTCACGTGACTGAATGGCATTGTTTCTGGACGTGCGAACCTCGTGCTTTGGATCTGAAGTTGCATCTTAATCTCCACGTAGCTGCTTTGGCTGCTTCGGGGATGCCCGAAGCTGAAGGATGGACTTTGGCTTGGAGTTGAATTTAGGGTGGTCGATTGACGTTGACGTGATGGTCCTAATTTAGGCGTAAAAGACCGGTCTAGATTAAGGGTGTTCTTGATCTTGTAGTTGCTATAGCTTGATCCTAGACAGCCTCTATTCTTCTCGATGATGGTCCCGTGTTGTTGCTGCTCTGAAAAATGATGAGCGGAGTGCTCCAAAGAGGTGGTGGACGGAGTGATGCAGTGGAGGATTGCGTGAGGTAGACGTAGAAGCGAGGAGGGAGGGGACGGCTATGTTTTTGTCGACGAGGTTGAGAATGATGTTGTGTGTCGTGAAAGGAGTCGAGAAGAAGAATGATGAAGGAGGTTGAAGGTCGCCTGAGTCCTGGAGCTATGCGGAGGAAGGAGGAAAAAGCAGAAAAGCGGAAAGTAGACTGAGCGCCTAGGATAAGGATTGGGCTTCGACCCTCTCCAATGTATTCACTTCGAATCATGCGACGGATCGCGATGAATCTTGGGATGATCGCGCCTTGGAGGTTATCACCGGAGAGAGGAGGGTTGTCACCACTTACTCCTTGAACTCTCTCTCATTCAATGGTGGCTATGGTCGATAGACTGAAGGTTCTCAGTGTTGGTGCTTAAATAGGAGAGGAGGAGAGTCGTAGAGTCCTATGGGGGTTCGGATTGGGCAATGGCAGAGATCGGATAATGGGTTTGGGTGGTTGGGTCTCTCTTGAGGAATCAAGTGTAACGAGGGGAAGACTGTTGTAGGTAGTGGAGTTAAGGGATAATGGGTCAATGGAGCAGAGGCTTCTGCTGGTTCTTGGTGAAGAAGATGGAGGTGGTTGAGGATAGCAGCAGGTGATGGGTGGTTGGAGAAGCGAGAAGAGGATGCGCATTGGAGAGGGAAGGCGCCGCGAGGCAGAGCGACAGTGCTAGAGCATGGGGCAGGACCTCATGTGCCCTGCACATGAGGAGGAGGAAGTCGGTGGTCAATATCCTAGGAGGCTGAAGGATTGTCACGTTCATGACATGTAAGGACAGAGAAGAAGAAGCGTAAGTCATTTGACCAGGGAAGTGAGATGGACCAACGGAGCGATGACAAGTTGTCTGTTTACCAGATGTTGATTGTACATGAAATGCATGATTAATTCAAATAAAATTATTAGATGGACTCATATGCAAAAGTGCTCATCACAAAAAACGTGTCTCTAATTATGATTACAATACTCATGAAGGCTTCATGTGCTAATGAAATGATGAATGCATTTGTAGTTTTTGGTGATATTTTATGTATATAAAATACCAATTTTTAGCTTTGTAATTTTATTTGATATTCTGATGATAGATAAATGCATGTAAAAATCAAATATGCTATGAAATAATGCAATGGACTCATAATAATTTTTTTGGGATTTAATGAGTTTTAAATAGGTTAGAAAAATTAAGGAAGTTAATTATGTACATGTGGATTAAGTCAATAAGGTCAATTCAGAATTTGTCTTTTTCATTGCTTTTTTGATTTTTTTTGGATTTTTGATTTTCATATGATTTATTAAAACAATAAATAGATTAAATAAATGAAAGAGAAAATAGTTAGAATGAATGAAATATGCACATGAAATGATATGTCAAAATCAGTGAGAATGTACAATGCGCAAAAGAGGCCCAAAACCCAACATAAACAAATGAACTCTGATTTTTATGAAATTGGTTTGTTTTGAATGTATTTGAGTGTCTAATACATTAAAAATTATGGTGAAATCAGACATTGTCTAAGGAAGATATCAGCGTTTTAATCCATCTGGTCTGAAGTTGGGGCTTGGATTTATTTTGCATATATATAAGTTAGCATTTTTTAGGCTTTTTCATGGATTAAGGTTAGTGATATGAACACAATGAAGTTAGTTTCATATTAGTTGGAGTTAGCATGATTTAATTAAAAATGCATGAAGATAGGTGAAAATGTGAAGATGATTATGAATGCAAATATGCATGCTAAAATGCATATATTAAATCTAAGTGCATGAATGGTAAAAATGCAGAATAAATAATGAAATGCATCTAATTACTGAGAAATGAAGCTCTATTTTCAACTTTTAGTATGATGAATCATGGATTCATCGCTTACCATTAGGCAATAGAGGCTTTGTGGTTAAACTGGTACATATGACAAAAAAGTAAAGGTATTAATTGTACATCACCCTAGCTAAGATCAAGGAGAGTAGCTATACACATCATGACTTGGAGTATCCTATGTATGACTTGATACTAGTAGTATGTTTTTCTATAAAATTTTGGCAACATTATCGATATAGGGAAGAAAAGTCGAGGTAATAGGAAGGACTAGGATTACATAAAAATGTATCGATCTTTTGGAAATGATTGAAATATTCAAGAAGAAAGATCCTAATTTTTGTAAATGAAATCGATGAAAAAGTGAGATGTCAGGGTAGAGATTTGATTCTTGATGATAATATGGTAAGGTAGATGAATTCTATTGTATACTACACACCCAAGTATAACAAAAATGCTTGATTTATAAAAAAATTAGTGACCAAAGGATGAAAAAAGACGTTGTTGAATTTGTTTCCAAGTATCTTAAAAATTGAAAGTGGAGAACAGAATCCTAACCACCATGTACAACTTTTGGAGATTGCAAAATAGAATTAGAAGCATATCATGATGGCATTTATTATTACTGACCGATCAAGTCAACCTACACCTTACCAATTCACTTGGATTATTCAACAAAGAGTCTAATAGAACTAGGTGGAAATGAGATTTTCAGCCTAGATGATATTCCTACATCAATTATGTGAGACTAGGAAATGAGATACGCAACTTAGTCATGGAAAAGTATTCAAGAGGTTATAGGTAATTGATTTAAGTTAGTTTTCCTTTTTCCCTGCAAACGTATTGTCAATCAGATAGGAACGTCCAAAGATTAGAACATAAATTGGGAGAATGTGATTATGATTCTGTATGTTGTATGGATAAACATCTTACTATAGAAGAGTTTTCTTAGAATAAAGGGTTATCATTTGAGTATGAAAATATCTCCTTATTGATGTACAGAAGATCTTGTAGAGATCACTCCCTCGTTATAATAATGTGGGTGAGAATATATTTGAGACCAAAGCTAGTAAATGCTAGTAAGAAGAATGTTGAAAAAATGAGGTGCAAAAGAAATCCTCGATCTTCAGTATGTCTTTTTACCAAGAAATTTCAAGGACGAAATTTTTTAAGGATGGTAGATTGTAACGGTAGCAGAATTTGGCAACCCAACTTTCTTTTTTCTCTATTTACTATTATTAAGGAAATTAAAAAATTGATTTCAACTTAATAGGTATTTTGTTATCTCATTAATCCTTCTCATTGATGGCCATAAAAATCTATGATCATTCCATTCATATGTCACTTGCTCTTCCAAAATATTGTGCAAGAGAGAGAGAGAGGAAGAGAGGGAGAGAGAAAGAGATATCACGAGAGATTTGTCTTCGTTGAAGGAGACAATGAGGAGAAGAAGCAGAGTGTGGATTCGTGATCGGAAAGAGGCGTGACGACCACGTCAGAGAGAGTTACGCGTTGGACCTAAGGTATGTATCAGTTTAGGATTTCATATGAACAGTGATTACGTCCGAAATACGATCTCGTAAGACAATACATATATGTAATGATTTTATTTCAATAAGACATATCAATGTTACTGACGGATTCGTAGGATAACACTTATAATCAATGATCGTATCTGGTGTGGGACATTAGGATATGTACTATAATATACCATTCTGTGATGGAGTAGTGACGTTTGATTTAGTCACTTGTATGTTCACCTTGTCCCACGATATTGCTCGGCATGGGGTGCTGCTATCAGTCTTTTATTTTTATATACCTACAAGATCTTAAATCAAAACTCTGTCTGCATAACAAGTGGGACATTTAAACAAATTTTGATAATGGTGAAGAAATATCATATGAGTAATAAGTTAATACTATTAGTGGTCAAAATAATTTGATAGGTTTTGTAATGGTATAGATAATGCAAGTGTGTAATTAATTTGTGAGCCAAATTAGATTCACATGTTATGTGTTGTACCTTGAAAAAAAATATGCATGTATGCAACATTATCTAACTATAGACTTCATATTTTTTTTATAGTAGATTGCATCATGTGTATAGATTACAAAATGATTCTAATACACCATAAATACCTTACTCACAGGTGGAATATCTATGATGGCATCATCCTTAGGACTAAAACATGTATTAATTAGTCACTGTGGACGGTTGCTGATGAATCTACATTTCATCATCTTTATTCTATCATTTTGGCCTCAAAAACCCTAGAAAATGCTTGTAAATACCCTTAATTCCCGCATTTTAGCATTCATGCATGTGTGTGTAAATAGTGTGTAAAATACAGTTTTAAAAGCCAAAATAAAATAATTAAGAAAAGAAAAGAAAAAGAATAAAATATTGTAAATATTTTATGACCCGGAATACCAAGACCTAGTCATCTAGATGAATAGGTCGACAAGGAATAAAGTAGGGGGGATAAGGGACAAGAACCAATAAAAATCCCTTTTATTTTTATTCATTCTTTATTCATTTTGGGACCTATTTTTGGTTCCACTTTTTATACCTCAAATAAAGAAACTTCGACATGAAAGTTGTAGATAATTAAATAAAGAAAAATTAAAAATTGAATTCACATACAAAGAATGTACTGATAAAAGGTTATGATCCGAATAAGATTCTAGAATCTCAAATTCCTAGACCTATATCTCTCAAATAAAAACTTGAAATGTATCAAAATAACCTTCAATTGTATATAATTTCAATAAGCTATTTAAAGAAGGTGGTTTCATATTTTTCGGAGCTACGGTTTGAAAGTTGAGTTTTGGACGCTTATTATCTACTTGTACAGATTAAAATATTCATTTTATTTATTATTCATTATTTTTACAATTTTATATTTTTATAATTTTGTAAATATTATTTATATTGTATATATATATATATATTAAAATATGAATAACAACCTAAAGAAAACACAAAAATAATGTACATATACCTATGTAATTAATACTTTTATTTTATTAAAGGTACAAAACACTTTGGAAAAATAAAATAAAAATATAATCACATGTATGAAAAATTTTCTATAATTAGATAAAATAATAAACCAAAATAAATAAGTTAAATATACAAAATAAAAATAAAATATTAAAAAATATGTATATGTATACCTATATAACCCTTAAAAGGCAACTTGTATTTTTATACCTCAGAAAAATAAAAAAATATATATATAAAATAGTTCATAAAGTAATAAATATTTTCGTTTTATAATCTAAAAAAAATAAAATAAATTGCTATGTTAAAATGAATTTGCAAATATATTTACCAAGGACTTTTCTGGTTGGTTCACGTGGACCAACCAGAAGCTTCCGTTGGTTGACCTCGGTCAACACTCTGATCGAGGTCTGTACCTGTGTCAGATGTGGTTTTTGACCTCTTTTCTCGATTTTTTCGAGGCTTGTTCTTGCATCATTTCGAGTCAGAGTCTTCTTGACTTTTAATTCTCGTTCAATGGGCATGCACGCCCAGGTGAAACCTCGGCCATTGAATCGACGACGCAGCCGCTACGCCTCGTTCTTCTTGCCCATTCGTCAACCCTTCAAATATCCATCTGATTTTCATTTGAATTTTTGAACCCCTTTTTGGCGACCTTCCTCTCCACATGTTGCATCCCAGAGAGAGGGAGGCGACAGCTCCCCTCTCCCACCTTCAAGAGGATTGAGGACGGCCTAAGGCGACTCCACCACCTCCAGCAAGTCGTCGTCGTCGAGGTCTCCTTCATCAGGTGACCCCACCTTCGAGGACTCATTTTACCCCTATTTTCTTTGCGTATTTGCTTCCCCATAGTCGCAGGAATCGATTCACCTCGCTAGTTCTATGCTTCATCCATTGAATCGACCATTCGATCCCCTCGCCGGAGGTAGCTCTGGCCGAGTCTCCCTCTCGCTGTCCGGCACCCTTCAACCTCGTTGTGGGGTTGAGGTTATTTTCCCTCGGCTCCTTCACTTGTTTTTGCAGGTCAGAGTGCACATTGAAGCACCTGGAGCGCCCTTAGACCTCCACCGGAGATACCTGGAGTCGCGCCGCTCCTCCACCCTCGCCAGCCACCTCCGGTGCCCATCGTCCAACTTTTGAGCCTCCAACGCATAGAGGATCTCCTAGGAGCCTACCATGCCATTTTGCGGCAGCGCAGACCGTCGAAGCTATGCGTACACGTCGGAGGAACTTCACCCCGGTGATGTTCTTCCTTATTTTTCCTCCGGGGCTCCACGTCGTCCGATCAGGGACGCCCCTCCAGTTGAGTTCTCCACCATCAGATCTAGCCCTTTCGCCACCGTCTGATCAAGAGCCAAGATCTAATCCTAGCCCCTCATCAGCGAAGGGGTATCGAGACATTGGGTCTCGATACATGGCATTAGTGACTCTCCAATAGTCGTCCAATCCGTTAGCCTCGGTATTTTGCATTTTTTACCCCGGCAATTTTTGTATTTTTTAATTAGTATTAAATCTTTCATCTATTGTTTAAAAGTTTTTTTTAACATTTATGATAAAGCCCCTGAACTTTTGATATTTGCGAACAGGTCCATGTCCACGTCACCTCACGTGACTCGTGTACGTGGGGTGGTGGACATTTTACAAGGGACCCTCTGCGTGTTTTGTTATTTCATTCTAGTCCATGAAATATTTTATTAAGTGTAATATTTTTGGTGAAATTGCAAAAAAAAACTCCTTAGGTTTTTGTATTTGCGTTTAAGTCCCTACCAAACGCATGAGTAGAACGTGCGTCGGTGGGAATTTGGCACTATATCCCCTAGGTTTTTGACTATTGGTGATAAGTCCTAGAAATTTATTAATTAGTTATAAATTTCTGGAAAAATTGGACTTGGGCCCTTGATGCTCTGGATATTTACACATATGCCTCTACTAGTGTTGATTTTTCTCTTTGTTGTTTGCATTTATTTCATGCATCTATAAAATCCTAAAAGGTCTCAAAAATTAGCATAAACACATGTTTTGTTGCTCTTTCACGCCATATTTGTTTTGCATTTTTATTGCATTTTAATATTTATCAAATTTCAAAAACATTCATATTCTTTACTGTCTACAATAGAAAATACCTTAAAATATAAAAACCCTTCGAAAAATTTCAAAAAAATATATTTTGTTTGTTTTAGTGTGTTTTAACTTCAATCCAAAAACCACTAAAAAAATCAAAGGAAAATCCTAAAAATTGCAAAACTGCTAAAATCTTCAAAAAAATCTTAAAAATTCCAGAAAACGCCTAAAAATACAATTTGTGTCTCTGAATTTTCTCTGTTTTATTATCTTTATTTTAAAATTAATTTGAGGAAATTTTTATTCTGTTTGATATTTTTCATCCTCGTTTCAGTTTCGGCCCTTTATTTTATTCATTGTTTTCAGTATTTTTGACTTTAAAAATATCAAAAAATTTAGGAAAAATCTAGAAAATCATAAAAACATTAGAAAAATATAAAAATCTTAAAAATATTTTATTTCCAGAATTTAGCTTATTTTTACTTATTTTTTTATATATATTATATCTCTCTTTTCGTTATTATGTATATACTTTATTATTTAAAAGAAAATATAAAAAATATAAAAAGAAAATACAAAATCAGAAATTAAAAATCAAATATAAAAATATAAATTAAAAATAAAAACAAAAAAAAAATTAAAAACCCACAAAAATAGCATATTTGTAGACATTTGATCACATTCATTCTTGTGCATTGATTGCCCGACCTATCCTGCTTGTTCCATGTGTTCGACCTCTACACTTACTTGCACCTATACACACCTTTGTTGTAGAGTTATAATAAATTTTAACTCCTCACATTTACTTTCATTGCTTGATTTATCTGTTGTGGGTTAATCGTTAATTGACCCGGCTTTCGTGAGCGGTCGCCTCAGCGACATTGTGATCTCGCCTTGTGTAGATTACTCTAGAACCCCGCAAATTCCGTGTTATCAATTGGCGCCGTTGCTAGGGAGCAACAACGTATAGATCAGACTTTTGTGTGATTGATTGTGATTATTTGTCTTCATTTTTTGTTTCATTTATTTCCTTCATTTATTGATATATATTGTTTGAGCTGCATAACCACTCTCTTTGTTGACTTTGTGTGAGGTACCGCGGATCGAGGCAGGCGCTCTACCCTAGGCGCCTGGGCACCCACATGAAGCCGGCTTCGGCCTGTTATCCCTGCACGAAGAAGTTTGAGAGAAATGTTTGTAGATAAGCTCCATTTACTTCCTTGCATATATTTTTGTAATCTTAGTGAGGGAGTGACCCTTTATTGTAACCTAAACATGACTCCTGGAGACTTCTACACTTCACGAGGTCCAGTTCCCAAGGGATTGTTCCCTTGGGGGCCTCGTCGGCATTGTCGGTTTTATCGTCGGTTTTGTTTTATTCAACTTTTATTTTGTTTTGATTCACGCGGATTTAGCCCCTAGGTTTAGGAGTTTTTATTGATTGTGACATACTTAGCTAAGGCCCCACACTTAATATCTTTCCTCTGCCTATAGACCGTAATTGGACTTAGCTAAAATTCACTTAAAAGGCTATTTGACTTGGATTAGAGACCACATGCCGAGAGAAGTCATATACAAGCTGACAGGATCCACTGTGGTGGACATCGATCGAGTTCATAGATCGGACTCTGGTCTCTCTTCCTAGTCGATAGCTACTTGTGCTTCACTGTTATAAGAAGTTGCTCATCTAGGGACAGTTTTCCTCATGCATCATATAGGTAGTTTATTTCTTGTCTTTTAATTTATGCGTGGATCACCCTGCATGTAGAGTGCTGGAGCAAGGTACGCATTTCTATCTCTGCATGCATCATTGTGTTTGATCGCGCATCGGCTTTTCCGACTTCCTCCCATGTTTTATTGGACTTAAAATAATCCAGGAAATTGGAAAATTTGTTAGGCGTTGTTTTTATTCAGAAAAAAGATTACAAAAAGAGAAAATCATAAAATTGGGATTGTTAATGCAAACTTGACTTTAAAACTCACCTCATCCAAAAATTTTATCTTAGGAAGAGTAACCCCCTCCTTGGTTGATTTATCTGCAGTGAGAGAGTGACCCGCATACTAGGATAGAGCATGAACTCCTCTTAGACTATTGTTCTGGGGTTAGTCATTCTTCAGTGAGGATCTCTCCGGTAATCGTTAAAGCGGACCGTGACATACTTTGCAGAGTGGATTGATCGGGTAGCCGGTAAACGGTCCGCAATTCATACTGGCTAGGAAAGATCTAGCCTTAGAGCGGGACGGTCTTCTAGGAGCATCAGGTCCTACCAGCTCGCTTAATCGCTCTAATAGATTGATTGATCATCTTAATAAAATTGAAAAGGTAATTGATCGAGCCTTTACGGTCATCAGCTCCAGTGTTGTGTAGGTGAATTGGGGGTTTGTATTCACATCTTGTTTGCATTCCAGATCTCATCCGCCCTTTTTCCATATCACAATGATGGGAAGGAGATCCCTTAGGCCACGTCTGGTGGCACCGTTGTCGAGCACTCCTTCCTATTCATCTAGGTCAGCTTCAAGGAGTTTAAACCCACTCTCCGAGCCTGAGTTTATGTCTACTCTGTTCCCCCTCGCTCACCCTTCTTCTTCAGTCAATCATGTGGTGTCAGAGTTTAGTGCAACATAGATTTCTGGACATTTTACGGCACCTGAGATGAGTTCTTTTGCCTTTGCAAAGACCCAAGATATGGCCGGAAGAGAGGAACAACCAGATTAGCAGGAACCACCTCCGTTTATATATATGATCAGACTGCCATCAACAATTCACTGTTAGCTTCCCTGGAGGCCATGCAAAGACAGATCATAGACCAGGGAGCCTTCATGTGTGACATCATGAGAGAGCTGGCGCAGATGCGAGAGGACAGAAGAGAAAGACATGAGGTCGGTGGAGATATACCAGAAGCAGACGGCGGAGGAGGAAAATCTAACCAGGAGAGGCCACTACCGATGACCATGAGACAGTTGCACAACCAAGCCACAACCCTCACTCACCGATGGATCCAGCTCCCTCCCATTATCAGGAACTTTGAGCTTCGCCCGCAGACTATCCAGTTATTGCCCAAGTTTCAAGGGCTGGCTACAGAGGAGCCTCATTTCCATCTGAAGGAGTTTGAGATGATTTGTAGCATTGTCCACGACAGACTAGTGGATGAGGACACAATAAAGATGTTTGCTTTCTCGTTCTCCATAGCTGACAGAGCAGCCTATTGGCTGAAGCATCTTGGGAGGTATGTCACATCTTGGGGACAGCTCCGGACCGAGTACATGAACAAGTACTATCCACTCGGCCGGACCAACTCATCATGAGCTATGATCGGCAACTTCACGATGATCCCGAATGAGCAGTTCCATGAGGCTTGGGATCAATTTAGAGAGCTCATTGACCAGTGTCCACATCATGACATA
The DNA here is from genome assembly GCA_037367405.1 of Ottelia alismoides. NCBI lineage: Eukaryota > Viridiplantae > Streptophyta > Magnoliopsida > Alismatales > Hydrocharitaceae > Ottelia > Ottelia alismoides. The sequence goes on along the minus strand of JAZKJV010003270.1, from coordinate 27,572 downwards.
TCAAAGCCCAACCTTGTTCAGAGTTTCTTCTGTGGGCTGACATCGGAGCTGAAGGGGCTTGTTAATGCCTCTTGTAGTGGATCCTATTTCTCCAAGGGTTAAGATGACACAGTCTTACAACACCTCGTCTGAGTTTAACTAAGTGCATAGTACGAGAGTACAAATTAATTCCTTATTCCAGAGTCGTACCCAGAATGAAAAGACCTGGTTAGACACTAAGAGTCAAACGCTTCCCATTATCATGTGGAACTCGAAGAATTAAGTCATAGACATGAAGCTTCTAAAATCCTATTTTGCGGTGAAGTTCCTCTAAAAATTAGGTGGATTAAGGTCAAGGCCAGACCACTCTCGATTTATGCTCATAACTTGGTTCAGAACCCAAGGACTTTTCACAAAGGCAAATGCATGTAATGCTGGATGAAGTGCTAATATGGGAAATGCATACATTTTTTACTTTGTGAATTTTTTCTCTTTTTATTTTGATATTTTTTTGAAAAAAAAGTTTTTTTTTTATAAAAAATGAATAAGAAGCCATTTTTTCAAATTTTTTTGGCTAGACACAGTCAGTGTTAGTAGCAATTTTTTTGGGTTTTGTTTTGTTTCGTTTCATTTTTTTTAGTTAGTTACCCACTCCGTAAATACATATAGACTTACGCGAAAGTACGATCTATGGGTAAAATATATACATAGTATATATACACACCTACTTAGCGAGTGATGTGTCCTCGGAGCACAAGAAGCGTAGAGAAGACATAGTTCAGGCTAAGAGTAAGAGAGTGAAAAATAAAAAGAAAAGGAAAAAGATATACAGCCCGTCCACCTATACAAAGACTGCGACTAGTCAAGTCTAGAAGGAGAGCAAAATTGATGTGGTCGGAATATATGAATGAGGAAAGTATAGACAGATGACATCGGTTCTCCCTATACTTAGGCTTTGGTCAGCCTAAGTACAGAAGAAAGGTGGAAATGAGGTATTGGTGAGATGGGGATAATGGTATATATAGATGGCATAGGTCCCCCCCTATACTTAGGCCATGGCCCAAGTAGAAGACGAAGATGTACAAGGAGACTGATGGGGTCGGGAGGGAAGGTGGGTAGCTGATGATTAAGGCGATTCTCGGGCCAATCTTTTTCCTAGCCTGTGGTGAGAGATTGTAATGATAAGAAGGAGACGAAGCATATGAATTCCCAACCATTATCACTGTTATCCTAAGAGAAATCATGCAGGAGAGTAGATGAAGCGTAAGAATTAGATGAAAGATAACCATCATCGGAGTTATCCTCAGAGGAATAGTACTTGAAAGTGGAGGTACTCCAGATATTCTTGTTCTTTATTTGCTTCAATTTTTTTCTCAGAATTCATTTCTTCTTGGGATCAAGCGATCCATCCCCGGATGATGAATACTCTGAAGTACCAGTCTCAGTCAGCTCATAAGAAATTATTTCAGTATATTTAATGAGACTAGAAGAATCAGCTTTAGATGAATAATAGTGAGGAATGAGAGTCGTCCAACGAGAATTAAAGTTTGGATCCTTACGAAGGTAGGGTTTTAGAACTGTCCAATAAATCTCACTCATGTAGATTACCTTTTCCAGACCTGATTAGAAACTATTAGACGATTCCTCTTCCAGAAGGTCGAAGGTGACTTTCTTTTTTAATGAAGGAGCAGCCATTTTGTTTTGTACTATTTGTGAAGGTACTGGTCCTTGGAGTGAGGTGTTGACACTTGAGTCTCCAAATGAATAACTATTGAAATATTTCTCCTTGGTCGGTGCACGTCCCACCTATTTCTCTTTGGTTGTCTTTCTGTTGGTGCACTCCTGAGTTGGAATGATTTGGTCATGGTAGTCAGAGAAGGTTGACTCAGGGTGATCCCTTGCATGTCCCAGGATCATATAAAAAACACTTTTCTATGGTAAGAGCAACGGGAAAGGGAATAATGGGGAGAGTTTCTACATATTCATTCTCAATTGACTTAATGTTTGTGCATTCTTGAGTTGGGTTTATTTTATTAATGTGGTCAGAGGAGATCTCAGTCGACTCGGGAAGCACCCATGCATGAGTCTCAGGATCATAATCGAAGTCATTTCCTATGGTGAGAGAAGTGGGAAATGGAAAAGTGGGAAGAGTCTCTAAACCAATAGTCTCTTCAATAGCCTTTATCTCAGGTGTAGCAGCGGGGTAGGACTCGTCTACCGCTTGATGGTTACAGATGTTGATGGCTTCGTGGGTCACCTCAGAATATTGTGTTTCCTCAAAGACAGGTTGAGATCGAAGTGCTCCCATTGCTGTAAAATTGATTTTCCATGTCTCGCACTCAATAATTACCTTAGTTCCGAGAATGATTGGAAACTGGGTGAATTCTCCTTGATACTTAATATTAATAATCGTGAAGTATACTTTGAGTGGAGCACCGTGGAATGTAACGATGACTGAAATTGTTCCTCTCGGTCGCTTTATCGATCGATCAGCTACTTAAGCGATCTCTCGTATCATCCTGATAGTCGGAGTTTGAGCTCATTAAATACAGAGGTCGGGAGGATATTAATTGGTGAGTCGTTATCAATTCAAGCATGAGTAAATATTATGTCTTTGATTCCATAGTCAAATATGAGCAATCGCTTCATTATGCGGCTCTTGGTTTTTCTCCTCAACACCAAAGAGGAGGTCATTGACAAGATATATCTTTCAGTCTTTGTTCTTATCCTGCCCAACTTTTTCATCATTGATTTGTTCATTACAAATCCTTTAAGGTCGAGGAAGTGTTCAATGGCAGTATAAAGGGAACTTCAAAAATCATTCTTTTCTCCAGTGCTTCCCTTAGAGCAGTTCAGATCTTATTCAGTATCAATTTTTTGTATTTTTCTAGATTTTCAATTTTTTGGTGTTTTTGAATATTACAATTTTTTGTATTTTATGTGTGGTGTATGGATGAGTTGTGTTCCCCAAATGAGGATGAGCATAGATATGCTGAGTCAGATTCAGAGTTGTCTCTAGAGAGTAGTAGGAAGATGTGTCGCTGTCATGGTTATCCCTAGGGTGATCATAGTATCTAGGTTTCAGAATATCCTCAAAATTTTCAACAGGAGATACAATATTTTCATCATCCAATTTTATATCTGAGTTACCATAGAATGACATTAGTCGGTCGGTGAGGTTTCTAAATTTCTCCTCCATTAATTCATACATCTTATTTATCCTCGAAATGTCATCCTCAAAAATCTTTTCATGATCAATCATGGGAGCAGTCGGTATATATTCTTATTATTGAATTTGAGATTAAGTAATTTCATCTTCCATTTCCTATATGAGCTGAGAGGAGATTCTCTTGGAATATCCAATATATGATCGTTATTTTCTGAATATTTCTCCTAAAAAATTATGGAAGGAGTCTGCTTAGTGGAAGGATTTTGCGGGAATCTGTAGGTATCATACTCAGCATGTCGTGACTCAAGCATGCAATGCTAGTTTGAATAGAGTCTACTTCCATGGTCATGATTGATTGTATCCCCGAATAATGGAGTCATACATGGTGCATATGTATCGATATCATCAGTCTAGTTCTCTATATGTGTAGGCTGATTGAAAGAGTGGTATTCAGGTTTGTCGATAGGTATTTGATCGTTATGGTCAATCCAATATTGATGATCGTTAAGTGTGGGTCTCTTCTTTATGGTGATATTGGGTTTCCTATTATTCCCTGTGGTCAATGAAAGATGCGAATTTGTGTAGTGTTGACCTATCCTAACAGACTTGTGAGGAAGGAATGAAGTTGGTTGGGGTTGATGTCTTGGTCAGCCATGTGTTCCGATGTTTTGTTCTTCAAAAGGATCTTAGGTTCTAGAAAGAAATCAGGAATAAGTCTGGTCATCCCAAGATGGCAGTTGATCATATGCGATCACAAGTGGTTGAGTGGGAGAATATGATGTTGTGGTGACTTTGATAGGATGATTTGAGTAGAATGGATTGGAAATTATCGAGGGGGTCGCATTCATCTGAAAGTGAAAATCTTCCGCAAATGTTGGAGGATTATGGAAATAAGAGAGTTAGTTAATATGGGCCTAACCAAGACTAATTCATTTTCATAATATAGATCAGACGGGTAACCGGACCATTGTCCTGTCAAAAGAGGTTGATGATGAATCGACATGCTTGATCTCGGTGCAAGGGAACATGATATTCACAAGAATAAAAATTTTTATCAAGTAGGGTGATGGCACAAGTGTGCGGTTTTTGATTTTCGAAATCGGTTCACACACACCAATGCAAATACAAATAAAATCCCAGGTTCACCAACTCACACAATGAAGCCGCAAGAGTTCAGTAATTATCTTTTCAATTTTAGTTGGTTATAAGACAATCTTGGAAAATAATTTAGCGAGTTGTTAGATGCTAAAAATTTTCTTAAAGACTGACCCGAATTCTTATGACTAGTTACACCTACTTTTAGTCAGTATAGGTGTATGTTCAGACCGTAAAATGACTACCCGTGTTACTTAAGGACAGAGCCTTATGTAATGTCCTTTAAACCACTCACACTGCTAAGGAAATCCGGACCGTTTACCGACTACCCGTAGATCGTCACTGAGAAGTAGCTAATCATTTTTAGAATCAGTAGTCTGAACGAAAATTTCATAGCTGGGTTCTAACCTTATGTGTCGTCTCTCGCTCACTCAGACAGATAAATTCGTCCAAGGTCGGGGTTGCACTCCTGAAAATATTCTTAATTTTATGCGTTAATTAAAACTAGTTATGTTTAGCAGTCCCAATTTTAATTAGACAATCACTGAAAAATTAGATGAGCATAAATACACGCCTACCATCCAGTCCTAATTTCCTTTTGAAATTATGTGGCAAAACATGAGGGAGAAATTCAGGAAAAGCCAATGCACGTGAGATAATGATGTATGCTTAGATAGAAGGCTTACAGTGATTCCTCGCAATCTCCATGTAGAATGCAATACAAGATATCAAAATTTTATGAATGCAAGCCGATGAAAACCGCACCTAGCATAAAGTTCAATTAGCCTAGAAGAAATGAGTTAAATTTTTGACTAAATTTAACGATCTTATGTGTGTCTCAATTAATGTGAAGTGAGGTCCTAGGTTCTATGAGCACAATCAAAAATTTAAAATCTCTAATAGCCGTATGTGCAGGTCTATCGTAAGAAACAGACCACGACACACCACAAAAAAAGTTCAAGGTCTTGCTACACATGCAAAAGTCCAAACAGATACTGCTATAAATAAGAAATTAATTACGAAATTAAAAATTGAAGAAATAAATCATACACTACACTCTCTCACAACACAACTCGATCTTAATTTTTAATGCGGCTTTTCGGAAGTTGGTGAAGATGCGTTGGTTCTCGAAAACTGCTCCATGTACGCCAGGTACCTCGTAAGAAAGATAAGAGAAAAAATGTAAGAGAGTGACATAAAAATTATAAAATAAGGCAATAAATTCAGAAAAGAGAAAAACAATATGGAAAATATACAATGAGTATTCGGTGGTCAGACTTCCCGAATGTGAAAAACCGAACACAAAAATTTTTAGACAAAATCTAAGCCGTTTGCCTCCCTAGCAATGACGTCATCTGACCAGTCTGTATCGCCCTTAGTTAATTTGCATGAATTATCGTATGTTTAAAATAATTATGAATGCGTCGTTGTCAGGCAATCAGAATCGGTCATGAAATATCCACAATAATTTATTCGATTTTATTCGAAGTGGTTTTATGGGCAAGTCTTAAGGTCGAACACAAGGAGGCAAAGGAACAACCTAGAAATATGTCTATCGAAGTTTGTGAATGATTTCGAGGTGGTCTTTTTTTTGGAATATTTTTTGAAAAAAAGTTTTTTTTGTAAAAATGAATAAGAAGCCATTTTTTCAAAACTTTTTGGTTGGACACAGTCAGTGTTAATATCAAATTTTTTTTGGGTTTTGTTTTGTTTTGTTTTTTTGTAGTTAGTTACCCACCCCGTAAATATATATAGACTTACGTGAAAGTATGAGCTATAGGTAAAATATATACATAGTATATATACACCCCCTATACTTAGCGAGTGTTGTGTCCTCAAAGCACAAGAAGCGTAGAGAAGACATAGCTTGGGTTAAGTGTAATAAAGTGAAAAATAAAAAGAAAAAGATATACAACCCGCCCCCTATACTTAGACTGTGAATAGTCTAAGTATAGAAGGAGAGCGAAAATGATGCCGTCATTTTTTGTATTTTTAATGCAAATTTGGGATGCAAAATGAAAATTAGGCAAATTTTAAGGACTAGAAAATGAATATCAATCAAACGATGTCCGAAAAATATGAAATTATGCCATGAATGCATTTTGGTTTTTTTCGAATTATTGAATGCAAGATAAATATTTTCTTGATATATGAATGTAAACACAATGAATTTCAATAGTTAATGATAATAAATATTAAACCTAATATTTACACGAGATAAAATTATCCAAGATCTATCACTAGGTGATGGATCTCAGAAAATCCTAAACCTCAAAAATAGAAGATTTAATACCTATTAAAAATTAAATATTTAAATATGCAAAATAATTTTTAAGGCAAATCATGCATGCTAATGCAAATCTTTTGTGCACTATGTTAAATATAATTAATTCTCGATTCAATGAAGTTTTGGTAATTTTTTAGTGCAATGTTTTATTAACTATGAATTTCCAATCACCAGATGGCAATATATTCAATCTGTCATCAAAATATTAATTATTAAATAACCATATACCACAAAAATGTAGGAAGCATATCATTAAGTAGATAATTAATTGAGAAACACAATGCTATTTTCGAATGATAAAATAATACGATGTGAGGGTTCAAAATATGGTAGAAACACAAGGGTTTATATGCAATTACAATAAATAAAAGAAAAAGAAAAATAAGCAGAGTAGGGACTAACAGGTAATTACCAAAATTCCTCTGAACTTTCTGTAAAATTTCCAGAGAGCGGCGAGAGTGATCTTTAGAATAGGGAAACTCTTGGGGGAGCTTCCGTAATTTTCCCAACAGGTCACGTACGACGTACGTGACCTCTGGGTTGCAGTTGATTTGCAAATGAATATATTTCCTCGAGCTTCGATGCAAGTTCCCCCTCTGAACACGTGCACCTCACGTGGGGGGTGGTCTCGGGTCGCGTTCCCGGCGGAGAGGCTTAGCAGGGATGTGCTACGGCTGGGAGAGGCGGAGGAGCTGTGGGACACCTGGAGCATTGGTGCGGCGGTAATGGTGACAACCCACTAGGGAGCAAGGCGGAGGTGGGTGTCCAGGTGCACGGCATTGGACTGCGGAGGGCGCGACCCTCGTTGGTTGTGGAAGAGGCCTGCAATGGCTCGTGGAAGCATGATGGTTGAGTGGAGTTGAAGATCGGGGTTGCGTTGCTTGGTGGTAAAATACAGAGGTGGAGTCGTAGTAGCGTAAGACGGGGGAAATGGTAGCAAGGAAGGTGGAGGAGCGGAGAGGCTAAGATGGTGGAAATGGTAGTTGGAGGCGTTGGGTGGTGAACAGTGATAGCGGTGGAGTGTAGAGCGAAGGTGGATGGGGGTACTTGGTGGTGTTTATTAAGGTAGAGTAGAGGTTGGTGGTAACTGGGCTCGATAGCAATTGAAGGAGGTCGGAGCAAGGCAGGGGCCGTCGTGAGTGTGGCTCTGGAACGGCGCCGCAGGAGCACCAGATCACGTCGATGTAAGGTGGGAGGCCGGAGCTGTCACCTCCAGTAACCTCCTCTTGGCTGTTGTGTAGAGTAATCGATAGGTCGCTTCAATAAAGGGGTGACGTTGTTTAAATAGCAGGCGACGAAGGATCTGGAGATTGTAGGGGATCAAAGGGGGGTTTGATGGCGGCTGTGGTGATCGATTAGGAAGGGGTTGAAGATTCGACGAGGCATCGGAGATGGTCCAGCGATCTGATTGACCACGAGATATGCTGGGAGGGGCGATTGATTGGGATTTCACAAGATGCGAATCGTGTGGAGAGATGGTTATTTGTAAGATAGGAGACGGGCGGTGAAATTGAGCATGGCGGCGTGGCCTGAAGGGGAAAGGGGTGCGGAGGAAGGACATGAATAGTGGCCTTCCGATCGACCGAGATCGGACGGCTAGGATGAAGCCATGTGGCGGTTTTTTAATTTTATTTTTTTAAATTAATATTTTTCTATTAAAAAGTAATATATAAATAAATCCCAGAAATGGGTGACACGTGGCGGCTCCAGGAGCTATCACGTGTCAGGCCCACAAAAAATCGAAAAATAAATACATAGAAAAATCCGGAATAAATTGCAAACGGCCTCGAATCGAAAACTTTTCTTCATGAATGTTACTCGTCTTGATGAGATCTACACTCTCATAAATATACCAAAACCAAAATCGATCATTTGTGCAAAGTGATGTTTTTGGGGTATCCCATGTTCATAGAATACCTTGAATTTTGGATTTTATCACTTTTTTTGACATTTTTAACCTAGATAAAAATCCAAAAAAAATCTTATAAAATCAAAGATAAATGTTTAAACATTATTGTATTTTTTGGAGGTTTATTATTTAAAATAAATAAATAATATAAAACATGAAAACGACAATTTTTGTACAGACAGTTAGTGAAGACTCGGACTCAGTTAGTTTCTTTGATTTCAAGCTCAGTTTGTATTTGGATTTGGATTTTTACACATTTTAATAAGGATTTTATCAAAGAAGACAAATAAAAAAGAAATAAAATAAAATGAGTCGATTATGTAGATAAAGTAATAGGTCAAAAACTGCTAAAATGCAAAATGTACAAAATAGGCCCAAGACCCAACTTTCACATATAACTCCGATTCACGTGAACTTGGTCTTATCTTGAAGGTATTTGAATGTGCATTAGTTCAAAAGTGGGTAGGATCAAATCAGATACTGGATGAGGAAGATATCGAGGTTTTAGTCTGGAAATCCTAGACTTAGGGTTTAGGATTTTTGGTCCACTCATTTTGGTTAGTGATTTTTGTATTTTTCATTTATTCTTGTTAGTGATATACACACAATGGAGGTGGTTTCAAGTCATTTTGAGTTAGCATGAATTAGTTAAAAATCAGGGAAGTTAGGTTATTTTGCAAGATATACAGGTATTAGGAATACCTGAGTGTGATGTGATCATAAACGATTGTATAACCATGACACTTCCATTCCTAGGGAGTGATGAAACGAGTCTGGATTTTAGTGACTCCTCTCAGTAGAGAAGTAATATGACCTTGGTCTAAATGTTGGACATTGATATGAATGTCATTTAGATGCAATGAGAAGATTAGATTCACAGTCTTGATTTAATCAAGCATCTATGGGAGGTCCATAAGATCTGGATTTGAGATCTGATCTCAATAGCCAAGTCACTATACATGGAACAATACAATCGTCTTGTCCTTATCAATAAGTATCCACAGAGAAAGCACATTATCCTAAAAAGAGTTCGGGATAATTTAATTGTTGATATATGTATCCGAGCATTGAGAAAATGGATAATTAAATGTGATTGAATTATCATGATAATATGAATTTGATTCATATTATAAGGAGAGTTATCTTAAATAATTAAATGTGATTTTATTATCAAAGATGTGAATAATGTGAATGTGATTCATATTATTTAGGCACATGAGAGTAGAGATCCAAGATGATTAAATGTGATTTAATTATCATGGATAAAGTCTAAAGTAGACTTCATATACAATTGTTTTATATGGACCTTGAAGGATCAACCTAAAAGGGTATGACCCATTTCGGTGTAAATAGATATTTAAGAGAAAAAGGGAACCTGATGAGAAGGTAGAGACCTTAAAAGCACGGTTCGTAGCCAAAAGCTACAGACAGAGAGAAGGCATCACTTGGATGAGACTTGCTCTTCAGTGACCATGCTTAAACCAATAAGAATATTAGTAACTGTAGTTACACAACTTGACTATGACATCTACAGACGAATGTCAAGATTGCATTACTCTATGAATTCCTCACCGAGGATATTTTTATGAAGTATCCCCAGGGCTTCATGGTAAAGGAAAGAAAGAAGTACAAGCTGAACAACTCCATATACGGACACAATAATCTTCTTGTAGTTAGTACATCAGATTTGATGAAATTATAAATGTTATGATTTCAGATAGAAACTTGATAAACCATGTAAAGATTAGTGGGGTGACATTATGTTCATCATGCTAAACATAGATGAAATCCTAATCATTTAGAATGATATAAGGATGATAATAAGTGTTTTATAATCTGTTTGTTCCATATGTTGTGAGGAATGATCTCAAGGATACCTCTTAGATCTTAGTTCTGAAAAAGTTCAGAAGCAAAGAAAAGTGGCCATTGGGACCATCACATTAGTGGTTTGTTAAGGACATGTTCCATTCGGAAAATACCAAGTAAGGCTTCCATCCCTTAAGATATGGTTTTGACCTAAGATAATTTTTTAGAAAATCTAGATTTTAGGTTATCCACCCCCGGGTAGTCAAACCTCTAATTTTTCTTGTGTACATTTCTCAGTTTGTTTTTTTGCATTTATTGATTTAATTATTTTGTGTATTATGTCACTTTATTTCATTTATTTTATTTTTATTGATTCTATCTCTCTGACCACGATCTTATTTTTTTGTGATGGACCCGATGCGACGGAGCGGCCGCTTATGTGACCGACAACTCCGGAGAATCGGAGGCCGATTTTTTTAGGTAATAATCGAATGAAGGATTCACATAAATTTTAAGATCGAGTCGAGTTGTGAGAGAGTCTAGAGTCCTTAGTATTTTATTATCTGCATTTATTTTATTTTGTAATTATTACATATTTCCAGCAGATTCCGTTTGGAATATTGCATTTGTACTCGGACTTGGATGTTACCTTGTGGTGTGTCGAGACCGTTTTCAGTCTCCAGTGAGGTGGGACGTGACTTGAGTGGTGAAATTAGGATAGGCACACAATAGTTTAATGTCAAACTTGTATATGTCATTCTTAGTTTAGTCCACATATCTTAGATAATTCACTATCTTCTAACATCCTTAATGAGATGCACGTAGACATGTACTACTTTGCCAAACTAAATTCAGTTCTTTCCCACTAATAGTATATTTTTTAGGTGCAGTTTTCGCAATCTGCATGCATTTAGTGTAAATTTAAAAATTCAGTTTTACATAACACATGGAGAGTGCTGGGAGTCACTATTAATATACCTTCTTCTGAGCATGCATCATCGTTTCACGTTTGCATTCTGATTTCCGATTCCTCCCTTGTTGTATAGCTTAGTTTTTAAAAGGAAATTGTGACTGAACAATATACGTGCTTTATTGTGTTCACATTAAATTTCAAGTGACAAGCTAACTATAAAATTGGGACTGGATTGAGCAGATTGATTAAATAAAATTGGAATAAAAAGAACCTTGTTTTATGGGTGAATAAAGCCTCAATTTCTCAATTTACTTGCAAGTTAGAGAGAGATGACACTAGGATAGAGACAAGCCAGTATTTTCATGTGGACTTTTGGTTCAAAAAAACGATTAACTACTTCTCAGTGAGGATCTATGGGTAACAGTTGATGAATCTACAATTTGTCATCTTTATTCATGTATTTTAGCTTAAAATCCCTTATAAAACACATGTATATAATACTAACTCCATGCTCTTACTAACTTACATCAGTATGAAAATATTGTATATTAGTATATTATTTTAACCTAAAATAAAAAAAAGAAAGAAAGGAAAATAAAAAAAAGAAAATAAAAAAGAAAATGATTGTATATATATAATAGATACAAGCTGACTTGAACCCTGAGAGAATGTCAGGATTTGACTTGATCGACCAGGAATAAAGTAAGGGGTGATTGGGTCCTCAATCAAAAAAATCCAAAAAAATTGTGTGATGTGTATATTTGTATACTGCACTCTTTTAATTGTACATTAATTGACCTCAAATCAAATAACTTTCAAAACCAATGTTGTAAATAAAAATGTGTTCTAATTAATAAAAATAATTGCATAATTAAATCATGTACATAATTAAAGCAACCATACTTGGAAAAAGCCACTAAGCATTAGTTGAAAGACCTATTTCGGCGCCATATGAACTCAATTTGAACCAATCTCACGTCCATTGATTTCTAAATTAAATTATCTTCAAAATGGTTGTATTTTCATAATTTTTTGTGTTACGAGTAAAAAGTTTGGTTTATAGGGTGGTTTGTGCAATTTTCCTATGTATTTTGTACATATTGTATTTGTATATATTTGTAAATATTTTTACAAAATATTTAAATAAAAATAAAAACATTTTAATTTTAAAAAAACTAATTTGTTTATTTACCCATGTATATAATGTCATATATATATAGTATATTTATATAGTTGCTATTCTTAATTAACCACCATAAAAATAAAAAAATAACAATTTTTATTCACATAAATAATGTTTAGTTTTGTAAATATTTTTCCCTCTCTTTATCTTTATCTCATTTCAATTTTCATCTCTCTTATCTCTTCAACCAAAAATTCAAAAATACAAATTTCATTCTCTATCTTTTATATTTATATGGCTCCTTCTGCATCATTCCAACTCGATCAATCTTTGGTGAGAGGAGTTCGATCTCCGAGAGTCTTCTTGTCGTAGAAGGGTGCCTAGCCTTCGAGCCATCATGTGACAACCCGTCGGCCTTCGTCGAGGTGATCAAGGTCTTTTCCGCTCCTAAGGAGAGATCCATCATTTTCTTCTTATAGTTATACTAGATTAAACTTAGTTTAATTTTTCGCATCGTTATTTCATCGTCATTTTTTATCGTAGATTAATCGTAGTTTTATCTCTCGCATTTTTTTTCGTTTTCATTTTTTATTTAGATTGTAAAATCCATCACGATTTGATCGCCACCAACTCGATTTTTCATACCATTCTCTCGATCTCTCCGCGTTCGTGTCTACCTTGCACGATCTATCAACTCCGGTCGCGTACGGTGGACAGACATACAGATACATCCCTTATTTTTGTCGGATCCCCGCTCACACATTCCATTTTATTTTTTGGGATCGGGTCATCATGCTCGCATCCTAATTTTTCTATAAATAAAAATAAAAAAAAATTAAAAAAAAACATTATTTTTGTTTTTCTCTCTGCCCTTTGTTTTGCAGGATCACATTAAAAAAATTAAAAAAATAATAATAATTTTTTTATCTCCGTTGACAGTTTTTGTTTCAAAAAAATTTTAAAAATCTTTTTATTTCTATTTACATAAATTAAAAAAAATTCTTTTATTAATAGTTGTTTATAGAAAATAAAAAAATAAAAAATAAATAGGTCGGCGACGGTCCCAGCCACCCTCCCGCCTAGCTGCGACACTCGATGCTGCCCCTCTTCGCTGCGTGAAGCCGCTAGACAACCGTCCGCCACTGAGGTGGCGTTCGTCACCCGACCGTGTCAGCATCGCCCCAATGTGTGGTGCCACACCCCCGACAAGCCGTGCGCGACGTTCTCCACCCGACCGTCCTGCGCCGCCTTCGCAGCCTCTACCACCGCCGGGGGGGGGGGGGGTGGGGGGGGGCATCAGTCTGCCGAGAGCCTCCTGCCCGCACTCCTCCTGATCCACGCCACCTCCCACAGCCGTGTCTTCCACCATCTTAGCCACGCCAGCCTGCCATCACCGCTTGCCTAGGTGTTCCGCCCCTACCATGATCTTTCTCCGCATCGGTCGTGCCCTCCTCCCGCGCCTCCACGCACGGGCCTCTCCTCCGACAGCTCGCGGCGACTCTGCACCACCGGCCGCGCGCCGCCCTCCTTCGCCCCTTGATCCTCCAAGACGCGTTGGCAGCGGACCTCCTCCTTTTGCCATTGCAGCAAAGGAAGAACCCTAGAGGGGGGATTAAAATATTGAAAATTTACAAACTCACCCCTTCGACATTTCCAAAAATTAGAAGAAGACCCCTATCGCTTCCTCAGGCACATGCTGTGCACGTTATTATTAATAAAATTGCTAAAACATCCCTCTGATTATTTCTAATTATCATTTCATGCAAAAATATTGCCTGTTTGCATTTCAGTCTCTATTTGTCCAGACTATGTATTGGTTCATCTTTTCATTGTAATAAATGTTTTTCATGCTCTAAAAATTCTGTAAAAATTCGTGTTTTCTCCTGCTATGTGTTTAAACATTGTGTAAATTTTTCAGAACATTTTGTCAACATTTGCTATTATTTAAAAACAAAAAAATGTCATTTTTCTCTTTGTGAAATTCAACAATTCATAAAAAATTAAATATTGCTCCAAAAATTCTAAAAACATCAAGGTAATTGTATTTCTTATATTTTAATTTCTATCCAAATTATATGTATTAACCATTTATAAAACCAAAAAAACAAAAAAATAATAAAAACTTATAAAAATCATAAGAAATTCAACAAAAATCTAAAATCTTGATTTTAGTCTCTATTTGTAGATATTTATCCCTTTTTAATCAAAAAAAATTTTTAGGAGTTTTGGGCTCTTAAAATTGTTTTAAGTTGCAAATTACTCTAGGCTTGCACTGTTCTCATTTTTATCACTGTTTAAATTTTAGAAAAATACTAAAAAATCTGAAAAATCCATAAACATTCCCAAAAATATTTCAAAATCCTTAAAACCCAAAAATATTTTCTATGGATTTTTATGAGTAATTTTTGGTGTGCATATTTCCTATTTTGTGCATATTGTTCTTGATTTTAAAGAAAATCTGCAAAATTAAAAGCACTAAAAATTTGAAAATCAAATATTAGAAAAAATCAAATTAAAAAAATAAAAAAATAAAAACAAGAAAAACAAGAAAAATTCCACAAAAACCAAGAATAGTTTGCCTTTGAGATTTCCTTTTTCTTTTTATTGATTTTTTGTCGATTAATTAAATAACCCTCAGGAATTGTAGCCTCCCTGAGTTTGATCTTGTCCACTATACAGGCAAATAAGTAGCAAAATTTTCTCTTGCTTCACATTATTCTTTGTAATTATTCTACAGTGAGAGAAGAACAAAAAAATGTTTATTTGTTTGTCACGATATTTTTGGGAATACCAATGAGATCCTCAAATTAATAATCAATCCTAAATTGATCTGCTATTCTTGGTTGTATATATTTGTATATATTTTTCCACAGTCACTCCATTGTTCATATTAACTATTTAATTTCATTTTTTTCTTTTTTTCTACTTTTATTTGATAATAGTGTTTATTACACATTCTCTCTTTTCTTTTTCTTGTGAGGGCCCGCGGAGCGAAGGAGGCGATCCTAGGAGAGCCGAAGCACCGAAGCGATGTGGAGGCAGTTTGATTCTTCACCAAGCCGCATGATAGCGTGAGAGGAGGAGAAGAAGAATTAAAAGAGACCAAAAAAAAGAAGACGTTTATTTATTTATATCTTTAGGATTTAAACCTTTGTAAACGAACATTCATTTATTGTTGGGTTTTTTCATCAAGTGCTGGTGCACTTGGGGGACCTCACCGATTTTGTTTTCATTGAATTTATTTTTCTTTATTTTACACGGATTTCGTGAGCTACCTCTTGAGTGCTTTAATTAATTTGCTTGAGCCAGATAATTAATTAGGTCCAAAGACCATAAACAAGAATTTATATACCTATAGAGTATAGAGTAATTTGGACTTAGTCAAGTTAACTTGTTCTTGCCCATTAATAGAAGCTATACCTAGTACGGTTTGCTTGCATCATGTAGGATAGTTTACTTTTCTTTATTTAAATTCTGCGCGGATCACTTGCATGTAGAGTGCTGGCGACAAGGTACACATCTCTAACACATGCATGTATCATTGTTTTTTATCGGGCATTGGCATTTCCGATCTCCCTCCTTGTTTTCACTCACATAAGTTAAAAAAGAAATTGGACACTCGGTAGGAAATTCTTTGAAAACATTTTAACCAAGTGACAACTGCCTAAAATACAGAACTGCTAAAGGAAAATTCGACCTTAAAATAAACACAAAGAAAAATCATTATTTTGGGGAGAGTAACCCCCTCATTGATTGGTTTGTATGTAGCGAGAGAGCAACCCAAACACTAGGATATAGCTAAGCCCGAACTATTTTCAAACTACTACCTTAGGTTAGTCGTTCTTCAGTGAGGATCTCTCCGGTAGTCGGTAGGCGGCCCACGATGTCCTTAACAACTTGAATTGATCGGGTAGATGGTAAATGGTCTGCAATTCATACTGGCTGGGAAAGATATAACTTTGGGATTAGGCCAGTCTCCTGTAGTATTGGGTTCCTAACAGCTCGCTCTAACCGCTCTGATAGATTATATTCTCACCAAACTCTAAAATTGATAAGATAATTGACCAAACCTTAATGGTCTTCACTTCGAGTTAAGTTGGTGAACTAGGTGTTTGTATTGTGTTAGATTACTTGTGAAGGATATGGCTAGATCTCAAGCGCATCACGGAAGCCTGAGCGTCGTATCGAATACGACGAGGAGCGACTAGTCGGAATAGTTGCTTGATGCAACGGAATTTAAAATTTTTTTCATGCGATGAAACCACATGATCCAAGAACACTTCTCGGATCGTTTCATCTAAACCACAAACAAGTAATAGGATTACCTCTTGAAGTGTGGTTGCGATCGAGTCTCTAAACGAAGATACCTCCTGTCTCAGGTCCAATCCGACGGAGGAGACGCTTGCGAGTGCGGGGATGAATTGTGTGCTTCTCGCAATCCATGTTGATGATCATAGCAGCAGATCTCCTGATCTCGACACACGAGATCCGATGTCTTCTTCACGAGAGAGGCACACCGAAGGAGACGGAGATTCACGAGCAAACGATCAGGCAGCATAATGACGACACTGCGGCGATGGAGAACCTCTCTAGGACATCCATGTTGGACGGCAATGAGAGAGGAAGAGAGAGTAGGCGTGTAGAGAGAAAAAGAGAGAGATATGTGCTTCCAAAAGCATGTGTAAAAAGAGAATGGTATGCCTCTCTATTTATAGGGTTTTGGGATCCATGGATCACAATCCATGGGACATATAAAATCAATGGATGAGATTGATTTATGTCTAATCCAATGGTTAAGATTGTTGTTGGTAAAAGCCAACAACATGTGATTTAATTTTGATCAAATATATTTGACAATTCAAATATACATCAATCCTAAATTAGATCAAGCAATTAAGGAGAAAATAGCATGGAGATTACTCCCCATAAGGAAGGAGGGGGACGGCTACCACATTCCTTGTGGGAATGTGCAGCCGTCCACCATGTCCTCATGGTGGAGGAAATCTCATGCAATCTCATGAGATTGCATATCTCCATGAATTTCTCCCATAATTTCCAACAACTTTTGTTGATATTTATTCTTCAAAAATAATTCATAATTAATTTTGAGAATATTGCATTCTTGCCATTGGAAAATTGTGAATCACATTCACAACCCAAAATAAAATATAATTTACATTTTCAATTAATTACACAATGTGTATCCAATACACATCAATAATTTATTAACAAATATAAATTATAATCATCTCTATCTAATACATTATAAATCACATTTATAATATATTATGAATAATATGGATAGTGCTATACAGATTAATCATATCCATGATAATTAAATCACATTTATTCATCTTGGATCTCCATTTTCATGTTCCCAATAATATGAATCACATTCACATTAAATCATATTTAATTATCTTAGATAACTCTCTTCATAATATGAATCAAATTCATATTAATCATGATAATTTAACACATTTAATTATCCCTTTTCTCAATGCTCGGATACATTTTATCAACAATGAAATTATCCTGAACTCTTTGAAGGATAATGCGCTTTCTCCGCGAATACTTGGAGATAAGGACATGGTGATTGTATAGTTCCACGTATAGTGACTTGGATATTGAGATCACATCTCAAATCCCGATCTTGGGCCTCCCATAGATGCTTGATTAAAATAAGACCGCAAGTCTAACCTTCTCATTGAATCTGAATCGCATTCAGATCAATGTCCAATATTTGGACTAAGATCAGATTACTTCTCTACTGAGAGGAGTCACTAAAATCCAAACCCGTTTCATCACTCCCTAGGAATGGAAGTGTCATGGTTATACAATCGTTTATGATCACATCACCCTCAAGTATTCCCAATACCGGTACATCCTGCATACTGGAAGACCTAGAATAATCCTCAAGTATAAGATCAATTTTACACTATCTACTTCAGGGATTTATCATTAAGTTTCTCACTCGATCATTGTGAGTTGGTATCGATCGTATACTTTCCAAAAACATATATCATACCTAGGTGTTGATTATATACTTTCCAAAAGTATAAAACAAACCTACAAATTCAGTCAAGCTTCCAAAGTGAGAAGACTGTGCATGGAATTTGATCTTCCCAACATCTAACGACTGAGCTCATGTCTTCCGGTTCAGTAATGAACATGTATGATCCCTTTGAGAGATCGTATTACTCATATGCCGTTGCATGCACACCAGCGCGCCGGTGTATAGACCTTGATTAGGTCATCAACCAAATGGTCTGCAAAATGTACATACTCAGACATATAGTAACACATCTGTCTCTGGTCAGAGGATGCTTGTCTATATCATTACAACATACGATATAGGACTTTTGTTATCTCGATCTCGTTAAATAAACTCTTTGACCTAACTTATCTAACACCTCTGAATCTCTATTCCTATGAAGAGGACCTGCATCAAGAGGTCAGTTAGATATCAGCCTTTAGAGAAAGGATTGCCATCTCCTTCTCAGGTTGGATATCATCTCTTAATAATCATTTGACGGTGCTCGATGAGTCCTCAATCTAACTCTTTAGATATTCATCCAAGCACCAACCTCTATGATTCAATAATTGAATCAACCCCTGTATGATCATGAAGATGGCGATGATAAATAACCCAAATTGTACTAAGGGACCTATTATGCAAACTATTTATTCTTCATTTCAGATCAGGGAACGATATTCGCAATAACATTTATTGCATAATGGCTCGCCATGGGCACGCATGTCCAAGAATCTCCTACTTGCCCGAAGAGCCATTAATGGGCTAATCATTTAAACCCACACTCCTGTGATAATCATAGGCTATTTAGAAAATAGCTAGGTAAGCTGATCAGTCACTCTATTACCAAGAGACTATGCCAAGTCCTTTTACGACACTTGAATATCCCCTAGTAACAGTGCCGGCATCCAATGCGAATGTTGCATCTTATGCAACCAATACTCAATTTTGTTATAGTATCCCTGACACTATAGCTCGATAATTATTCTAACCAGTATTCCCATAATCCTTATCATAATACCTTAACTCCTAGAGATCTCTATCTCCTAAGGTATCTCAAGTTAAGACCCTTATAGATCACTATCTACAAGGTCTTAAACTTAGATCACTATCTCAAAAATTTTGCCTGCAATCAAGTGTTTTATCACCATAGTAGGATTAGCATCAATTTATTACTCCCACTATATGGTAGACATCTGGCTTTTGTACACATCTAGCATACACCCAGTTTCTTGGAACTGATGCACAAGGGCAAGCAGTTTGCATTCACATCCTCAACTCTTTGAGGTGTTATCCCTTTAGATAGGTAAGTACCATATCTATGAGGAAAAGAAGCATTTCTTGGAATTTTCCAGAAAATGGAATAAGTCCAAGGTGTACTACTAATGTGACGGTCCCAATACCATCTTCTCTTTGCTTCTGAACGACTTCAAAACTAAGATCTAAGAGGCATCCTTGAGATCATATCTCAAGGTATGAAACAACCAAATTATTAGAACACTTATTATTGTCCTTATATCATACCAAATGATTAGAATAATATCTACATTTAGCACGATGAACACAATGGCACTCCCACTAAGCTTCACATGGTTCATCAAGATTTTATCTGAAATCATAACATTTATAATTTCATCAAATCTTATGTTCCAACTACAAGAAGCTTATTTGAGTCCAAAAGATGGAGTTCTCTAGCTTGCACACCTTGCTTTCCTCAACCATGAAGCCCTGGGGCTACTTCATATGAATATCCTCAGAGAGGTATTCATAGAGGAATGCAATCTTGACTCACATCATGAAGATGTCATAGTCAAGTTGTGTAGCTATAGTTAGCAATATTCTGATGGGTTAAAGCAAGGTCACTGGAGAGCAAGTCTCATCGCAAGCGATGTCTTCTCTTCGGTGTGTAGCTCATGGCTACGAACCGTGCTTTGAATGTCTCTACCTTCTCATCAGGTTCCCTCTTTCTCTTGAGGATCCATTTACACCATAATTGGTCTAACCCTTATAGGTGGATCCTTGAGGGTCTATATACAACACTTGTATATGAAGTCTACAATAGACTTTTATTGCTAACATCCATCTTTCCATGATATGACCTTCAGAAGCATCATCACATGAAGTCAGATCATTGTCAGATTCAACTGACACATGGAATCCATCCTCAAACTTATTTGAAGAGGTATTAATGTTTCATCTTTAATTGTGTACTTAGTTTCCGATTTTAGGAGCCTCATTATCTTCTCAAGATTTAATGAGTTCCATTTACTTCATTTGCATCTTGATTCTCGAGAGAGTCATCCTATAAGAATCATATTCTCAAAGATGAGATCTTTTAAGAATCTCAAGGTCATAAAGTAGGTATCCCATACCATCCTTTATTTTCCTAATGAAGTAGCACTCTCTGGTGCTAGATTCCAGCTTTCTAGCATGGAACCTTGTAAGGACATATAATGTAGTCTTTACTACATATATATACCTGGAAACTAAGATATAATTATGCTAAGATTAATCATTGATCAAATCATGTTACACATGATCAATTTTATCTCTCTACAACACTATTGTGTTAAGGTTCATTAGGAGGATTGAGATAGGAATGATATTCATATCTCCATAAGGTATTCCTTGAATACATCTAATAGGTACATGCTACCTTGGTTAGATCAAATTCATTTCATCTTCCTTCAAACTTTGATTCTAAACCAAAATTGTGAAATATTTGAACATTTCAAAGGTTTCTTAGGTGAAGAGAAGAAATCTCATATCACAAATAATCTTTAATAGATATCTCATATCCATAATGTTCGTTCTGATATAGATGATTCACATACATCAATATGTATTAAATCCTGAATACCTTGACATCTTACACCTTTCCCAAAGATGGGTGTATTGAACATATTACTTTGAATACAATATTCATAAGCATGCAAGCTTTGAAATTTTAGACTTCTAAAGTTTCAACTCTTACTTGTCCATTGATCTCATCAACAGACATATGTCCAAAACATGATGCCAGATCATTGTCAAATGATCTTTATCCTCCTATTGATCTTTAAAGCTTTAATTTTCAGTATTAGAAATCTCAATGAACCATTCATTAATTTTCTAATTTAGCGGAGTCCACTAGATGTTAGACTACTATCTGAAATATATCGATCATAACTCTCTATGAAAGGTTTATTCCAGAATTCATGTTTACTTCCAACATTTAGAAATAAACTATGAGTGTATTCTAATATCCAGGTCAAAGAGACATTCTCTAAGACTAAGGGCTCCCACTGAAAATATGAAGTCTATTGATCCAATGGAAATAGTTGCAACAATTGCATCACTTCCAACATGGATGACCATTAAACCTTAAGATAAAATTTCTAATATTCTAATACAGATGCAACCAATTGCAAGTGTCATTAGAAGATTGAGATACAATTATTAGACTTTATCTTATCAAATAAGTAAGTCAATTTCAATGATTATATGTAGATTATTCTGATGTATTATCAGATTCCTTCTCTAAGGATTCTAGATAGATTTGACAGTCATACTATATACACATCAACTTTTTGCAGTATTGGCATTCATCCAACTCTTTGGATGTCATAGAAGTACATTCAACTCTTTGACTATACTTCTTACATGGGTCCAACACATGCTTCCACTACGCTCCCTTTACTTATAAGCAACTATTTGTCAAGACAAAGGATCTCTTATGTTAAAATAAAATTTTCAATATAAGAGTATTTCAACGTTTATATATGCTTCATTCAATTCATATAATATGAATATTATGAAGCTTCATGAATGACTAGATTATAGATAATTAAATGATGACACTCATCGTATCAACATCCATTTAAACACTTAAAACATAGGTTCAGGTAGGTACTCAAACAATTAGAATACATCATCTTCTATAGAGCCACCATTCTGCATAATGCAGAGAACCATGTCATTCATGATTATAGGTCGAGAGCACATATGTATGCTAGAACATCTTCTTAGATTTTATAAGGATTATTTGATAATTACGATCATTATCAACTTGTCACTTCATTCGATGAGATCAAGACTTATAGAGACATACAAACCCAAGGGTTTTAGTCCTATTGTCTATTTAATTACCATTCCTCATTATTATGAGGAAACTTGCACATTGCAACCACATACATTATGTGTACAATTGCAAGTACAAAATCTGGATCATAGGTCAAACCCATGATATTGTACCGGTTATTATTGAGTATAACATTGAGTGGGATTAAAGAAGGATTATCTGAAATAAGGAATTTGCATAAACATATATAAATATATAATTTACTTTGATTTAGGAAATTTTATATCAAAGTTGTCTTGCCATGTCAACAATGAAAGTTCATTACCTTAATCACTTTCAATGTAAGAGATATACATACCATTATATCTCAAGCAAGATCTGGGATTTCCTTCCTTATCTTTGTTACATCCCAATAATATGAGAACCTGTAACTCGGATAAAAAGAAGCGGGAACACATTCCCCCTTGCAAGTCCAACTTGCATCTCCCAATTCGATCTTTTAACACCTGGGCTCACCACCCCTAAGGTGATGTTGAATCGTCATTAATTGAACCAACCATCAACAAGAATACAACTCGCTATGCGCAATCCAATATCTCCCCAATAATATGAGGACCCGATATTGGGGTCACTAAACATACATCCTTACTCTATCGAGAAGCGACGAGCCCGATGCAAATGGATCATATGCAGGAGCTATCACTTCGGACATACGTTTCCTACATATAATATCTGGCGACGGAACCCTTCGCCTTGACGGGAGACTATGGATGTCACTTATGTGATCCTCCATATCATGTTCAAATTATAATTAATCATTATGAATCATATTCATTACGATTAATTCTTCCGAAGGAAATAACAACTCTATTCATAATAGAGTGTTTTTAATTGGATATAATTAACTTAATCATATTAAATTATTTTTCAATCCAATTCAATCAACAAACTTGATCTTACTTGAATATATGACATTATCTCAAAATATGTACATCATGATCTCTCAGGCATCATTCGTTCCCTACCCGTTGTCATGGCCAGTACCGGCGGGAGTGGGACGAACCGCATCCGGTGCAACCCGCTACCCCAACGATCCCCAACTAGACACCATATCTGCCTCGGGAAAAAATAATGCCGAGTCAATCACTTTGTACTTGAGATGATCATCTGTTCTTCAATCAAAATTATACAATATAGTAATAATCAAAACATTTTTGATTATAAGCAAATTTTCTAAACAAATTCCCAATCCTATTCAAGCAAGGAGTTTGATGATTGTGTCCAATTATGATCTAGATCAAATCTAATCAATTTATTGGTTGAGGCCAAGTCAATTAAGGAAATAATCATAATCCAATATTTCTAAAATATTTTCCATAATTATTTATTGAAATTAATAATTAATTTCACTAATTGACAATCACATGAATTTTGATTAGGAAAGTAATTTCAGCAGTGACCCCTACTTACTAAAATTAGCATATCTCAATCAATTTAAATCCAAATTAAGAAAAGTAAGTTTCCAAAGGTTTCTAATTTGATTTACAACAGAACCTATGTGATTTGAATGCATTTCAAGGTGTTTCTAAAAAGTAATTAACTCCTTAATTATGTTAAGCTTCGCAGTTCCTGTAACAGTGAATACATGTTCATTAAAACGATCGTATCTCGAGCAAACAGAATCCAAATTACGTAAACTCAGATCCTATGGTTTCATTCTTTAATGGGGAACAAAATCCAAATTTTATTTTCTTGTTTAAAAAATTAACACGGCCGAAAATAATCACTAAACAGAGATGTGAAAATGAAATGCGATAACGCTTTCGCAACCCTAACGAACCCAAGTCGTCTTTGATTTTATGGATCGTATCCAAAAACTTCAACCTAAGGATCTGATACGACTTCAAAGATATTGTTAGATCTTCAAGCGTGTCACGGAAGCGTGAGCATCGTATCGAATACGACGAGGAGCGACTAGTCGGACTAGTTGCTCGATGCAGCAGAATTTAAAAAAATTTTCATTGGACGAAATCACATGATCCAAGAACACTTCTCGGATCGTTTCGTCTAAACAACAAACAAGTAATAGGATTACCTCTTAAAGCGTGGTTGTGATCGAGTCTCTAAACAAGGAGACCTCCTGTCTCAAGTCTGATCCGACGGAGGAGACGCTTGCGAGTGCCGGGATGAATCGCGTGCTTCTCACAATCCATGTTGATGATCCAAGCAGCGGATCTCCTAATCTCGACACACGAGATGCGATGTCTTCTTCACGAGCGAGGCGCACCGAAGGAGACGGAGATCCACGAGCAAACGATCAGGCAACAAAACGACAATGCTGCAGCGATGGAGAACCTCCCTAGGACATCCATGGTGGACGACCATGAGAGAGGAAGAGAGAGTAGGCGTGTAGAGAGAAAGAGAGAGAGAGAGAGAG
This sequence comes from Ottelia alismoides, assembly GCA_037367405.1. Classification (NCBI taxonomy): domain Eukaryota; kingdom Viridiplantae; phylum Streptophyta; class Magnoliopsida; order Alismatales; family Hydrocharitaceae; genus Ottelia; species Ottelia alismoides. Next base: position 2,760 of record JAZKJV010003270.1, on the reverse strand, counting down.
ATGTGCTTCCAAAGCATGTGTAAAGAGAGCATGGTATGCCTCTCTATTTATAGGATTTTGGGATCCATGGATCTCAATCCATGGGACATATAAAATCAATGGATGAGATTGATTTATGTCTAATCCAATCGTCGAGATTGTTGTTTGTAAAAGCCAACAACTTGTGATTTAATTTAGATCAAATATATTTGACAAATCAAATATACATCAATCCTAAATTAGATCAAGCAATTAAGGAGAAAATAGCATGGAGATTACTCCCCATAAGGAAAGGGGGGGACAGCTACCACATTCCTTGTGGGAATGTGTAGCCGTCCACCATGACCTCATGGTGGAGGCAATCTCATGCAATCTCATGAGATTGCATATCTCCATGAATTTCTCCCATAATTTCCAACAACTTTTGTTGAGATTTATTCTTCAAAAATAATTCATAATTAATTTTGAGAATATTGCAATCTTGCCATTGGAAAATTGTAATTTCATTCACAACCCAAAACGAAATGTAATTTACATTTTTAATTAATTACACAATGTGTATCCAATACATATCAATAATTAATTAACAAATATAAATTATAATTAGCTCTCTCTAATACATTATAAATCACATTTATAATATATTATGAATAATATGGATAGTGCTATCCACATTAATCATATCCATGATAATTAAATCACATTTAATCATCTTGGATCTCCATTCTCTTGTTCCTAAATAATATGAATCACATTCACATTAAATCACATTTAATTATCTTAGATAACTCTCTTTTTAATATGAATCAAATTCATAATAATCATGATAATTAAATCACATTTAATTATCCATTTTCTCTATGCTCGGATACATTTTATCAACAATGAAATTATCCTAAACTCTTTGAAGGATAATGCGCTTTCTCCGTGAATACTTGGAGATAAGGACATGGATATTTCATTGTTCCACGTATAGTGACTTGGATATTGAGATCACATCTCAAATCCAGATCTCGGGCCTCCCATAGATGCTTGATTAAATCAAGACCGCAAATCTAATCATCTCATTGAAACTGAATCACATTCAGATCAATGTCCAATATTTGGACTAAGATCAGATTACTTCTCTACTGAGAGGTGTCACTAAAATCCAAACCCGTTTCATCACTCCCTAGGAATGGAAGTGTCATGGTTATATAATCGTTTATGATCACATCACCCTCACTTATTCCCAATACTTGTACATCCTGCAAACTGGAAGACCTAGAATAATCCTGAAGTATAAGATCAATTTTACACTGTCTACTTCAGGGATTTATCATTAAGTTTCTCATTCAATCATTGGGAGGTGGTATCGATCATATACTTTCCAAAACCATATATTATTTGACGGTGCTCGATGAGTCCTCAATCTAACTCTTTAGATATTCATCCAAGCACCACCTCTATGATTCAATAATTGAATCAACTACTGTATGATCATCAAGATGGCCATGATACATAACCCAAATTGTACTAAGGGACCTATTATGCAAATTATTTATTCTTCATTTCAGATCAGGGAATGATATTCGCAATAACATTTATTGCATAATGGCTCGTCGTGGGCTCGCATGTCCAACAGCTTGTGTGCATACTAGATCCTTCCGTGCATTTGTGCCTTTTTCTCCATATCTTTTGACTTGACCCTCGTGCTCTCCTGATCCTGTCTTTTATTTCGGAGATGGCTGACTAGAGTTAACTTAATCCGATCTTCACGGACTTCTCGCACTCTCCAAACAATCCACCTTCCTTTTTTCAGGAGGACTTTCCTCCTGAATTTTGTGCATATCCTCCTAACCCATTATTTCAGGAGATGGACTTTGATTCTCACCCACCTTCATTCAACCCACTTGATCTTGGGATTTTGGGGTCACCTTTCATAATTTCCACACTTGAGATACTGAACCAGATGAGGGGTTTTTGATGGAGCATATGAATTCAAGGATTAGCAATCTATTTAATATAAATGAGAGCCAGAACACTGCTCCACTATTTGAGGGTATGGATTCAGATGAGAATAATCATGAGAGCTTACAATCACCCAAAACACAAAAAAATGTGAAAATTTTAAAAACCCAAAAAATTTTGGGAGACATTATTGATTCATTTTGTGAGGAGAGGGTACCAACGCCAAACAATTTTCCCACATAGTCATTCACCACATGTCCCGACCTTGACACCGAGGATTCCATTATACAAACTGCTCTCAGTAGTCCTCGTGTATATGCTGATTCTGATCTCCTCCCTTGTATGGAGGAGGTCCAAAAATTCAAAAAAATGTTGACTGAACCCGAAGTGTTGGCCACCATTCATGAGATCATTAAGGCCCCACTTCAACAGGTCATGACAGATTTATCTACTCCTCAACACAAGAAGAGAAAGCGAAGGAGAAAATCTGAGCATCACATCTTTACCATGGCCACTGCCTACGCCATCTCTCACTGACCACATTTTAAGAAAGGGAACACTACCATACCTCTTGTTAGCTGCTCCATCACTGAACATTCTTGTGATAATACTCTCCTTGATGGCGGTTCGTCAATCAATATAATACCCTTATCTATGGTACAGCCTCTCCATCTTGGGCCTCTCAAGAAAACAAGGATGATAGTTTAATTTGTTGATGGATCTATAAAGAGGCCAAAGGTATTCTAGAAAATGTTATCATTCTTATTCAGGGCATGAATTTCACTTCGGGTTTTGTCGTAATGCCCATGGAGACCTCCACCCCTGTGGAGA